>NW_010579526.1:84660-143801 GCF_000705375.1 Tinamus guttatus | reverse complement strand
ATCAGGCCTGCACTGGCTGCAGTCATCCAAGTGTTTTTCCATTCTATGTCTCTATGTTTCTGATATTATCCCACATGTTATTATTTTAAAAAATAATTTTGCCCCCTATTTGATTATTTTTACGTATCAGGCCTGCACTGGCTGCAGTCATCTAAGTGTTTTTCCATTCTATGTCTCTGTGTTTCTGATATTATCCCACATATTATTATTTAAAAAAATAATTTTAATAATACCAGTAAACATGTCCCCTATTTGATTATTTTTACATAAAGTTCTTGTTTTGAAAGCATTTGGGTATCTTCTGCAAGAAAAAATGGAAAAAGGAGGCACTGAAGCAGGGAATACTTACATGGGTAAAGATGCTGGAGGAATAAATTAAAAAGGAAAAGAAGGAGCAAAACTGCCTACTTATTAATCTCCCCTACCTGTAAGCTTAATAATTAGGAGTTACAGCTCCATGTGAAAGATACCTATTTGTTCCTTTATTACTTTTATGTAAATGCAATGTAATTTTGCCAGGACACTCACTGTATACTCTGTAAATTATACCTGTAAAATATTTATTAGTCATCAGTGCATTATAGTGTGTGTTTGGATTCTGACCTGAAGACCAAAGTGCCCTAGGAGGTTTTGTTCATGATGATCCAGACTCTGCAGGGGACCAGATCTTTCTGATCTGAGTCGCTTAAATTAGGCAATAAAATGGAAAGGCCCGGGCCTTGAGAGGGCAGAGCACATAGGGTGGGATTGGAAAGGATGGGGAAATGGGTACTGCTAAAAGTAAGACTATACAGATAAAAATGATCAATAAATCAAACCGTGACGCAAAAGTGCAGGACTTTGTACTTTGTCATATGCTCCATGGTTATTTTGCGTACTTTTATAAGGAGGGATCAGACAAAAGAAGACTCCTTGCATATATTTGCTAGACGTACGCTCGTGTGATTCTTCCTTATTTCCCAATGTAGCCCTTTATCGGGAAGTAGGACTTAAAATCCCACTTCCCATCTGTCTTCAGCGGTTTCCTTGTTGCCAAAGGCAGACGGGGAATTACCAGAATGTCCCTGTTCAATAGGCAGCATAGGAAATTCCAGCTGAGGCTGCTGATGGAAGCTTAGGCTCAGTCTAAAGGCCACGTGAGGTCATTTTGTCCGGCATTATCTCCCGCGCCTTTATCCTGGGAATTCCAGGAAGTCGTTTATCTCATGACACAATAGCCTTTGGTCAAGAGCTTGTACACGTTGTACCAAGAGTGGATAATGGCCACAACTAACATTGTCATGGGGGTGCGGGGTGTAAATCCCTCCAGGAAGCCAGGTAAATACCTGGATATTTAGCACGAGTGTCTGATGGCAGGTACCATCTGGCTATGACTTTGGGCAGTGGCAGTGGGTAAACCTGTGCCAATGTAGCTAGGGTGTGTAGATGTTTGCCACCTTAGCTCTGCTTGTTCGAGCAGTGGCCATGTTTCCATATCCTGGTAAACAAATAGAGCAGGGAGAACTGTACACAGTGCACTGGCTATTCTGTTACTATTCTTGGGTGTTAGTTAGGGAGAGCTGAGGTTTCATCATTATGAAGATTTCATAAAGCGAATGTTATCAGGTTCCTATTTAATTCTTCATCTGTCACCTCTGTGCTTATCATAGTGCTGGCTGAATAAATACACACCCTTCCTTTGTGAGTATATATATAGAACAGTCAAATAATTGCCTAATATTTCAGTTATTCTGTCTTATTACTGTCGTTCTGTAAAAGCCCAGTTGATGTCATATTTCTGTCATCCACATGAAGTGAAAGGGCATAAGCTGAGATAGGAAGTTCAGAAGCATGAAGTGTTTTGATGTTTGCTTTTCCTTGTTCTACTGCATTTAGAAAAACAAACAAGATCTGCTTCTGTTTTGTTTTTATTTACTGCTTGGAAAACCCTTGAGAACTACTTTCCTGGAGCCTGAGCCACGTGCTCAGTTTCAGGTGAACTTTGGCACAGGCTGGAGATGCAAATATTTTGTGTTACTTTTTATTTTCCCTTCCCTCTCTTCTCAGGATTGCAAGTTAATACCAGCACCTTGGAGAGACAGCACATGGATCCAGATTTCTAGGACTGTTTTGCACATAGCCTAATCTTCACTCAGTCCATACTTATTTCTTTCTTTTGCTTGAGAACTTGGAAGACCTAAGAGCAACCAGAAGGAACCGTTTGGATTTAGGCTGCAAGAATCTGGGCCATGAGATGTGAAGAACTCAAGTGTGACCCTCAGTGCATTTCTTAAAAGATATTAACATGAAAACCTTGGATGTCAGAGGGGAAAGCAGGGACTGATTTTTTGTTAGTGGCTTTTTAAATACATAGAAGACACTAGTAGTAAGACAGTAATGCCGCCTTAAAGCAGCTCTAGATATTATTTAAATTGGAACAGCCAGCTGAGAGGGCACGATTACGGTTGGACTCGATGATCTTGTAGGTCCTTTCCAACCATAATGATTCGATGATTCTATGAGGTCCATGTTCCTTCACAGACCTGGGGATCTCAGATGTGTGTGTTAACACATGGTCTGTTCTTTCTCAGATCTTTGCCATGATGTACTTTATCTGCTATCATGAAACTCTTAAATGAATTAACTTCTCAGGAGCCACCTCTACACATCTGCAAAAAGCAGGGTATCCACCTCTAGTACTCCAAGACTAGGAGTACCAAAATACTTCATTACGTTTTCATTGGCAAATGGGAAAAGAAATTGGCAATCATTCTGGTTTTTCAAACCCTATTTTAATTCTCTGTAGTATAAGCAAAGTAAGAGACAATGTTGCTGGGCAGTAAGATTCTTGAAATGTGAAAATGTTTCTGGATGTCTGCAATTTGTCCTGATTTCCTAACTTCAGTAGGCTTTGGCCTGTGTTCTATATCCAATAGCCAACCCTTAAATAATGACATCACTTTGCACAATGTTATATTTTGCTGGCAGGCCTAAAACTTCTCTCTGCTGGGAAGAAATTTCCCAGACTGTATTCTCACGAGAAGTATGTTTTAATACAGGTCTCCCTGTTTCTTTTTTCTTCTGTTCAAAGAAAATATCAACTCTCTGCAATTGGGCAAGAAGCATTTGCAAGAGGTTAAGCGATACTACAAATATTCCTTAATTGAGTTTAGATGCATTCCATGCATTTTTACACTAGCATCAAAGAAAACATCTTCCCAAAGATAAGCAGCTTCTCCTCATATTTCAAAAAATCATCACGTATTTTCATCAAGCTTTCAGGAATGAAAGCTACTGGACTGCAGTGTTGTCATAATAAAAAAGAAAGGTGCACGCTGAGGTACCGTGATGCCGAGGTGACAAGTGCTGAGCAAACAGCGCGTGAAGATTTCTTCCCGACTGACAGCATCCGTCTCCGTCAGTTATTGCTCTCACACACCAGTTCAGGTAGGTTTGATCAACTTCTAAATGACTTCAGCCCCGGCTGAAGCAGGTGAAAGCGGTGCTGATACTTTGACACGGGGTAAAGTACAAGGCTGTATGAAGGAACCTTTCATTAGCAGTTGATACCGAGTTGACAGTGAAGTGTGTTAAGAGGAGGTCAGGATGAAACAGTTTTCTGTTTCCCTCCTTTCTGAGACTGGTTTGGTCACCATCGTATGAATGCAGGACTTCCACTGACCAAGTTTTGTACTAATATATCTGTTTTTCAGATTTACCTTTGCCAGACCTGAGTACAGAAGTCCTCTTCTTTTTCTAGCAGTCATTTATTTGTATCTAATATTTTCATCTGAAATGATTAGCCTTTCACTTGGCTTTGATTTTTAGAAGTTGCTTTGAAAAACAGCTATTCCTTGTGACAAAACTAATGCAATTGTCTGTGTGTGGTTTCAAAGCACTCCAGTTTCAGGCAGCTCAAAGTAAAGCTCCAAGCTCTCAGAAGTCCTCCCCAAAAGAACTCCTTCCCCAAAAGAGGTTGATTATATTAATAGTTGCAATGTTATCACATGAAATCAATCTTATATGAATACTTTTTTGCTTTCTGTGCTTAACCATCTCTATGAGAAAATAATTAATTTTTATTACACAATCCCATTACACAATGGGATTGAAATTCTTGTCAGCACTGGAGCGATAACATCATGTCACACCAGTGGGGTTATCATATCACTGTACATTTCATTTAAAAATTCTTGGAACCTGCTTTTTTTTTCTTTCAAGGCCACTTTATACAGACAGAAAGGAGTCAAAGCTCCATAATACGAATGAGAATGGAGCCAGTGGTGTATTTTCATATCCCTAATATCTGTGTGCCGTGGCACATTCATCTGATCTCTTTGTCTTTGGATATAATTTCATTCACCTTCCATTTCATGTATCTCACATCCTTGCTTTTCTCTTTTAATCTCTACACTTCTCGTCATCTCCTCTGATATTTTACAATCCTATTTTATCCTAAACCTTAATGTGAAGCTTCATAGGTTAATCAGGTGGTTGGCTTTTGGTGGCTACTAATGTTGCCTTCTAGCGTTTGTTATCAAATGAGAAACTGGGAAAGCAATGCCTTCTGTATTTCCACACTTGACATTTTATCTTTACATTTTATCAAGTATTCATGTTTTATAAAGTATCATATGCAGTATATCAAATTAGAATTTTTCTTCTCTGCTCTAACCTAACTTTTGCACATTCTGTTCATAAGTTCATCAATAAAAAACTCTGGTTATTCTGTATCTTCTGCGAACCGCAAGTCTGTCAGGATGGAGGTGAGACTGAACCACATCGGTGCATCCAAGGAGACGAAGGTTGGGAAAGGGGAGCTCTGAAAGAGGACAACCAACCCTGGATTCTTTGGATTCTTTACCATACCCGATCTGCAGAACTGAATGGAAATTGGGTTACCTCCCCACCTAAGTAAAAGATAATGAGTTATTAAAATTAAATTTTGCATAGCCAGATTCCACACACCTTCTTTTTCCTTTTTTTTTTCCTGTTAAAATAGGAACTTACCTGAATAAATCACATTTTCTGCAATAACTTTTCAGTTGCCTTCACAGTGAAGACCTATCGTGAGTCAAAGATCCATTATTTATAAAAATGAAAAAGGGTTTCCTGCATTTTTCTGAATGCCTCAGCATCATGTGAAAGTAGAGTTCTCCTGCCTCGAAAAGTAATTGCAGTGGGCACAGACAATAAACTAAAATTCGGAATGGTTAGCTCCTACAGGCAACAACACCCTGCACAAGGTATTCACAACATCCTTTCACAGCACACCTAGTTCTTGATGCAAGGGGTATTAATAGGTGAATAATTGTCCTTTAATCCTGATTAATGCTGTCTTCTAATGTAGTTGCTTACTGCATCAATGATGGCCTTGAAAGGAAAGTATCTTAAAAATGTGAATAAATAAATAAAATCTGTGGCCAGCAAAAGGCCACGCAGAAAGGGTCTTCCCCCTTACTCTTCAAAGCAATAATTTATCATAATAAGCAAAGTTATTTAAATCACTGTAATATCACTGCAGGACACTGAAAGCTAGGGCGTAAAATTCAGGATAGGATGGGTTAAAATTATTTAGATAACATGATTCTTACATCCTGGGTGGAGAGAAGTAAAGTGAGGTGACAAAATGATTTTTGACATTAGAAGATGCACGTTGAAAACTGAAACCTTGAAATTCCCCTGAGTATTAAAAACTTTAAAACTCCTTAGACTTTTTTTTTTTTTTTGACAGTGACAAATTGGCAAAGAGTCTTTAAGCCTTAGAATGGTCACATTCACTCTGTGTGTTTTTTGAAGAAAGAATATAAAGCCAGAAGGCCCCTCAAAGTACATCAGTAAACATTTCACAGAATATAACAATTGTGGAAGAGAACTGAGAACATTTTTCATTCCCAAAGCAGTTGTTTCACTGGCCATTTTGGGGACGCACCATTTCATATGAAACCAGTGCAGTGTAGGAAAGGAAGCATCATTGATCTGGGGTGACTTAGTTGATTGTGGGGACAACTTCATTTTACCAAGTCTGTTTTCCTTTACTGAGTTTGAGCCCAAGGAATTTTTTTTTCAGACTTTAGAGAAAGAAGGACACCCAAGGCTTTTCTGACAGTTCACATAAATAAAAATGTGAAGAGAGATGAGGCAGAATATTTAAACACCATCATTTATTTAGTAAAAAACTGTGAATGTCCACAGATAAAGTCAAATCGACGTCTGTGTCTCCACTGAGTGCCTAGTCATATTCTCTCCTATTCCAAAAATCTCTATTAAATGGGAGATTAACTAGTGACCAGTTTACTAGAGATTGACTGGCATCAAATAACTGAGCGAGCAGAAGCTCCAACTTCTGCAATTCCTGGAGCCATGTGTATTTTTCCAGCTGGGATAGGTGTTCCTCAGGGAAAGCAGGGAGGGAAGGAAGCCACAGCTCCAAATCCCATTTACTTTCTCCTTCCCCACAGGACAAAACCACTTTGTGGAGAGAAAAGGTGGTTAGAAGTTAATTGCAATTTAATTACTCTGCGTGTATATACTGCGTGTATACCTTTGCAAATGAAGGAAAAGAAAAGAAGGCCTCTTCGTTATCACCCTCAAGCTTATAGAGGAGTGAGGTTTTCAAAAGAGGTCTGTAAAACTGGGGTGCAATTTCTACATTTTCAGTCAAGCAGTTTCCTAGTCTTGCTCCCACAAGTGCACCCTTGTGTTTTGGGAAAGCATCTGTGCGTTTTGTGCTTTGCATCTGATTGAAAATGCAGGATTTTTGAGTCTAAGCTGGATGTCATCATCAATAAATTAATACAATGCTAACGAAAATATTACTAGTTTTTTACTATGGTCACATGTAGGGCGAGATCCTCTTTCCTCCGGTCCTGCACAAACATGAAATAAATAGGCATCCCATTTCCCAAAGAACTTAAAATCAAAAGTATTCTCTTTAATGGGCAAATTTTCAGATAAATTTCTGAAAATCTAAGCTATTTCTGTGGCTAGCTCTGCTTTAAAAATAAGATGCTTATTAGGCTGATAAACTTTTAGCAAATTATTATTGTACTGTCAACTTGAAAATATCATTATTGTAATATATTTTTTATTATTATTATTGAAGACTGACTTGATTTTATGGGATTGTGTGTGATTTGATTTTATAGAAGCTTTTGTAGTGAAGCTCAAACATCTGAATTCAAAAGCGCTTTTGTTGGTGCAAGTTTACTAAAAAAAATGGTGTGAAAAAAAGTGGTGTGAAATTGTATGTGTAACATAAATGTCAGAACCTACATTTTCTTGGGTAGTGGTTAAAACACAGAACTGCATTTGAGGAATCGATTGCTGCTTTTTATTGTCGATGTTGTTTTCTTTGTAAAATTTTTCAAATTCTTGTGTGAAAAGGCCTATCTAAATGCTAAGTATTGGCTTGTTCCCATTTCTTCCACCAGCTCCTTGTTTGACCAGGGACTAATAATCACTTAGCTTTTGATGGCTGAGTTTACTCATGAATGTCCCCACTCTGAGTATTTTGACTGAAGTGTCTTTAGGTTCCGTTTCTTTTTGTGTCCTCAGATGAAAGGCTTTATTTTAGTAACTGCCTAATTCCTGAAGTAGTACTTGCATATTATGTAAAATAGTACAAATTTTTTATCATTGCTTCTGTTAAAAAGAGTAAGACCCGAAAGAGTTTTACTATTATGAGACATCATAATTGGAGACATATTTTTCTCCTTCATCTTTAAAGAAGAATAAGGAAAGATGAAACTGAAATAAGGAAGAAAGGTAAAGCACAACTTTATTATGAATAATGATTGCTCTCTAAATTAAAATTCAGCACATGATCACATTATATGCTGTTGTATGGCTGAACTGCTTTCTTGAGGTCATTCAGCAAACATTTCAAGAATGAAGACTAATACCTGGATCCTGTGACTCACTATCAAGCTGTTTTCCTAGATCAGAGGTAACAAGAATGAAGATAAGAAAACAGTCATTAGAGAAGAGGTAAACCTGACTGGTACTTGGTTTATACCTGTTACTTGCAGAATAGGGCATTTTTCTGTCTTTATTAACATTAAGTAGAAAGAAATGCGGATGGTCATTGCATCAAAGAGAATGCAGAATAGGAGAGTTCATACATTATTTGAGATTGTGGGAGCACTGGGGAAAGACCACTGGACTTTTCTGAGGAGAGCAAGCCATTATTAATAGCAAGCTATTGAAAGGTGATTTCTTTCATATTCTGTTCAGAAATAGTTTGACATTACTGCTCAGTTTTGTACCTGCAGATGTATAGAACATATGCATTTTCATAAAGAATCCCTATAGATTAATGACTTTTACGTCAAAAAAATGTATAACATTCAGCAGATTTATTAGTGCTAATGTATTTTTTTTTCTGCCTTTAAAAAAAGGTGCAAGTTGTTGAGTGCCGCATGTTTGTATAGTTAACATATATTATTGATATCAAGTTGCCCCAAAGTCCAGCTCTGGGCTTTGGAAGGGACCAAATGGTTTCAGAAGGTTGTTGGTTTTTTTTTTTTTTTTGGTCAGGAAAAAAAGAATGTAAAGGACTATTTGCACTAAACAGATTAAGCTGTTTGTAAACATGTCCCCTTTAAATTAAGTACTGCTGAAGACAAAGAAAGTGCTTTGTTGATGTCAGCTGGATTTGTCTTAAGTCAAATGGGCAAACAAGCTAAACATCAGTGCTTTCTAACTCCCTAATGGCTGTGAAGATTAAATCTGAAAAGGTCTGTAAAATGAGTCAAAAAATTAAATTGCCTAACTTTTCCCTCTTGTTTACTTTGGCTAAAGCATTTTTGCTTCCTCCTTTTGTTTCTTCTTCCAATCCATCTTTTGGGAACTTTGTTTTCAAGCTGCATTAACATACAGACAAATATTAAACAAGAATTTCACTTCTCTGCGGTCTTGTCACTTGTGATGAATATGTCCTTGCTCGGTAAGTGCAGGTGACACATCATTGTGACAGCTTCTGCCTCTCAACAGTAGGATAATTAATCTTGCTATCTGTGGTCCTAAGCAGGAGGGACGGGTTCCAAGTTTGATTCCGTGGAGCTGCTCTGTGTGAGGTGGGCTGTCTTCGGTTGAAATGGCTGCCTATGAATCGCGGCCTTCGTGTGAGTAGCTGTTCTTTGGTGCCGGGGCGTTGACCTGCGTGTGAGCCACAGATTGAGCAGCCTTTGGGCTCTTCTGCCCTTCTGCCTTTCTTTTTGCCTTGGTAAAACAGGTGCAGGATGCAGTTCGGAAGAGATACCTAGAGGTGACATGGCTCTGTACAGCGTGGAAGTGGATTCGAGGTGTCAACCTGTAGATTCCTCTTCCATCCATTCACCATCCACCATTCCAAGGTGTCAGGCAGGAAGAAATCCTGAGTGAACACGTCACATACTTATCCCAGCTGAGTGTGAAAGGGTTTTCTATGAGCTATAAAATGACTCATCATCATTGGAGGCATTAGAAGAGGTGCAGACTGCTAGTTCACTAAGCATTTAACACTGAGTCTTCACAGCTTTTTCCCTCCCTGAATTTCAGCATTCCAGCGGCTCTGTGATGATGAAAATCAACCAACAGAGTATTTGCTTCAATGATCTTTTCATTCAGTTTAATAATAATAAAGAAACCCAACTTCATGCATATTAAAGGGATGTTGATTGAAGGTCACAGAGGTGTTAACTGTGGTGTCCTGGCTAAATTCCAGTTGGCTAATTACAATCTGCTTTCCTAAAACTCCCTTGAAGTTTCATTATTTAGAACATCAGCTCTTCCACATTCTTAGTAGCCGGGTCATATTTCTGTTAAAGGGCAGTTCAACACATTTGCTCATTAGCAAGAGAATGATAAAAGCAACTTCTGCCTATTAAAATGCAATATCATGTACATAGATATGGTATTTAGGTGGAATTGCTTCTTCCTGCCTGTGGATAGTCATTTATTCTACAGTCTCAGAGATCAATTCCTGCATTGTCTTACAGTGTCAAGTCATGCGCTGTCATAGTTCCCATCATCTGCAGTACAAGAATTGGATGACACCCATATGGAAGGGTGCATTTTTTTGCTGTTGAGTTTCTTCCAATCTTCTCAATCCATCATTTGACAAGATTTGAAAACTTCCCAACTCTTTCACTGTTGAATTCCGCATTCCTCCTGCTTGCCTGATGCTTCCTACCATTCTGGTGAGCATTCTTTTCCTGCACAGGTCTATTCAACCAAGAAGGTCAGATGGGCAGCCCTATTCTTGCCACTTGTCTCATACCAGTTGCTTTTTTCCAAAGGCCTGTGAATTCTCTGTGGCCCTTCTGAAGGGATTTCCCTAGGAAGAACATACAAATATATTATCTATGGTGATGCAGATTATGATTGCGGTCCTTCCAGCCAAACTTCTGTTTGGTTGGGCCTCCCTTGCATTGCAAAGCACTGCATCATACCTTTGCAATCAATCAGAGGTAAAGATCACTGTCAAAGCTCCCCTCTCTGCAGCAGAAAGATGGGTTCTGTACTCAGCTGACCAGCATCATTTTGCAGCTTGAAGAACTGATCATGAAGTTAACCTGAGAGTTAATTTCACTCTCAACGGGGGCAGCAGATTAATGTTGTTGTCCAGTAACGATGGCTTGGTGAAAGCAATGTGCTGCGTTCCTTCCCATATAGGTGCTGCATCCTTGATCTTCAGTAGCTGCAAGACTGCAGGAATAAACTTTGGTCAGCTAAAGGAGTGGAGCCAGCACTACTAGGGGAGCCAATAAGAGAAAGAGAAAACAGGAGCAAAATGTTTTTTTTGTGTGTGTTTTTTTCTCTACCTATTTATGAAGTGATATCAAAATCTTGAAATCTTTTTTTTTTCTTGTTTTAGTTATTTGCATATGCTTAACCACTGTATCTGCCATTACATTGCCATAAAGATTATTTTTGGAGCTGTACATTTTAGGATCAGTGGGCCAAATCTGCTGTTGCTGGAACTCACTACAGTGACCATAATCCTGGTTTACCACAGCTAAGAATGTGGTCAAACACTGAGATCAGACTTGGCCTTCAGCTGTATTGACTTTTTTCTTCTGCTGCGCTTCTGATTTTTGGTTCCTAAAGGTCCATTGTGAACACTGCTGGAGGAGCAGCAGTGAAGCAGCATTTTAGAAATGGGTTCAGATGCAATCGAAATAATTGTCTCTAGAGATTAGCTCCATGCTATTTATGGTAAAAGGAAAGGAAAATGATTTATCAATTATTCAAGATGTTTCTTTGTACAAAATGCTGATTTTTTATAAGTGAGCGTGCTTCAATATAGTGTTTTTATTGAACTATTAAGTGTAATTAGAAGCCAAAAGGTAAATGGTGTCTCAGAGAGTCAAGATTGCCATGGAGGAGCTGAGTGGTGTCTGTAGTGTTCTCAGTACTGTCAGTTCCCAGTGAAGCCTATCGGAGGGTGATTAGCTCTTTACTCACACTTACTTCAGATTGTTTCCAACTAATGATGATTTACCATTTTGCTAAATGCTAAGCAGCATTTGTTTGACAGTGCAAAGTGCAGGCTGAGCGAACAGCAGGTAAAGATTCTCTACAAAGGGCCTGTCAAAATACTTCTAAAATATACTGTCATAAAGTTAAACAATTTCTTAATAAGCTTATTAATACCCAAGGATTTTTTTTTTTGTGTTGAGGTTCTGTTAAAAACATCAGTGTTTAAGATGCTATCCACACAGACTTAATGCCAGGGAAAGCAATCCTATTAAATTGGACCTCATAAATATTTCATGAGGTCCAATTTAAAATTAATCTTGGCATGAAGCCAAACCAGGCAGTATATTTGCTACTGTATTAAAAAGACACAGCAGATGAGGTATTTTTTTCACAATAGTAATCTGACTGGATTTTTACACAATCCTAACAATATTTTTAATAATACAGCTGTTATTTTTGGCAGGAAGAAATGCATTTCTTTCATCACCCGTTCCTGCAAGAATCATATGGCAACTAACGTATCTTAAATGTCATAATCCTAGAAGAAGTTCTTTTTTTTTGCAGTGATGAAAAAATGTTTTCTGAAAAATTTGTCACCTTGCTACTTGAAAGGAAATGGACAGATCTATAACTTCATAGTGAGAGCTTAGGCTTCTTTGGGAAAGGGCTATGAAGTCATCAATTTTAGAAAGGGGATTTAGGCAGATAGAAGGATTTAATGTGAGTTAATTCTAAAGTTCTAATTCTAAATGCAACTGGGAAATAATGTTTTTTTACATCATTTTGGTGGACTTGTAAATTTGACTCTTGGCCATAGTATTAGTAGGCAAATTGGAAGCACTGAGATTAAACAGCAGTTGAGACCCAATGAAGAGAGATCCTGAAATATGATGGAAATCTTCCAGGAAAGCCTTTATATATTTTTCAGAGACAATGTGTCCCAATCTTACGCCTTTTTGAGTCAGCAGAGGTTTTAACTAGCGATTACAGAATATGGATACTCAGAAGACAGAGAAAGGGCAACTCATTTACTTTACTCAGTTAAGAGATCAGATGGTTCTGAGGAACACCCAACGGGAAAAGACTTCAGACTGCAAAAAATGACTCAAATAAAGAAAAAGACCCCTATTCTTGGCGATCAGCATCAGCTGAGGTTCTTAAGTAGTTGTTCATTCTTGACAAGCATATTAGGAAACTTTCTATTTTCTATCTTTCATGTATTGCTTGTCCTCATATATTCATACATTTGGTCCTTTGCGACCAAATTTCAGTCCCAATAATTTTCCTTATGCATTTGGAAAACAACTGAAACTATATATGTAAGCACAGAGAATAAATAATAAATACAATGACTATATAAGGGTTTGAGTAACTGTGTTGTATGACTTTAAAACTGGTTTGAGGGTGAAGGAGAGAGCCTTTTATGCTGAATAATTTCTGGGAGACACTGGTAAGGAACAAGATTACAGGGTGTTTAGAGACGTGCGCTTTAATAAGGAGCAATCACCATTCATATGCATTCGTTTCATTTAAATGCATTATATACACTAGCAGATTGGGAGGCAATCCTGAGGCTTTGAACGTGATTTATTTGGATTTGAAGAAAGCCTTTGCTTTTGTGCCATACAATGGATTTGATTTTCTAAGTCAAGAGGCACAGTGCAAGCAATTCAGATGGACTTGCATTTGGCTGAGCAAAGGGGAAGAGCAATAATATCTGCATGGCAGTGGCCAAAGGTGACCAGCAGGAGATGGCAGCGTTCTTTACTATATCTTTAGGATGATGTTTAGCTCACCTGACTGTAGCTGCCTGAAATTGTTGTGCAGGAGGAAGTGAAGGGGAAGGGGAGACTTTGTGTTTGCATGATAGGTGGTTCATCTCCCATTTCCTCTGAGAGATTTCCAACTATCAGACTGCTCCTCAGTCCAGCTGAGCAGAGTGTCTGTGGTTTTATATATCTCAGTACAGCCATAGCAACATCCATCCATCTTCATCAGCAGAGCTGCATTTAAATGTGCTAGGTCACCAGGATAGCATCTTCTGCATAAGGAGGACTGCTTTAGCAATGACCTGTCTGAAAACCTTTCCAAACCCGGTTTGCCAAAGGCCAGGCTTACTGGAATGCCCTCTGCTTTATAAGCGACTGCTCTGCCTCAGCAGTTTTGGAGCCACAGAGCAAGTAGCTCTGCAGACCATCAAGCTCTGAGAAACCTTTGCATCTTATTGACAGTGAGACAGAGCAGAAGGCATCCAATTGATCCAGAAAGGAGACCATTGATTTCTTCTTGCTGTGGGGATAAAGGCGTACAGGAAGAAGCCTCTTTGCAACTTTGAACTATGCCAGAAATACTAGCAGAAATGCTGGCATACAGCAATACAGAGAGAAGGAGAGCTAAGGCAGCATGATAAAAACAACAGCATGAGGCCTAGGACAGCAACTACTGCTATTTCTGTCTAGAGCTGACTGTGCTAGGAAACTGGTTTAAGGACAAAAGCTGGAGCTCCCTCTTTTCTCAGTCATGATAGTGAATTTTGTTGTTTATTTGGACATTTCTGGAGAATCAGAAAAGAGAGAAGGAGAAACTAGAACTTACACTCCCCCCGGAAGTTTTGCTGTAGGGCTCCATGAAATTTTGTGCATACAATTTGCAATGAAGCTTTTTATGAAAAATGGGTGACACAGTTGGAAAAAGAAGCTTACTGAAAGAGTTGACATTTTATTGAGTAAAAGAAAAATAAAAACATTGTTTAGTTATGTGTATTTTTCATTTTATGAAAACTGTGTTTTAAAATCAGATGAATGGAACTACTAATCCTTAATAAAAATTTGTACATTCTGTAGTTTTAGAAAAATATCTGTGAGAAAAGCAGTAAAAAATGTCAAGCCCATTCAAATTGTTCAAAGTAATAAAGACAGTATCTTTTTTTTCAGATCATTAGATGTTGACAGAAAAATGTACCTCCTCGAGCTCATTTTCCCAGATCCAGGTAAAAGATGATATAACACAGTTTGGAGGTAAGGTTAAAGGGAAGGATAAGAGAAGGCATATACAAGCTGAAAGGTCAGCAAGACAGGTTTTTTCTTGAAACACAACTTCTATTCTGTAGGACCATCCATTATTGAGTAGGAATTCTTGGAAAGCAATAATGCAAAGGAAGATTTCCGTGATGAGCAGCCAGCTCCTGGTACGTACTCCGTTACACATGGGGGTACTTAAAGCCCCTGGTATTGCCCTTGTTACAAGGCTCATTGGAGCTTTTAGCATTGCTCCCTGTCCAGTCTCAATGCCACTTAGCATTCCAGTCTCTACATTCCAGTTTTAAATGCCAGTTCAAGAAACTAGGTTGCCCAGATGGTTCAGAGAGGAAATTGTTTAATGGGGAGGATTCTGAGCTCTAAAATGGAGAACCTCGAATAACATCTCTGGCATTATCTTCTCTTGTGTATGTGAGGAACACGAAGAGCTTCATCACCTATCAGAGTTGCCTAAGACTTTTTCTTGTTCCTTTCTTGATCATATTTTCTTAATAGAAAGTAGCTCTTCTTCGTGGCCCAGGATGTAAATTCTGAGGTAATAAAGACCTTCCTCAGCTGCACCAAAGCATGGAGAGTTTGCAGTGATTAAGAGTGAAGGTATGAACTAGTGTTTTGTCAAAGAAAGAATGTACTGAACTATGTCAAAAGATAACCTATCTAGTTATATATGAAAGAATGAGAGAAAAAAAATGAAATAAAATCTAAAGAGTATAAATTAGTTAATAAAAAATAAATCTGCTGTAATCTAGAAGCTCACCCACTCAAAATGACATAGTAGAAAGACCCGAAGCTGCTAGATAGGAGTGGGATGACTGTGATTCACCAAAGTGACTGCAGAAAAGGCAAATTGTAAGTCTCAGGCAAGGTATTTCTAGAGGTGATGAGGAGTATTAATGTCATCACAAAAAAAAAACATTGTTACAGTCTCGTATTGTTTATCTTAGCAAACCCAGTGCTGTAAGTGGATATGGTTGCTCTCTGTAAACATATCAAAGGAGGAAAACACTTCTTAAGGGAGAGGATAATGTTGTCATTACGAGAAATGGGTATAAATCACCCATGAGTAAGGCTGACGGTGTGAACATCTGCAAATATCAGAAAGAAAAATAAAGTTCTGGAGCCACCTCTGATTACGAGCTGTGGGGAAATAAAAATTTAAATAGCTTTATGGTGGGGCATGATAAGTTTATGAAAGAATATGATGTAGCACCTTATGACAGCAGATATTATGTAGCAAGAGCTTTCTTCTAGACTCTGCACTGCTAAAATCACAAGCGACTCTGGTATTTCAAATGACGCTAGGTCTGTGCAGCTGAACAACGGGATCAACAGAAGAGCGGGTTCTTTCCTTCTCTCTGTTTTGTAGTGATATAAGGTGCAATATCCAGCACGTCATGCTGGCACGGTACGCCCTTGCCCACTAATGAGCTAATGCTTATTAGCTTTGTTTAAGTTTTTTTGTTAGAAATGAAGTAATTAAAAATTGTATGAAACATTTTGAGAGTTCAGCAACAGTGAATATTAAAGTATGCTGTAGGGGACAACACAGGAGTAGCTATGAGAAAATTATTCTACCCAGTACAAACATTTTTTCTATCACTTTTTTTTTTCTGTCAGTGGCCTGTATCATCCACTCAACTTCTACAACTTTTTCTTCAGTAACCAGTGTCCTTTCACATTTGAAAGTACTGGGTAAACGGCAAGATCTCCAACCTTTCTTATAAATATCAACTTTCTAAGATGACAGCTCATATCTTTCACAATAGTGTCACTGTATAAACCCGTTTTAGATGAGTATTGACAATGAATGTTTGTCTTAAATGAAAAAAATGGTAGACTGACTCCGAAGCCTATTGACATGGTTAGTTGGATGTTACATTGATTTAGTGAGATTTAGATCAAGCTATGCATATGGAGACAGGATTAATTCATTTTTAATGACTGCAACATTTAAGGAGAATGTTCTCCAAGAAGAGGTAGAGGTGCCCTTATAAGTGGGACTGGATGATATTTAGTGAAACTCTGGAGCTGATGTTAGATAACTCTGGCACTCCATAAAAGATCAGCATTCCATTTGAGCTGTCATGTTCCCCTTTCAGAAATAAACTTTTATCTTCTACCTTCAGAAGGAAAGTATGTGATTTTTTGCACCCAGATGTTTCTGGTCATATGCCAATATTATTAATATCAACATATTAATAATATTATTAGAAGATTATCCACTGTGCATAAGGACCTACATAACATTTACAATTTCATATTGAAATGAGCTCTTGGGGATAAGATGGAGGATGAAATAGATTTATATCTCTACAAAAGGCATGAAGTGTCCTGATAGCATGCTCCTATTTCTCCATTATATTGGGTAAGATTTATACCGTATTACTGGCACCAAAAATTGAAAGTCCTCTCTCTGGCTATACATTTTATAGGAGGATTTTTTGAATAGAAGGAACTTGCTTGATACTAGATAAGCTTTTCTGGAGAAATTAGGGAGCTGCAACTCAGGTATGCTCTTTGTAAGCGTCACCTGGAAAAGGAGAAGGAGTTTGACTGAGTTTGACTTGCCTGCCCAGAGTAGTTCAAGAATGTATATCAGATATAGGTGATGTACACCGTAATACTGACATTTTCTTTTCCGGTAATAATCTAGTTTGAGTTACAGTCTGGCAATGCTTTACTCTCCCTTCAATTCATGCTCTTTTTGGAGCCACTGGTTCCAATGCTGAGGACACAGCAGTAGTAAGGAAGGGGTTTATGACTGTGGTAATTCTCTCCTACACACCTAAATCATTTAGATGTTTAATGAGCACACAAAGCAAAGACCTTTTGGATTTTTCATAGCATATCTAGATTCAGCCAACACTTTAATTTTGAATCACTTTATGGTGTGAAATCTTTGTTTTTTGAATCTATTTCTTCTCCCTTCTCTCTCCGCTTAAAAATAAACCAGCAAACCACAGTACTTTAAGGTAAATTCCTCTGCAGATATATTTTTAGACTGAACAGTGTTGTCCTATGATTTATTAACTTCCAGTCTTCTTTCTTTTCTTTTGTATTTAGATGGCCCTAATGTACTTTGATGTCATCTTATTCTTTTATAATACTGGGATATGTCTCAAGACATATGAATAGAAGTTCTTTTGTGCAAAATCCTCAGGTTAAGTAGTCAATTTTGGCTGAGTAATTAGGAAACATTAAAACATAATGCAAGGAAAGACCAATTTGGACCCATATTTTGCAGTCCAAACTGCAAAAATATGCTGTTGGATATGCATACTTTATATACATATCATATTGTATCTGCACAGATATCTGGAATCTACAATATGATTACATTTAGGTTTAGCAGAAAGCAAATCATTGCCTGCTTAGACAGGCTTGGGCCACAGCAGAGGAGCTATTGCTTACCCTAATTTTACAATTTTTATGTAGTAGAGATAAACAAATATTCCTAAGTCAAATGAAATGTCTTTTGAACTCTCTCTGGAATCTCAGAATTGAAATTGCATTGTTCTTCTGGTGTAAATGGGTATAGGCAGGTAATACAAGGCCAGGTGAATTGTATCAAGGAGGTATTTTTATTAATTTGGCATTCTTACAAAATGCTTTTAGCATGGATGACAATCAAAGCTCTGAGATTTGAATTCATGTCAAACCCTTAGGACAACTTCTTGTTGTCCTATTACCACATAGCATGATGTTTGCAGAAACCTACAGAAAGCTGGCAGATATCATATGTTTGGCATAACTGAAACATACTTTTGGTTCTCCAAGGGTAAATTGAGAGAGATAATTAGGTGTTCCTTTTGACAAGTGTGAGTGGATAAAATTATCAGTTCTGATAAAGGAACATGTATGGAAGTCAGTTTTAAAATTTATACATTTTGAAATGTTTCAGGAAATTTGTGGAACTCCTTACATATGCTTAGACATCAGTTTGAATAGTTCTTAGATATAGTTTCATTCCAAAGTTTAAAATTTCTACAAAGAGGTATTCGTGATTTATGCTTTTCAAGACCTATGCTACCATGTCAGCCCTAGGTGCTTCCCCCTGGACCAGGAGCATATTCTCCTGGGTGAGACGTGAGATGTGCATGATATGTGGTCTTACTAATCAGAATGTCTTGTCTTTATCATAAAGTTTTTATTCTAGGGATAAAGAAGAAGAAGATGGAGAAAATTTGATAAATAATTGAGTTTGTTCCAAACAAATTGGGTGGCACAAACTAAGGCATATACATGAAAGGTGGTGGAGGGGATAAATTTGCCAGAGCTGAGTGTAGGAGGAGATGAAAGAAGAGATGTGCGTTTGAAAGAGAGCTTTGAAAGGAAGAAGACAAAATGTGGATAGGGAAGATTTGATGAGACATAGTAAATGAGAAGACCCATGGGGAGCTGAGTTTCAAGTGGAACAGAGCTGGAAGAGTTGAGAGAGTAGGAATGTACTATGCAAGATAGGAATTTAAGTCAAGCCTTAGCAGCGAGTATGAAAAACACACCTGGGGATGAAATGTAGAGAAGCTTTAGTGCCTGGATATGAGGACTCCACAATGGAAAATGATGGGAATTCCAACAATAAAAAGGGTGGTGTTATCAGAAAAGGGCAAAGAAATGCAGAATTATTCATATTGGGTCATCATCTATTTGCATTAAATTACCTTTACATAAGACAATTTATCTACTGAGGTACGCTACTAACTTATCTTGAGGATTAATGATCTCATAAAAATATAGAAATCTAAGATATAGCAGGATCTGTAAAACAGTGGTGAGACAGACTGTTAGCTGGGCCAGAGAAGGTCACCTAAGAGACTGAAAGAGGTAATTAGTCTGGAGGAAATTGTCTTAGAGAAAATCAAAAGAAGAGCTTCAAAATGCGAACTGAGAAATGTCACTGTTTTTTATCAGTTCTGCCTCTTCTAAAGATTTGTAGGAGACATTTATTGCACCAAGCGGTTGCTACTATGATAATGGAATACAGATACAGGAGCGTAAAGATTGGTATTTGGAACAGATGTAATTGCCTCTTGAGAAAATTAGGTGACAGTCTGCATTTTGAATTTTGCTTTTAAATATTTATTTAATCAATTTACATTTTCCATTAAAGAAGAAATAGGCTTGATCTTAATAGCATTTTTAAAAACTCTCTGATATTGACTCTTATTTTCATGAGTCATCATGCTGTTTGAGAAACCTCATATCTAGTCAGACAATCTGACAATTTTATTCTGTTTTTCCAAATCAAATTCTGTGTGCATTTGTGGTAGGTAAATTCAGACAAACTTTATATTTAAACCAAACCACTGTGTTTCAGGAAACAACCTAGAATAAGGTGCATGGTTTCTGTCCCCCTCTGCATTTTATAAATCGGAAATCACCAATTGTGATTTGTTGTGAAAAGAAGGCATTGATTTCTTAAAAACAGCTAAATACCAAAGGTACTCAAAGGAAATGTGAGACTTAAGGAACTCTTGGTTTCTGTATGTGTTTTTTTAGTCTCTTGAATATTGCTCTTTTCAGCATTAAAAAGGGCCCAGAAAAAGCCAGTGACTTTTTGAGGATTTCACTGTAATATCTTCTTCTGCTGCACTGACTTAAATCAACAGATTTACTCTGCTCTGAAACTGTGTGAGCCTTACTCAGTCTTATCGCACATATTTATCAGCACAGCTCTGTTTTCAAATGTTATTGGCTGTAGCAATTACAGTCTTCATAATTTATGATATTATAAGTTCTTCTTTTGCCTGTAGCGCTATAATTTATTTATGTGTGTTTTTATTTACATAACATATTTATTACTTATAAAAGACTTTTCAGTGGTAATGCTGGAGAACAACAACATGGAATGCATGCTCAGAGCAGTGGTTTTAGGGTATGTGGCATCTTCTTGGAGTTGATCTTGCCAAGTTGGTGGTTCTAAGAAGAATCCAGAAATGATTCATTCCTTTCTTCTAACTCAGCCTGTTCCCATTGCAGAAAACTACTACATAAGTAGCATGTTTTCAGCTCTGTGTGTGTGTATATTTAGCATTTGGGCATCCATTTATATTAAAAGGACTGTGTGTCTCACCTTTTGTCCATCTGTTTAGAAATACATCCCCAAAGACCGCTGGAAAATGGGACTGTGTAGGAATATAAGTTTAGTATTGATGAGCATACCTTCAAGGTGTTACTTTTTTTTTTTTTTTTCCAAAAAAACTGTGATTGCTACTTTGTAAGCATTCCAGGATCACAGCATCACAGAATCACAGAATGGTTGAGGTTGGAAGGGACCTCTAGAGATCATCTAGTCCAACCCTCCTGCTCTAGCAGGGACACCCAGAGCACGTGGCACAGATTGTGCTTTTGTTTATGATAAGAGCAATGGGCAGATCTCATTGTCAGACATAAAACAAAACCTCAACTATACATAAAATTGTATCTTCCTCCATGCATCTACATCACTGTTCATGTAATGAAAACCTTACACTTTCTCTTTCGCTGTATCTTAAATTCTAATGGAGTATTGGCAGTTCTCAAAAGATGATCAATCAGCTCGCCTTAAAATATGACATATTAAAATACAATGTAGTGTCTTGCTTTTAAAAATGAATAGGATCAATACATTTTGTTTAGATGTTCACAGTCATGGAATTGATTAATCTTTAATTCTAAAAGGTAAGTGAAAGTGCCTGAAACATTTAATATAATATGACATTAAGACAATCACTATAAACACAGTGAACACGATGCCCTGGAGATGCCAGGAAGGAGCATGTTTATCATGGGCAATGCTCGTTGTTCTGAGGACCATGTTTCTTCTGCAGGCTGTGCATCTAGCATGAGATATTAATGACACTGGGATTTCTTTTTAGTATCTGTGATTGCTTGGTATTCGAGCATGCGTTTTGCTTTGGTGGTGCCATGGGCTTCCCTCCTCAGGCATGACTTTCAGATTAAGAGCTAAACAATAACTGAAGCTCAGGATGAAAGTGTTGGTATCATATCCTGGGACTAGAGTTTTAGGTGGTTCCTTTCAACAGCTGGGTAGGAAGGTCATTCAAAGAAGGTGATATTGCATAAAGTATTACGCTTCATTAAGGAGATGATAACTTCAGAGCCAAGGCAATTTAATCACGTCTTTGCCAACGGAAGAGTTGTACAGTATTTAGCAGGATTTCTTTTTTCCAGACAGTGAAGTCACAACTGTTACGAGATCCGAGGCCAAATCAGTCAGCGGCTGCTGATACGCTATCAGTGCTGACTACGGAGATAACTTCTGTCAGGCAAAGTGATGCAATGTAGAACATTTTACTCACGTTACTCATATGTAGAAAGGAGGCGGTCCCACTTTGAAAATAAATCTACCTTGGCTGTAAATGTTTTTGGAGCACTTTCTTCCTGAAGTGAGTGCTCTGTATTCACTATGGGTTCTATGGGTTGATTTGACCTGGTTAGAAGAAACTTTTCCATTTTAGTAAAAGAGTCTGAATAAAAAAGTAATGTCCCAGCAAAGTATGTCCCTAATATGACTTCTCTAGTCCTGCTGCTGACTTCTGAATAGAACTTTTGCTTTGAAAAATGTTATTTCAGGTGAGTCAGAATAAGTTGAGAATTTAGGTTAGATAGATAGAGTGAACGTGTTTTCCTGAAGAAACTATCAAGAGGAAGCAAACTCTGCTGTAATTACCTAGGCATGCCATATACACTTTACAGTGCCTATGCCAAGATTTGAGAGCTTATTTGCTAATTGTAGATGAATATGCCACTTAATTAATTAGGTGCTACACACCCTCGGTTGTGTGTATCTATCATAAAGATTTAATTTGTAGTGATATATTTGTCTGGATAATTTATTGTCCTCGGAGGGAAGTAAATCACACTGCTTATTTAAGGCAGCTAATTTAGGTGTGATTCAGAACTCCAAAAGTTTCGGGAGCTTCAGTTTCCTCGTGTCTAGGGGGAGAGCAGCAGGTACCTCCAGAGCGCAGTCCAAAGCACATACACGTGGACACATCAAAACACCCCTCCACTGGGCAGAAGTGATGAAATTAAATGTTTTATCTTATGAAAGAGGATGAGGAGTGTAATAGCTGGGCATCTTCAGGAGCTGGATTCAATTCCTTTTGATCCAAGTCTTTTTCAGCATCCACGCAGACACCTGAGCCTCTCTTGCTGCATCCAGCCACTCTCAGCTGATGGACTGTCCCCAGTCCTGTGAGGTGACAGACACCAGTGCTGGAAACCTGGGTTTTGCAGAAATTAAATCAACACTTTGTAGAGTCTTTTGGAACCTGTGTAGCTTGTTCTTTTTTTTTTTCTTCTTTTCTCTTTTTCTTTTTCTTTCTCTCCTCTACCTCTAGCTGCAGGCTGTAGAGACCCAGGAGGCAGCTGTGCTCTAGAAATGACCGTTCTTGGAGAACAAGAATGATTTGGTATAAATGTGCGTGTTTATGTATCTAAATACCTGTTTGTGTATGTGGTACAGGGCAGTGCAAAGGCAAAGTGATGTTCATAGCGTGCCTGCGTAGTGTTTTTAATACAAGCCTTTTAAGACTTAGCAGTTCACCCAGGAGGCGCAGAGCATCCTAAGCCATTTTTTGTATGAAATGTCTGTGATCATAAAGATTTTTTAATTTTTTTTTGCTGAGTTTTGGAGGGGGATCTCTAACTGCAAAACATCCTTCAGAACAAAACTGAAAACAGATGAGCAAGAGCTTTGTTAAAAAAAAAAAAGAACAGAATTTCTATACACTCAGTTACTGTAACCTTGTTAAATTTATAAAGGAGACATGGTGCAGTCGTGAGAATATATTTGCTGCCCACTGATATATAAACAAATAACAAATCATGTCAATACATTCAAAAGATGCTAATATTGCTAAAGAATTGATTTACTAAATACATAATTTGATGGTTTTAATTAATAATACGCTGTAGTGAGGAGTTCTGTCAAGTGACCCTAAGGTCAAGACCTGTAGTTTATGGACTATTAATTAGCCATTAAGTCATTCGCTCGTCTGACCTGCAAATCTATCAGATTGATGGATAGCAGCGACCTTTATGGTCCTAATAGGTATTCTATTTAACTTTCAAAAATTTCAAGCAAAGTTTGATCACTGAACAAAATGAAGTGAGAAGAGAGCTTAACAATTTTTAAGGCTATTTCACCACTTGAAAGCAGACATTAACTTGAAGAATACCATTGCTGTCTTCACTGTTCTCCTAGGACTACTGACTGAGCAGTGCAACTAGCACCTTAATTTCTCTTCCTTAAAAAGAGGAAATCCAAAAGATTTTTACAGATCTTTTGAATGTGTAATATCAAGCATAAATTTTAATTGCACTTCATTTACTAAGTGGTGCATTACCTCATCCTTCAGTTTTAACAATGGATTTTCTATAAATCTTCATATGGTTAAACATGATAAACTGCTCAACATATCATGCAACATGGCAGTGCTTATTAGCACTTGAAAAGTTATTGATTGCTTATCTTGATTAATCTTTTATGGGTCTCTAGAGTATTAATTCCACAGAAAAGACTTTGGAAGTTTTGTAGCATTAGTCCCCTCATTCATACATTCAGCTTCAATTACATGGATTTCTCTGACTGCTATTGCTAGATTAATTATAACCTCTTTGTCACCAGATCTTGCTTTCAGTTTATCAAGAACTGGAATTTTAATGAAAAATACATATTTAAAAGATTCTAATTTTTTTTGTGGCATTAATGAGATAAAATGTTTCCTGCAATTTGGTGGAGGGAAGGAATGCTTAAGTTTCTGGCATAGGTAGGAAAAGTGAGTATCAATTTTTAAGTCACAATTTATGATACGTGGGTTTTGCCAGATACTCAGCTGCTTCTTTGCAGATACAGCCTGGGAATTTTCCTCTCATTTTTTTTAACTTAATGACAAAACTTTTCTACACCAAGCAGTATCATTTTTTTTGCCATAGAGAGGAAGATTGGCTGCAGCTTGCTACCAGGTTCATCTGGGATGTGGTAGGCAAAGTCTCAAGACCTAACTGGACAAATGCTGCATGTGTCTTTGAGCATAGGTTTTCTATGTCCTAGAGAAGTACATGCTCTATGCAGCTACAGGCATTTTTAGAACTTCTTAACTTTAATTTTTAATATGGAAACTTTAGTGTGACTGCATTTCCTTTCTGGTGCAAGACAGCAAGAAATTCCATGGTTACAAATTTCATAATATCCTTGCTTTTGAACAGTCCCAAAGTTAAAGACCATAATATACTCAAAAGTCATTTGAGGGCATAAGGACAAGGTAAAGAGAGTTCACTCTAATGAAAACCATTGTTGGTTTTTGTTAGAGTGGCCATAAATTTGTGGAAGTGCTTTAAGGAACTTGATTAGAGAATCTAATATTCCATTTTTCATTAGGTAGAATAAAATATGCATGTAACTTTTTTTTCGCTGTCAATCACTGCTGAATTCTTAAGTGCTATCTTGGTTTTAGCACCCACTTCATTCTTAGTCTCAGTGTCTGCCCTCCCTCTACTCCTGTTTTGCAGT
Source organism: Tinamus guttatus (assembly GCF_000705375.1). The sequence goes on along the minus strand of NW_010579526.1, from coordinate 118,802 downwards.
CACTCTATTGCTATTGAGCACTGGGATTTTGGTAGGAGGAAGAGTGTGGCCAATTAGCCCCAGCCAGAGCTGTTACATGGTGTTACTCTGAAGCAGACACTGAACTTTGCATTTGCCATCTAAGCAAATAAGCAATTCTATCTAGAATATGGATATATTGCACCTTGGTGAATTGTACAGTTGTGGAGGAGTCTTAATCCAGTGCTGTGAAATGTGGAAGTTTCCAGTGAGTTACAGAGGAGTTGGTTCTGCTCCAGTTCCAAAGGATGGAAAACTCTTGCTGGTTGGCGTGGGAAGGGGTCAAACCAGTGTCAGTGCGGGAGTGCTGGTGATGATCTAATTTTCTCATAGGTCTAAACCATTGGCAAGAGCAACAGAGTTCTGAAGTAAACAAACCAAAATCCCATAGCAATAAAAGACTATCTTTATTCTGGTGTTAACATCTCATTGAAAGAGTAATGAGTCATCTACCTCATCAATAACAGGCAGATTTTCAATGCCAGCATATTTTATTGTCATCAGTCCCTGTTGCATGTGGAGGTGCTGGAGTCCATCCAAAAGGAGAGGAGGAGTAGAAAAAGGCCTTGATCTGCTAGGGTAAAAAAAATAAAAATAAAAAAATAAAAAAGAGAGAGAGAGAGAGAAAGCAACTGATCTCAAGGCTTGTTTCTGCTTAAGTTTAGACAAAAACTTTCTTTGTCCTTGGAGAGGCCAAGATTTCACCTCGCATCAGGTGAAATCTCCCTTCTAGTTTTGCTTTTGAATCCACATATCCCCGTGTATGTCTGGGTTAATAGCATAACATTCCTAGGAATATTCTGTATTATTTGTCTGTTCTGAAACCACAGCATGCTAACTATTGAATATCAACATTTTTGTTACACAGATGGACAAATTCACCCTTTCCAGATACACTGAACAAGTAAATGAACCTACGATGACTTCCTGGCCCTAGGAGTCTTATCAATCACATCTCTAGGGCTAAAATTTTGCCATAGAAATTACTAGGATTTCATCTAGTGTCATAAAGGGCTAATATGTAGATATTTTATTGTGTAGAGATGTGCAGGCCACATAGATAGCAAACTGCTATGAAATTCACAGTAAGTTGGCGTAAAATAGGATTTATACTTGGGCTGTAAAATAAATGGATACATTAACCAAAAGATGTCTATAGGGGAAAGGAAGTGGGCCATGACTCTAGTGTAGCCTGAGGTCATGGCAGCAGCTGCAGTGCAATTGTTCTTTGTGTCGTGCAAAATGTTCATTTTCTCTTGTTTCCACACGGGTCTCTACAGCAGGAGAAGGATTTTATTTTGTAATAGTATTGGGATGTTATTCCAGTCATTTTCAAAGGGTAAACAAGTGATGTTCCTTATCATCCTGTCAGATAAGAATAAGTCTTATCTAGAAGAATCCTTGGGTTCCTATAAAGCTGTTTTGCAAAAGTAGATTGGGAAAATGTCTTTCAATGCAGGATGGCCATGTTACATCTCTGAGTGAGTCTCACTTTTGAGATTATATCAGAGGGGTCACATTTTTCAAGCTGGTTTCCTTAACTTTCTAAGAAAATTGGGAAAATAAGTAGGTAAAAGGAGAGCTGAAAATACTAGTTGTATCTACATGAACAAACATGGAATTTGCACAGAGACACATTTAGTTTCAAATTTAGTGGGATAGTTTACAATTTTACTCTTCATATTTGCAATGTTTGCAGGTAAGAGCATTCTACCTATATCTTGGCTTAGACAAAATATGCACGTGCAGCACCAGTGCAGTTGACTTTAAGGTGCTTGGCAGGGCTTGACAACCCCATGCCTGCGCTCTAGCATCTCTCACTGCCTTTTAACATCTGCACACAGAACATCTGTACCTCTCACTGGGCTCCTCTGCCTTATAGTTTAGGGTCCCTTTAAAACTGGATAAGTAAGTCAGGAAAAATACCTTGCTATTTGGGGCCATTTGCACTTAGATGGTGTCTCTGGGCTGTGCTGAGTTCTTCTTTATTTAATGGAAGATGCTTTTATTTTAAAAATAATTTTTGTAAGAAAGCTTTTTTCCCTCAAAATCCTGCTATACAACAATCAGAAATGAACATGTTAAATTAATTTTCACTTACAATCTCTTCACTTAAAGGGTAACCCATAATTCTCATAATACTCACTTGAACTTAATGTTTTCCTGTCTTCTAATGGACAGTAATTGAGAGGGATCCATCATCTGAATTATTCTCTAGTGCAGAGAATCACTTAGAAAAATGGCTCTATAAACTGGAATCTCTGTAGTGAAAATCAATCCCTAGAAAATGGTTAGTTTTAAGGAAAGATATTACCTAACTGGTAGAGTGAGTTCTGTGTAGCGTTATTGTGTCTATATTAATTTGCATGTGGAATTTAAAAGCCTCTAATTTTTCTAACATGCAGTAAAATTATGGCTCTTGTGCTATGATTTTTGTTGTTGTTGTTTCATCTATTTTGGTCTCATTGCACTTTCATGTAAGACCTTTTTTTTTTTTTTTTCACTGACATAACTGAGTGCAGCTAGGAAGATTATAATGAAATGCTTACAGCCTTAATTAACATAGAGGAAAATTTTCTGTGAAGGGTTTCAGAAGGGCCTAGGAGGTCCTTTCTTTTCACATGGCGTCCACCTCTCATTTTAGGTGACTGCCATTTATTAAGCTGTCAGAAAGTCCTTGGAAAAGGATGCAGAGGGTAAAAGTGGATAAGAACACTATTGTATTTGCCTCTTGCAGAGGGAGATCTTCTCTGTCTTGAGTCTTTTTGTCATATTGGAATTTGGTGCGTTCAGCTGAGAGACCAACAAGCAGACTTTGGGAAAAGCCTGTAGGACCTCAAGCATCTCCAGGAAGCCCCTAAACTTGGGTTGTCTTGGGTTGTCTGATGGGCCTATTGGGAGAGAGATGGTTTCATGCCAGCTTGGTCCTCAGCCACCACTCCTAACTGCCACCCAAGACCAGACACTGGTGATGTATGGGCACGACCAGCCAGCAAACCTACTTCTAGCTATAGTTTACTGTGACAGGTAGATCCTTCCACTCTTCCAGCCCCCAGGAGCCCTTTTCCTTTTCCAGATGCCCCATGGCTTTCTTCCATCTTACAGACAGAACTTTGAGATGAAGGAGGAGGGAAAGGAAATTTTTCCAAAGCAAATTGGGAAGTCTGTGGAAGATCAAGGAATAAATCCAATTCTGAATCCCAGTCCAATAATTTAACAGAAAATAATTTTCTCTCCACTTTTTTATGAGCTTCAAGAACAATCAGGACTAGACAAAAACTTCAGCAATACATATTGGATGACTTCGTTGAAAATTATTAAGAAATTCATCATAAAAGACAGTAAAGAGTCTCCTCTGGCTGGCTTTGACCTTGAAATATCCTGGCCCCTTGACACATTGTCTTCAATAGCTCTGAGAAGCATCTCTTTGAGAAACTGTGGATATTCCTTTTGCCAGATTGTAAGCAAAATATGAAGCCATTTTAAAGGCTGTTAGCTACAGTGACATTTTCAGGTTAAAAAATACGCTTCATTTTTCCAGGAACTACTAATGGTTTAAAGCATTTTCATAAAAAACTTGAGTGATCTGGGGAAAGCGAAGGTTTTATATATCTTTATTGGAAGCAAAATCTCCAAAAATCCTGCAGCCCTGATATATGATAGGTTTCCTTCTTCCTTTATAGGAAGCTGTACTATAATATACATATATATATATATGTATATATATATATATATTCCTGCAGATTTAGACAGCACCAGCCTGACAGTGTCTGGTGCTATTCTTCTGCTTGCCACTTATGTATGCCTCCTCACAGACTATGATATCACGACTCATTAATCAGGCAGCAGCAGGCTTGAGTGAGATCAGTATGTGGGCCAATGCCAGTGCTCCTTTTGTCTAATTCCACAGGTGATTTTTATTTTTTTTATTTTTTTAGTGTGGCCACAACAAGTGTATAAATGGAAACAATGTTCAATATTTCATCCTCAAGCTAAATTTAAATTTCAGTGAGGTCAGACATATGTGATGGCCGAGCATCTAAAAGAGAGATTTGTCAGGCAGATAAATGAGGTGGCCACAGTTATAATACTATGTAACTAGGGAGGTTTTATTTAAGGACATGCTAAGGGAGTCTATGCCAAGCTTTTTAAAAGAAATATGAAAAGAAATAAGGAGCCTTTACTTGCTTTACATGTTCATTTAGGAGGCAATCGATTTGCCCTGTTTTTTTCTAGTGATCTACAGAAGACAGATCACTAACCAATGCCCAGACCTGCCGGCAGGGTTACCTGGCTGTCAGAAAAGCCAAATTGTCCCAAAGTCAGGCAAAGTCGTTCCTCAAACAAATTAATTAGTGGGTTCAGCACTATTCACATTATTATTTAGTAATAGACAACACAATCCAGAGGTTAGCTTTCAACTTTAAGAAGTTAAGCAAGGGGAAAGCAAAGAAATTCTGAGAAGAAGCTCTGTTGTTTTAACCCATGTCTTCAGACGGCCTTGTAAGTGGGGAAAAGGAGCTGAGAAGGTGATTGCGTTTGTGCCCTTGTCCCAAGAGGATGATCATCACATTGGATGTTCATCATAATTTTCTTTTCTTTATATCAGCCCTGAAGAACTGCAGAAAAAGGACAGTCAGTTGTTAAGGAGTGAATTCTAGCTGCCTTGCACCTTGAGCAACGGCTCTCAGGGCAGGTCAAAGAGCAAGGAATAAACTCTACCACCTACAGATGTCTGTGACTGACCGTTCTTGGGAGGACAGAGAGGTGCAATGAAGGCTTTACACTCTTCCAATATCAGCTCAATGTTGGGGAGGTTGTGCCATTGCCAGTAAGATGAGGCCCCACAAAGTGTGGAAAACTACTCATCGTTTTGAATTAGAAGTCACATTTCCATCTTACTGAATGCAGAAATCTATTTGCTTTCCAGGAATTTCTGACTTTTCTGGGCTGCTGAACTTGTGTACTTACAGGGCAAACCAGTACTGATTAACAGTGAATTTCTGGGTGTGGGTTCTGACTCTTGAATGAGGTATTTGTTTTCACTTGGATGGCAATAGCCTAGTTGCAGTTGAGTGGTGTAACGGGGAACCGAAGTGTCCTCTTGACGCTAGGAGGTCATGGGCTGTGGATTCTGAGGATGAACAGCAGCCAAATCACGTAGCAAACTAAACCTCAAAGGAAACATTTTACCTGTCCATAACTTGATTATTACAAGCTTTTCTGCTTTCTTCCTTTGCACCCCATCTCTGTGTTGCAGTCCCAACAAGTAAACCCTGTTTGCCTGCTTTCTTCTTCATCCTCCAGGTAGGCCATTCTTACCTACCTCGAAAAGCTCAAGCCTTGCATTCAAGCTCTTCTTCCCCTCTGTCCTTGCCATTTTATATGTTCCTGTCTATGGTTCTTTGCTTTCCACTGCTGCTAGCCAAATCCACCTCCCCAGATGGCTGTGTTCTTGTTTTCTCTTCTCTGATATAGAGAACTCTGGTCTATACAATCCCTGCTCCTTGAACCTTTCTCTAAGATCTATTTCTACCACGCAAAAGCTAGCTGACCTTAAAGAGAAGGCTATAGTTGCATAGCAATGTGTAGGTTAGCATAACACAAAAAAATAGCTAGACTTGGGAAAAATGGTTGAGGACAGTTGAAGTCCTTTGCTTGTGTGCTATGTTACTTCTTCCTTCAACTCCATGCTTGGTTCATGTGTATTCTTAGACGCTTAGGTCTTCAGGCAATCGGTTTCAAAATATTTGTATTGCATCTTACACCAATATAGCACAGGGGCTATAGTCACTTTTCCCAGTCAGCAGTATCTGTGGTAGCTGTCTGCGTGCTTTCAGCATGTAGAGATGCAGTTTCCTTCCCCACTGTGTAAAATTGAGCCGATTCCTTTACAATTATTTAAATCAAAGTTGAATTTAGCCCAAATTTTAGTAAAACATTCCTCCTAAAGTATCACAATGAAGTCAATACTCTTATTGTTTCCTGCTGTGTCTTTATTTGCATGTTAATGGCAGATTATTGTTGTCTCTCCCAGTGTACTTCCCAAGAGACTCTATGCATGTTTTTATTGATTAGTTCCTCTTCATTTAACATTTAAATGGATATTTTCAAATTGGTGCAAAATTATAATAGTGTGCTTGCTCAAGGCACTTAGCTGTGGTAGTAGCAGAATCATCCACGTCTGCTCATTATACACGCTCTGTACAGAAGGGTTAAGGGCTGCAGTGTGGACCTGCAATTAGGTCTCAGTTACATAAGTAAATGAATACTTGGGCCAAATTGCCAGTTGTCCCTCATATTTTCTCCAAATGTTAAAGCAGGCGATCTGCAAAATTAGAAAGAGTGCGCACAACTGTAAGAGGAAAGTAAATCTGAGCGTATAGTCTTCAAATGAGTACTTAATTTTGTTTCAGTTTAAATAAATCTCATATGTTATTCCTATGCATTATCTAAGTTTCCTCTTTCTGATGTTGGAGAAACTCAGGAGTAGAAGTTGTTTAAGGAGGAGGTTTTGTAGGTGCGTGGTCTTCTTCTATTGTTTCTGTGGGGCAGAAACAATACTGGTTTTCTGTTTTTTCTGAAAGGCCTGAAGATAACTCTGTTTTTGCATTGTTTCATCTGAATTAATCTTTTTTATTTCTAGTCAATGCTTTTATGCAGTCTTTGTGTTCTATTTGGTGTCTGCTGGAAGGTCTCAACTGGCAGTCCTAACCTGTTGAAAATGAATGGCACAGTGAATATTTTCACAAAGGATTGGACTGATTCAACCTGGTTGATTGTGTCAAACCTTATGGAGTCCTGTGGTCTTTTGTATGAAACATGTCTTCCATTCCCTGTGCTAAACGTATTAAACATAATTATTCTACTCAACAGCTTCTAAGCTCTTCCATAAAAAGTCCTTCCAGGCTGAGCAGGGAGTAGTGCTGATGCATGGAAAGCATTGGGATGCTTGGGAGAAAAGGTGGTGCCTATAGCAGTAGTATTTGGATTGTATAATTCTTATTTCACAGGATGTTTTGCTATTAATGTCTATAATGAGACGAGAGGCCATGTTCATCCTGCTTTTATGGCTATAACGAGTACGTGAGCTCCAAGCAGGTTTCTTGGTTTCTTCCAAGTAAGAAACAGGTTTCTTCTCATGATGGACTTGTGGAAGCATCTGTAAGCATTACACAAACATAATTGCACAAATGTAATTAAACAGTTAAAGTCTGTATAAAGCATTTGTTTGTTTGTTATAAAACTGCTGTAACAGTAAAAGCCTAGGAAATTGGGGCACCTACTGAGATGTGACTCTAGCACCCATTACTTACAGAAGATGAAATTACTTGAGAATTGGTTAATGATAGAATTTTAGCCTTTAACTCTGCATTGCCTGGCTGTTGTCAGCAAGTTCTAATGTTATTTTAATGTCGTTTGCAGTGCGAATTGCATCAAAGTAGGTTATATATCGATCGCTCAGACCTCAAAGCTCTAGAGGTAAATCTCTACTGAGAAGTGCCAGAGTTTCAGCAAAGACACGTATTCAGAGGCACAAGATGTCACTATTGTGCTTAGTGCGGCAATAACGTTTGTGGTGAAATTTTAATGCTCATAATGTTTAGCTTTTCTAGACTATGGCAAGCTAATCAAAGAACTTTCTCTATAAATCACAGCACACTGCTGAAAATTGCAGACAAGATAAATCAAGATTTTCGATCAACTCAGTGCTCAATCATTCTTTCCAGGAGCAAAAAATATAGTCGGTGTCATACTTACAGTTTGATAGTGGAGAGATGTTTAACATCAAGGCTTGAGATTAATGGTGACAAGTTATATTGTGGAGAATGTGAAAGGGTGTTTAGACTGAAATATTAATTTCTAGATTGATGTAGAATTCAATAATTGAGGCTATAAATCCATACTAAAATCAACCAGATTATGCATCATCTAAGCTAATACTCTCAGTCGACATTCAAAAACTAGTCCACGATTTCAAAACATGGTAGTTAATGTGGCAAGGTGAATTTGCTATTACACAATGTATTATAGCCTCAAATTTTGGTTCTATACACTGTGCTAAATGAGAAGTTATTTTTTCTCCTTATTTTCACGGACTATTTCTCTTCTTTTGAAAGCTTATGAAGTGTTTTACTAAAAGATCTGTATCTAGTCAATAAAGGAGGTGGCTTATTTGTAATGAACAATTTATTGTAGATTTCGGTCTCTATTGCTGTTTGTAAATTATCTACATATAGTTCTTGACATTTGTTAATTACATGGAAAGATTTATTTGAATACATTCCAGCCTATGGGCTGCACTTACCTTGAAATCAGAGTTTATCAGTGTTTGCTGTTTATTCTGCATGATTTGTCACCAAGGGCAAGCTTTTTAAATTTTTATTTATTTATTTATTCTAGTTTCTGTGCTGGAAATCACAGAAAGCTTTTAAACTGCATCTACTTGTTTGGCCTGGGAATTTTGGTCCACAGTGGTTGACAAAAGGGGTTATGCTGCAACAGTGGATTACAGCATAATCATTATATATCTGAAATCTTCCCCAGTACCAATAATGGAGGCAGGTCTGGAATAGACAGTTGCAAGGATACCTGAAAGGACAAAAAGTATCTGTTTTTATTAACGTCTCACAAGACTTTCTTGCACATTTGCCAATGGAGGGCTGAACTGATCAACGGTTGCAAGTTGAGAGTCTAACTGGTATTGGATCTATTTTTTTCTCTGCACAGTGTGCAGATGGTCAGAACTACATTTCCCCAAGTACAAGTTATCAGAAAAATAAATTACAAAAAGAAAGGTTTTTTTGGTGCGAGCTGGGAAGTTGCATATTGGGAATTGTAGTTTTGCCTGAACAGATAGCTGTACTAAACAACTAAAAGTGGCTTTATCTAGTGTTTTGTCAAGTGTAGCTGCTTTGGGTTACCCTGGTTGCCATGTGCAAGACTTTTGGCCGTGTAATCTCTATACGAAGTCAACAGGGGAAAATCTTTTGGGGACTTGGAGCATTTCACCCCCCTACCTTTTTCAGGTGGCTCTGTGAAACAGCCGGAGTGAAACAGCTGGAGGGAAACATTTCACTGCCCTGGGTGGACAAGAGGGAAAACACAACGTGGTTTTGGCAGATTCTGTGATGAATTTTGGACAGATTGGAAAATACTCTGCTAATTAGGGGAATTCCAGTCATGTACAGGAAGTATATTTCAATAACTCATGATTATGCTGAGTTTCATGTAAAGCTATTTGCTTGGATGCCAAACTATTTTATGGTGTGATGCCAACTGTAATATATTCAGAACACAACCTAAAAAAAAAAAGTCAAACTTTGATGCTTGATGAGTTCATAGGATGGGAACACAAAGACAAAGAGCCTGGGAAACCTCAACATGAATAATTAAGGTAAATAGACAGAGTGTTCTGTATTGTACTTAAAACAGGAGGAACTTTGGGCATCGTGGAGCTCTCTAGAAATTCAAAACTTTTTAAAACAAAAGCATGCCCTATAATAACTGCATTATTTCACTATTATGCTACACAATTTATTATGAGCTGACTTCCTTATGTCTCCATTTCAGGAGGAGCGCACTACCACTCCAGCATGTTACCAGCCTCAGAGAAACACAGGCAGCCTTTGTAGATATGCTGGAATAAAAGTCATCTGCATGCTAATTTTTCCAAGAGAATCCTGTAATGGCCTATAGAGGCTGGCTAAATAACAGATTATGTTTTTTAGGATGTTCTATGTGTTTAGAAATATATAACAGAGTTTGCAAATACCAAATTTTGTATATACTTGAAGTGGTGACTGGACAGATCACTCAGGGCCCAGCTCCCAAAAGTAAAACATCACTCTGATGACTGCTGATGTTGCCTTGGCCTTGGTTGTGGGGTGAAAATGTAGATACGTTTCCCCTCTTCAGTGAGCATCCCTGGCTAGAGCGACCATAACCCAAGAGCAGCGCTGTGACCGAAGGGCAGACAGAAGCAGCGATGCTGGGTCCCCTCCTGCCTCTGTCTGGCTGCAGCCCCTTGAGCTCTTCCCTCTTGGTGCAAAGGCTGGTTTCTGGCATCACAAGACATAGAGGTAGATTGAGACATAGCCTGTCCATGTCAGGGCCTCCAAGAGAAGGTGCGATGGAAAGTGAAAGAAATGCCCTTGATTTTATGGTGTCACTCAGCATCTAGGACTGGAGAAATTCTCCCACAGGGATTTTGCTCCCTGCAGAAACTCTGGCACAGGGATGAAACGAATTCCTACAGAGACGCATAACTGCATGCTGGGAGCGCTCACCATAATCCCAATGTAGCATTTGTTGTTCTGGAGGACTGCGGCACTCGCCATGTAACTGAGGGCTGAAGTGGGCTCGCAGGTGCACTTCCACTGCCGCATCTGCAAAGACGAAAACAGGCAACAGCATCTGATCTGCTTGGTCTTTTTCTAACTACTGGAAATGTCACATTTGCTCTCCCTTTTAAATAGGTGTTTTGTTGCAGGTGGGAGGCAATCGGTGCTTCCTGCACATGGGAGCCCCGATTGATCGATTATCTGTGGCCCTGCCATTTGCTTCCTTCCTCTTGAAGGACACCACCCTTGGAAGAAGGTCAGGAGAAATGCTACTGAACCAGCTTCTTGGTAAGTACCCTCATATATGCCAAAGTCTACATGCTCTTGCTTTCAGAGCAAGCCAATGTGCTGGGTATGAATCATGGTGCTCAATTGCATGTGGTGGCTCTGGTCCGTTGATGGCAGAGAAGCCTGTGGCATCCAGGGAGGTTTCAGGGCCAGTGCCTGAGGTTCATAATCTCTTAAGAAACCCTAGGTATAAAACCCCACTTATCCAGGAGAACAGGGTGGGGGTAGAGCAGGGCGGTGATGTGATAACCCAGTTACAGCCAGAAGACAAGCAAGGTAAAGCCTGTACAAATTGGGCCACAAGAACAAATTTAGTATATCCGCTTAGGAAAAAAAAAAATCTTTTTAGAGAGTGGGAACAGCGCTGATCGGAGTAGCACAAACGGTGCCAAAGTTGACAAACATGGAAAATTACTCGATCCTTTTGTTTGTTCCCGGATCTCGCCAGCGGCGTAGTTGCTACGGAAATGCTCTCAGAGGGATGGAGTCCTCCTTCTTGTGCTGGCAGGGTCATCCCAGGCTGCGTCGGTGGGAGAGGGGGCTGGCAGAGGAGGGTCCCCGAGGCCAACACCCTGCAGGGAGCCACAAGGAGGACGTGGGTTGACCCAGCACTGGAGAAGACCTGGTGTCCGGGGCCCAGGGCCAGTGAGGTGGGCGCTGGGTGCTCCCATCCAGCAGCTCTCAGCCCCAGGGGAGCTGCCAGGCGCGTGCCCGGCCGGGGCTCTCAAGTCACGGGTTTTAAGCACTTCACTTCCGAGAACATCCTGCGTGTTTGCGTAGCTGCAAGAGCCATTTATGAAACAGCGCTCTAATCCTGGCGCGCTCCCTCGCCCGGGGACGCAAAGAAAGCTTCGATCCAAGCTGGGGTTGGCCGTGGTGTTGCAATAGCTGTTCTTTTGGGTGCATCGTTTCCACGAGGCCCTGTCAATCAAGGAGTTCAATGTCTTTATCACTCTGCAGGCGCGTGTCCTGCTCCAGGGGAACACCAGCAGCCTCAGTGTTGGGACTTGCCCATGAATGGCAGGGGCTTCACCCAGCGTCGGCGGCAGCTTATCTGCGCTACGGGTCTTGTTGTGGAACGTCAAAGTCACATCTGCAGTTCAGGAGCCCTTAATGATCACACCAGGCCCAGATCCCCTGGAGAATATGCATGCACGGCTCCCGTTGAAGGGAATGGGCGCCCTGCCTGCATCCGAGATAAGGATCTGGCTTGTAGCAAAACTTAAGGAGGAATACACTGTGTTTTAATGGGCTGTCACTGACAACAGAAGTTGTTCTTAAGTTATTTTTGGTTATTTCTAACGTTGCAGTTGGGAAACTTCACTTGTTTTGCTGTAACGTCTTCTGCCTACCAGTTTAATAAGGGAGAGAAATGGAAATAAAGCAATCCGACCAGATTGTTTATTGCGGTTTCTTTAAGGCAATGTCGAGATATTTTACAAGCTTGCAAAATTACATTTATTACACTCCAATCATCTGGCAGACCATAAACACTCCTGAATATTTCTGTTGGAGGAATGGCATTTTTTTTTCTAAACCTAGATAGGGAATATGAGTTTGTTTGAAGAATGAGTGAATTTGCCTCAACATCTTTTCATTTTCCTTTAATTTGGCCTTTAAGAGCTGTGCCTCCGACATCTGTTTTTTCTTTGCTGACACCATTCAGGCAAGTAATCAAGGAAAAGTCTGCCACTGCTTTGCACTCCACTAAATGTGGGTGTGCTTGGAAATCACAATGCTTTTCCAAGGAGCAAAACCGTGAAATGCAAGAAAGAAAGGATGAAAAAGGGTTAATAGGGTAACAAATATGATCCATCCCAGATGTATTGAGGTAAAATATAACAGTTAGGAAAAGAAACCTAAGTATAAATGCTGTGATAGCGTTTATATACATAATAATCTTAATACAGAAAGTAAATTTGGAGCCCAAACACTTTCATGTCTGGATCGTACACCATGTCTATAGTGCAGGGCCTTGCTGTAGTGCTTTTAATCCAGCGAACACAAATCCTTATTATATAGCAGGACACTGGTAATTCTGAGCCAGAATAGATGTCACCACCGAACTGTGTCACTTATTTACTCCATGGGCAATTCATAGACAAATGGACTGCAAAAATATGCCAAATATGAGCAACCCCACATCTAAATCCACATTAGAAAGAGCTAATGCAGCTTTTTTGTGTAATATTTAAACCTGGGAGCAGACTGTCCTTTCCAAAATGGGACAGAGCTACTAGTGGGAAGAGCAAGGTGAGATGTTTTTCTTAAAGTTAAATTCGGAGTTTAAGCCTTATGTATATCCATAACTGGGCTGAAAGCCGCTGTCAGCCTGTGAGCATGGCCCATATGGACTAGGTGTTTCTTCAAGGCTGAAGTAGAATAGCTAAAGTATTTGTGCCTAGGAAATGTGCCAGTTCCATATGAGTTTCTCCAAGGATTGTGGTTTTTGGTGCTTCCTTCCTGGAGAGGAAGGAAACATCCCCCCTTCCGCCCGTGATATTTCTGAGCACTTGTAAGTTTTAAATGCATCGTGTCTACTAGGCTGAACTGTTGCTTATATCATTAAGCTTATAACCCTTCCTCTGTGGTAACAAGGCATTATATTTATGAAATTTAAAGAGAGGAGCAAGTCAGAAACAGGCCCAGGATGGACATGTGGACAATATTTCAGAAAAAGCTGTCAATCGTATCCTAATTAAGGCTAATGAGGAGCTAGTGAAAAGCATCACACACTCACCGTGTCCTTAGAGGTCCCATCTCTAACATCATGTAGGATAGACTGGAGCTTTTTCTACCTTGGGATGTTGGAAATGTCTTGTTTTTGGGACTTGTCTAATAACATTGTTATGCTTTTCTCTCCATGGGAACACAGCAGTAGTTTGGGAACCTTTCCTCCATCTGGTCGACTGCTTTCCTGATTCCTGCCATGAGCTTCATGTCCCTGAAGCTCTGTTCCTCTCTCTGGTATGACAGGGATTGAGCATAAACTTTGTTTCCTTGCTGGACCACAGTATAGGGAAGAAAAGGGGAAAGTGAAGAGAAAAAGGAAACCAGTAGCAACCCAGGCTGTAAGAAGTTGTGGGAAAGACTTGCAAAAATGCCAGTATAGGGATAGATGCTTCACATGTTGGGCTTAGACCTTGAAACCCCTTGAGAGAAAGTGCTGGGAAATAAAATCAAAGGATGTGCTAAAGCTGCTGGAAGGAACAGGTGAAAGTGGGTAATGAGGATATGTGCTGAAGCCTGTAATAAAAACAGCCTGAGCTTGTGCACCCAAAATTGTGCAGACTTTTGCAGTCTATGGGAGATGATTGGCCTGTATTTGTCACCCTAAGTAAGAGACATGCATTCTTAGAAATGTAACAGTAGCAGGTGGGAGTTTGTGCTTTGAAATATTTATCACATAATTTCAATATGATGAAAAGCAGCTAAAGTAAACACAGCCCAAATAAAAGTAGGATCTGGGCAGGAAAGCTTTTCTCTTACCAGCACAATAAGGAAACTTGATTATTACTAATAAAAGTTAGTCCAGCAGAGCTTCGCAAACTGAAAGCAAAATTGAAAGAATAGGAGGTATTAGGAAGATAGAACACGTAGAAGCATGAGTCAAGAGAATTTTAAGACCAATTATGTGGAGAAAAGGTTTTTTTTTCCTGTTCTTGAAGGTCCATGAAACTTGACTAGACCATGAGTTTTTTGGGGGGACAGTTTTTGGTCTTTGTAACAAACACTCCCTGAAGTGGAATTCACCTGTGCCCAGCTTTAGCTAATTAACTTTAAGCATTCAGTTTACAGCAACCCTCTGGCTTCTTCTCCAACCAGGGAAGAGAGCAGTCATCCCTGGACACCCCTCCTGGTCCAGAGCCCTAAGTTTGAGAGGGTTTTTTAGGCAGCAGGGTGAAATGCATGTGTTCATCCTGGCTTTTTTAATAGCTTTTTTAATACTTTCTCCGTACTGCGTTTTGTTTTGCTGCCTCACGCTGGCTAATTGGGTAACCCCTGTTTCTTTGAAAGCACTTTGACGCACCACATGGACTCTGGAAGCGTAATGAAACCAGGCTGTGCAAGAGTGTGTCTGGATCGGGCGATGAGCAGCCTGTGCTCCGCTCTGCGGCTCGCCGCAGAGTGGCAGAGTGGACTCGGTTACTTGATACCGATTATTTGGCAGGTAGAAAGGCGTATCCAAGGCCCTAATCTCCTCACCGGGCAGGCAGGCACGCTCATGTTCAGATCGGCGCGCGACTTGCCCGTCTGGGGTTGACAAACCCTCCCACAGGAGCATCTGGCCCGGATGCCACCCCACGGTGGGCGAGCGGTCCCAAGGCCTGGTACCCACGGCTCTGCCCTGCTTGCTGGGCACCGTTTAAGTAGCAGCTGCCTGGCCAGGGGCTGCCTTCGCGCAGCACCCGGCACCTGCAGGGCCGTAGCCGTGACCAGGTCAAACGAGTAAATAATATGAGCCACAGAAGGTCTCTGACGAACAGGTCTTCACCTCTGCTCTTCACATCTTCCATTTGATGAAAACTGACCCATGTCAGTCCAGTCGCATAGGATTTGAATAAAAATAAAAGCCTAGACCAAGCCTGATGCTGGGAATTTCTGCTGAATTAAGCATAAATTAGATGTTATCTCCCAACCAGTTAAGGTGACACTGAAAGCAGATACTTCAGACTGTTTGCATCCTGGAAGAGTGTCTAATCTTCTTTCCTATAATTTCAAAACCAGCCTGGGGATGGAGTTGTGGTTTCAAGTTATGGAGGAGCAGACACCGCATTTATCTGGGCGCTGAGGAGGTCAAGGAAATAAAGGAAGCTCCTTCCAGCTCCATGCATTATTATTGCAAACAATAGCCTGCTGGCACAAAACAAGTTTTAATTGATTGTTGTTATTGATTTTACAGGAAGCAAAGCAGAAGAAATTAAAGAAGAAAGATTTTTGCAAGCTAGGGTGACCTAAAAAATACAAAGGAGAAAAAGAGCCTAGAAAAAAGCCCTCTCGTGTTTTGCCCCATTCTGCGGGCTTGCAGCTGAGCACACCATAAAATCCTTCTCCATTAATTGGCTATTTACCTATGCTGACCATATTGATTTTCTTTTTATATAATCTCCATCTGAAAGTTTTATTCTGATTGCCTGTTTTACACTGGGGCTGGGCAGACCAGACTCATTTCTTATAGCCATAATTTTAAACACATCTCCTCCCTCTCCTCCTCCTCTTCCTCTCTCTTCCCACTTGTCTCAAACCTGTGTGGTGAAGAAAAAGCTGCATAGAAATTTCTAAGGCAGTAAGTGCCATAATTCACTTTCTGGTGATCAATGCTGGTGATCGATGCTTTCTGGAGCATTTTCCGTTCGAACTGAATCCAGGTTATTGAACTCAGTCCTGCTCTCGTGGCGCTCCCAGAGCCTGGTTGGGAACAGAGGTGCTCTAGAGCAAATAACCATGAGCTGTTTGACTTAGGAAGCCCATTAATTAGCCTGAGTGAGTAAACGAACCACCTGATGAAGGGATATGAGCTGCAGTTCACCTTTCTCCCTGGTCAGCAAGAAGAGGAGATATTGAATTCATGGGATGCTGTTAGGATCCTGAGCTCCCTGTGGCCTTGGATTAGAAGGATAAGTGGGTTAAGAGGAAGAATTTCATGGTGGTGGATAATGAAGTTTTTGCAAATGCTGAGTTGAAAGAGAAGAATTGTCTCCCTGTTCAGTTTTGCATGATAATTTTATCGATTTTGAGGTGGCTGTGTAACTTGAGGAAGAAGCAGATGGGAACTGTTGCGCTTGGTGTTGTTAGAAGAAGAGCCAGCGGGTCCTTGAATTTTATATGGACTTTAAATTTATATGTGGGGATTAATTAATTCACCTGCACAGCATAATTCCACAAAGTTTTAAAATGATTAATAACATGGATTATTTGATTGTGGATTTTACTATTATTAACCCCATTCATTACTATATTATTAATACCATTAATGGTATTATCAGCATTCCTGGTATTTCTCATCAGGGACTGGCTGTGTAAGGAGCTTTCCAAACGCAGAGCAAAAAGATGGTTACAACCACAAGGAGCTGATAGTTCCTATGTAAGTCACTCTCTTCCGCTTCTTCTGACATGTGATTGCTACCCCATTGTTACCTTGAATATTTACAAATCAATGTTATGAGGAAAATCTCCTTACATTTGCAAGATTTGCCATTCCTTGGCAGTGACGGCTGAAAGCTTCCTCTCTTCCTATAATAATAATTTAAAAGGAACTGGGCTTTTAAGGAAAACAGTAAGTTTTTACACATCTTATGTTAAACTAAATGTTTGATAACTTTAAAGCTGCTAGTAGTAAGGCAACAAAATATGATATATTCTCATCAATATCCTGAAATGAAATCTTGTGTGGTGTTGCTTTACTCTGACCAAACCCTCGTTATTTCTGCCCGTGGCAGCTCGGTAACAACATACTTTCCCAAGCAATATACAAGAAAAAGATTTCTTTTTTGCTTTCACGGCATCCACCCAACTTTCCCACCAAGTGATCTGCTGTTAACGGGCAGGAAATCCCGATGAATGCACGTCCTTTGGTGAAAGAATGACAGCAGACACCACAGCTCTCCTCAGCAAGCATCCACCTGCTCCCGTGGTGTCTTTTTAAAGCAAGTTCAGCTTACCTCCTCTCCTCTTAGTTTTCCTTTGCTTAATTGCAGGTGATGATTCCAAAGGAGCCTTCACCTGTTTGAGAGCGCTTTCATCTTTCTAGACAAAGCAGGCTTGGGCTTGGTGCTTGATCTGTGGCATAGTTAGGGCCTTTGGTATTAAAGGCGTTGGGATCACCCTGAGGCTTTTAAGGTTTTAGGGTTAAATTGATGAGCGTGTATAAAATGTAAGCTTTGTTGTTTGGCAGAGTTTTTCAACATTTGTTATTCTTTTTTTTTCTTTTCTTTTCCTTTCTTTTCTCTCTTTTTTTTTTTTTTTGTTACGAAACGAAGGGACTACATTGCATTCCTTAACCGCCTCTTGTCTATTAAACACTGTTGTCAAATGGAGACCTCTCTGACTTGCATAACACTTATGATTCATTATTTTGCCTTTACTCCTGGAGAGCAGTTTAACTTCTCTGGGCTGTCCAGGTATGCCTCCATCCTGGACCCAAATATCTATTTCTCTATCCATGTCACTCAGTCCTACTGGGCAATGTGTATTCAGCAAGATGTAGTGCTGGCCAATCTGACCACATCTTCTGACCACTGAACCTGCACTTTGACTCCTGGTCCTTCTACTCTGATATGACTGCTGTGAGGTCAGGGATTTCCCATGGAAAAAAACTTTCAGGCCAAAACACTTTTTTTTTTTTTTTTTAACGGAATAAATTGGCCAAAGGCCCAGTCGAAAGCGAAGTTCCAACCTTGACCCTGGTGAGCAGCTTTGCAGAGTGCTGCCGATCAGGGCTGGAGGTGAAAGCTGTTGCTTCTGGCAGGAGAACGTGCCCATGTTTCTGGCGGAGATCCCAGGGCCTCAGCTGTATCGTCCCCCACCCGGCAAGCTCTCCATGGCAAGGCTGGCCCTATTAAGGGAATTGCACTTCTCAGTGAAACGGAAGGAGCAGTGGCATCAGTGAACGTTATCTGAGCATAATTTGCAGAGTTGAAACTGAAATTAGCAGCTGGACAAAGTGGTATTTTCGCACTATTCTGCTTTCTCTCCAATTTGTATATGTAGCAGTCAGGAATTTACCCATTTTCTTGTAATCATCACATCAGTACAGAGTTTTCCATTTCCAGAAGATTTATCTGAATGATAGCTTTTGAGTTCAAGTTTCCTTTGTCATGCACTAAAGTTTTTGAATGCCTTTTGTAGTACAACATAGCTTACAAGCCCATACCAAACTTTGTACTGTATTGTCACATGTCATTTCTTCACACAAAATCTCAGGAAAGCTTTTGCAAAACACAGATAGGCAGTCAAGTTTCTGCAGCTATTGCATTATTGCTTTTCATCAATGGCAAATGTGAGGTAAGCTGGGAGAACATAAACTGCCATGTATGTTTGGTTCCGCGAGGACGGTTTAAATTTATACATCCATCACAGAAGGTTCTGAACCACAAAGATGGTTCAGATCACACACATGTCTCAATTGATGGGTGGAGACTTCTAAAGTCAGACTGCTTGCTCTGTGATGAGGTTGCTTCTAGACACAGTCACCAGGTACAGCCCTTCTCCGACCTGACTTGAAATGTGGTCCTCAGCAAGTACTTAATCCTAAAACTTCAGTACCCAGGAACTTGGAGTAGTGAGGCCTAAGTTTTGGAATCACTCTTCTTATTAGACATTGGTGCATATTTGTGTTATATTAGAGTCTTCTGAAAGATTTCCTTATTAAGGTTATATGTTTTGTAGGCCCTAAATCATCTTTTAAATTCTGCTTTGCCAAGTGAAATAATTTGGTCTTACTAGGTCTCTTGTGTGTGTGATTTAGATTTCTGATCTCTTTAACTAATTTTATGGGTCTGCTCTGAACCTTCTTGAGCTGAGTTTGGACTGTAGTGCAGGATGTTGCATTTTAGCAAAGATTTTACACAATGCCATGTTCAAATATGTGTGTTTTTGTTATGTTTCCAAACCTTTTCAGCTATAGCATAAAAAAGGAAGGTCGAGGTCAGTTGATTATCTGTCTAAGTCTCTTTTAGACTTAATAGGCTGTAGATCTTCATCCTTTGCATCCTACATGTAGAAGGGGAAGATTGTCAACACCTGAATTTGAGAGGCCAAATTCAACTTTAGTGTCCCGAAGTGAATTGCTGATGTACTTTACAGTGTTCGTTGACTATATTGATCTAATTTCCATTGACTAAACTGAAAGTTTAGACACCAAGTTTATAGGTAGATGCCAGCATACAGATACCTACCATTATTTATCTGAATTTGGATCAGAGTCTCTCTCTAGGAGGTATGTAAATGTGTGCTTGGTGATACTGTTGAACATCCATATGAAATACATAAAATAGGTAAATTTTTGGTGACATAGCAAAAGTACATTTCTAAATATATAATTACAAATGTGTCCTAGCTGAGATCACTGGGTACAAATCTGTGTCATACCTACTAACAACCTGAAAAGTTACATGTTTTCCTGACCTTCCTTGACAAAATGATCTAGAGTCAAATGCTCCTCACTCAAACATATACACTTGAGCTGACTTCAGAGGAGGTGAATGAGTTGCTTAGCAGGGCAGAATATGGCCTTACTGTAACTGTAAAACATTCTGGGTGTCATTAATACCCTTTTCTTTACCTAACTCTTCGGGTAGTTACCTAAAGTTTAAGTGTTTTCTGCAGTTGGTTGATTATTATTTTTGCATTTATAACTTGGGAAGGGTATTTTTTCCCTCCCTTCTGTTTATATTTACGTTTTCAGATAGTACATATGCAGCCTAATCATATCACTTTGAAAGTGATATAGAAAGTTGTGCTCTCTTACTCAATCAGATTTAATCAGTTTGGACCGATTCCAAGTACTAAGCATTAATCTCACTTAAACCAAACTCCTGATAGTTCATCTAGCCTGAGTATTCATGTCAAAGACATAAAACAATCTCCTTTAGTGCCCACAGTACTTTTAAAATTGAGCTTTCACCGTCTGTTAATAAAACCTGCTTTGTGCTGCTATGTTTTGTGGAATATGTTGGGGCTGTTTCTCCTTCTCTCCAATTCTTAAAGGCCTTCTTTCTTTTTTTTTTTTTGTTTGTTTCAAAACTATATGAAAATTTTGCAATAGTAACAGGGAATTAGTCACACCTTGGCAGAATCTCCATTACCTTGGCTCACATCAAAGGGAAGGGGAGAAGCATGGTCCTTACAAGCTTATAGCATTCCTTTGCCTCAGAGCTCGCCCCGTGATGACAACTAAATTGGACACTGATGCTTACTTATTTTTCAACGTGTAGGTGTAAAGTACACTGACCTTGCAGTTGACTCCTGTAGAGCGCCTTTCGACGCGAGCCCGAGCGCGCCGTGCCGTGCGGAGCTCTCCATTGCCTTTCGGAAGCCCTGGGGACATGGGGAGGGAGCTACCCCAGGGCTAAGCTTCAGCGCTGATGTCCCTCTTTGATCCCCTCTGTGTCTCAGTGGAGCACGTTGTGACCCCTGAAAACAGGACAGGGATGCTCACCTATCAGACTACTACGAGTATCATACTCAAAACAAGTGCAAATGACCTTCAGGTGATGTTCTGAATGAAGCAGCCCCTTAAGGCCATGATTGGCAGTAACAGCGGAGTGAGCTGCAACTTAGAAAGAGCAACAGTAATCACATTTGCCCCTTGAGGTACTCTTTGCAGAGCACAGCGCTGGCTTCACAGGCTGCTGCTTCTATCTGGACTGACCTCAGTGCATGTGATTCGACCTTTGCTCTAATAAAACATGTAAGAAAGGCACATCAGATGTTTTTAAAGGTCATGGCTAGGCTTGTTTTCTATGATTCTGCATAAAAGTAAATGAGAGTAGTATTTTTGTTGATTTGAGAGGAAAAAAAAAACATTTGAAGGATGGATCAAATTTCTCTTTTGCTGAGTTTTTTTTGACTCGCTTGTCAAGTGTGGCATGGAGGTCTCTAAGCGATGGACAGGCACCCAGGTATCAGGTCCTTGGGAACACATTTGTCTCCAAAAGAAAAATGCCCTGGGCACTGTGATATTTTTGAAAAGTTCTTCAGTTAATGAAATTAGTGTCCTCATCTTCTGCCTACCCCAATCATAGCATATTTCAGGGCATCCTCGGGGATTTTTTTGGTTCTAGGCAAGATAGAAGAAGTATTAGAAGACCTGCTGCTCTCAACCCTTCTCTGGTACGAGGCTTTCTCTGGGCCACCTCCATCCCGTGCCAGGTAGATGCGCTGCCACAGTGCTGACTTCATCCGGGATTCCAAGCCTACAGTACCAGTCACCAAGACAAGAGGCCTGAGATCTGTTCCTGTGTTAGAGCTGTACATAATTTACCGTCTGATTTGAGAATGAGGTTGCAAAATCTGTGAAGAAGCAGTATGGCCTGCAGTAACCCGATGTGACTAAATGATGTAGACCTTCATTGTTCCTACATTCATAGTGGGATATCTACTCCTAAGACTTTCTTTAAAGACAGACTTCTATGAAAACAACCCCCCCAGAAATCCCTAATTTATTCTTATATGGGTAAAAATGGATAAGCAACAGGCAGTTCCCCATCTCATCTAGCATCTCTCAGGTCTACTTCTATCCCCCAAGACTGCAAGAAGGCCATGGATGGCAAAGCTGGTGGTTCTGTGCAGCTGGCCTGTCTTCAGACAAGTTCTTTGAGATGAGACGTGTTTAGGTGGGTTCACAAAGCTTTCATGGATCTCAACTCTAGTCTTCCGTCTTCCTTGAGCTCTTAGGCATGCAGAGAGTTAAAAGAAGGGCCAATTCTGCTCTTTATGTTGTCTTTAAGTCCTGGGCTAATCGGCCAAAGACTCTAGAGTTATTCTAAAGTAACTACAGAAGAATTTAGAAATGATAACTAGGGAGTTTATGTAGTTGATTCATGATATTGAAGCTGATTTTATGAATTTCTAAATGTAACTTGAACATGGATTTCACTTGGCAGATGTGTTAAATAAAAAAATACACCTTGGAATTCAATTTGTATTTGATTGCACAATAGCTAATTTCTTCAGCTACTTTTTCAGCTTCCTCTTAGCACTTGTGTTTTCGCTTGTAAGTTTTTTGTTTGGATATAATGAGGCTTTGTGTCTCCTGATTCCTTATCTTATGTGGGTGGTAGAAAAAATTGCTCTACTGCTCCAATATTTGTGGTTGTATAGGGCAGGTGGTTTCACGCAGGGCTGTGCATAATGTCTGCAGCAAGGAAAAGAAGAAAAGCCTCTTTACCGGAGATCTTTTAATAAATCTGGATCCTCTGCCACAAATCCTAGGAACTCGAAAGGAGAGCTGACTTCAGGGATGGAGAGACCTTTTGCCAACTTTGCAGTTCCCAGTGAGCTGGAGCTGGTGGGTTTTTGCTGTGCAGTGCAGGTCAGGACGTCCTGAATTCCAGCTGCCTGCTGCATCGCCCCAAGGGTCCCACTCCTTTGCTCTCCTTTTGGGCTCCAGGCATCGTTTTCTCCCTTCCCTCCCAGACTCATGCATGGAACAGGTCAAGACTAGCTCTTTGGGACTTGTGTTCAAACGCAAAATAAGGTGTAAATCTGTGTGACCTGGTATACTCTCCAGAAGAGTCAGTGATGCAACTCCTTGCATAACAAGCAGAGATGGATACTGGATGCTTGTCAGCTTTAAAAATGAAATTCTGTCTAGATATTCCACTGAAAATTGCTCACAGCTAGCTGGCAAAGAGACGTGTAATAAATTCACATTAACCAGTGTTTTGGATTTGAAATTGCCTCTTCTCTAAGGACGCTAGGAATTTAAGTTAAATTGACTGCAACAGATTTGCACTCAGGAAATATTTCACCCCCTTGTTGTTAACGGAAAGCCCCAGGACTCAAGCATAAGGATTTTCATGGAAAAGAAAGGTTTCAAATTCATCCTTGATGGTCTTGCATGTATCTCTGGAGCTTCATGACTACTCCTGGTGCTGCTATTACATCTTACAGGTTCTACCGCCATACACACGACAGCAGGGCTGGATGTCTGAAATCTTGGATCCTTTGCCTTTGCTCTGCCTAAGAAGTGTTTTGGGAGACCTTAATGGGGATTCTGTTCTGCATCCTGTGCATAGCTATACCTTCATTGATCAAAGGTAGTGACAAGCAGGCAACATGATGCTGAAATCCACACTTTAACCAGGGGCAGGTTTAGCAAGGGAATTGCTGGGCAAGTAGCTTCTGTAACAGGACAGCATCTTCCCAGCTGTGTGCAGGGTGTAGGCCACGACCAAGGAGCAAGAGAGCTGTGAAATGGTGAGAAGCTGCTGCACTGAGCAAGAATGGGAGGGTCACCTCCAGCATCAGACTTGTGTCCATTGTCAGACTAGTCATGTTGGCGTTACACCCATCATGAGTGCTCGTGCATGCTACATGCCTGGGATTTGACAAGTCTAAAAGCAGTTGCCTTGATACCGCGTCTCAGCTGGAGTAAGATGACTATGTGAATCACAATCCTCTTTCATAGGCATGAAATGAGGTACACAGTGCCTCCCAAAACTACTTAAATCCTTGTTTTTATGGCTCTATATATGAACCTTAATATCATTTTTTTTCATGTTTGTTTCTGATCTGTACAAAACTCATTATTTAAACTATAATTAAAATTACATTTTTCGTAAAAAAAGTCAGGGATGGAACCATGCTGTAAACTATACTATTGTGATAAGATGGATAATAAGTTGTTGAATTGCTTGGATGATAAGATGTTAATCAGATAGGTAGAGGGGAGATTTTTTTCTTCTGAATTTCAGGTGGCCAGCATCAGTGCAGAAACTCTGCCCAGTGGTGGCGAGTGGAAATGGCAGGGAGCATTGCAATCCCAGAAGCTTCCTGACATATCCTGACCTGGATATCAGTTTGAAGCAATTTGGGGGATGAAGGCACAGACATACAAATATAATCAAGGGACCACAAGGAAAAATTTCACTCCAGTTTAATTTGGCCAGTAGATAAAAAGAATGCCCAAAGCAGACATCAGTTGAATAAATAATTTTTTAAAAGGAGGAGTCTTGAAATCTGAAATGTCTTCATGGGATTTGTGATAATGATGTCATGGCCCTAAGTATGACTGTAATTATGTAAATATTTGACTACGTCAATTCAAATTCTATCTGCTGTGGACCGTATAGCCTGGGTGTATAATAACATAGCACGTATATTCCACAGTATGCCACACACAAGCTTGTCCATTTGATAAGCTACAGAAACAGCTGATGCACCATATTACTTTTGGCAAACTCTTTGACACTCCACTTCAGACAATCTACTGAAGACCTCTGACTTGTTTCAGCTTCTTTTAAATAAAAAAGGGATTTTTTTTTCCACTGGATGTGGGTGACAAATTGAAATCACATAAAAGATCCAACATTTTTATAATGAGATCTTTGAATACAGAACTGTTGTGGGATGTTTCAGTGCCAAGAAGTCTCTGCTTATGTGCTCTTTCTAGGGTACCCCGATGTCCTTCATCAACTCTTCTCAGTCAACAGATAGGAGCTCCCCTTTTGCTTTTATGGAGCTGTACTCCCAGAGATACTTATGGCAGGTATGTTTCTCCTGCTACATTTACTGTGCAGCAAGAGAGATTACTAAATTTGCTGGGGTTCCCTCCATTTGTGTTGTTCTCTTGAAAGTGCCCAAGCACCTGCCTAAAACCTAGTTTTATAAAATAAAAACATTCCTTGCCAGTTTATGCTGATATCTGTGCTAAGTCTCCCTCTCCACCATGAACAATCCACCAGCAACTATATCAGCAACCTGGTGACACAATTCAAAATGGAGAGCTTCAGGGAACATTGGGATTTTTTTTTTTTTCATATTTTGTTGTAGAGACACATTGACTGGTATTTTCTCTCCTGACCTGTCAAGGAACCTTAAAAGTGCAGATATGTGCTTATCTGAGCAATAACACAGCCAGCTGCCTTCAAAGGGAAGGGTGGGTAAGCACCTATCTCAGCAAGAAGTAAGGGGTGGGGAAAAAGCACATTTACAACTCTGGCCTATTTTTTAAAGACTAACATTCATTGTTTCCTGCTAACGTGGCCAAAAGGAGTGAATGCAGCTCTCTTGGTATTTTGAAAGGGAATCAGGATGTCAAAAGAAGGTGGCCAAAGTACTCGGCTATACTGAAAATACTCAAAAGCCAGATCTGGTAATGCCACCATCTCATCTTGCAGTCAGGTTCCCTCCTTGATTGTCTTTTACTTAGAGTGGAGCAACTTAGGCAACTTTTTCTATCTAAACTGGACGAATTTTCTTAGGGGTGTGAGGGGCTGGGAGAGGGGGTAGGTGACTCATGTCTTTAAGTTCCCTGGTTCCTTTGGAAAGGGAAGTTTCCAAGCTCTCTGCTGAAGACCTGGCCAGTGGGTTTGTGATAGACCACCCAAACACTTGACAGATCTTGTGAATCTTCCTCCAGCTTCTAGAACAGACCTTTGACAAACTGGTGAAGCTCTGTGTCGCAGGGAAGATAGATACTAATCTCTTTCTGAAGCCAACCCTAGACTGATCAACTACAACATCCACACAGTCACTGAAACAACTCTTGATAATTTAGCAGCACATAATTGATACGAATCTGGATGCTGCCTGGAGGTTAGAACTTACACCATAATTATTTAAGAACAGAATGATCCTGAGTTTCCAAAGAGTTGTTTTGCAAATGTAGACTCAAACAGACTTTGTTAATCTAATAGAGCATCAGCTTCAGAGAAAGAAAATATTCAATTTTATGTGAAACTCACCGACATCACATTACTATACCCTTCTTTTGTGTTCATACATGCACTGGATTTTGTACTTAAAAAGACTGCATAGCCTGTCTCAGGGTCTGGGCCAAGATTACTCTGAAAACATGGTCATAGGATAAGCATAAGATCCCAAACAGTAGTACTGTATTTCCACAGATTTCAGGTGCCTTTCTGATAAAAACCTCATGGATATTTTAAAATTAAAAGACCCACCTCTCTAGGAGGTGCGCTGTCTGCTTGGTAGGTAAGTTATATTTTGGTATAGTCCAAAAGAGGAACTCCTGGAAAATATTTAAAAGAAAATAGAAAGTACTGTCACATAACACTGCGAGCTTGGCAGAGATTTTCTAAGGCAAAAACAGCTTGAGGTGAATCTCTGCTGACTTCGAAAATTTCTTCAAATTTCTTACTAAAGGTAAGCAGAGGTTATACATGGTGCCAATGATTTTGCCTCTAAGTTTTGGTATCCCACCATGCCTGTTGAAGTCTCCCATTTTGCAGCCAAGAGATCTGTATGGAAACCTGTATAGGCTTGATCGTCACTTGGTGCTGTTATTTTCCTGTGTACATGGCAAGTTTGAAAAGCTTTTGCTCTGAAGAGGCACCCACAAACCCCACTTCTCACTTTTCTTATCCAGATGTCACAGTCCACACAAAGTCATGGGCAGAGAGACACAAAGCTGCTGTTGGCTCTAGCTGCCTTTTCTGGCACTGTGGAATAGGACATACTCTCCACTTGGGGATGCTGGGAGCTTTAAACACCAGCTGGCAGCATGTCCTAACATGCTACATCTTGTACAAGGTTGCTAAGTGACTTAAATCCATGGCACAGGGTAGAACCATACAGCCTCACAACTGCAGAACCTTAGTTTCTAGTAACTCATTAAAATGACTCTACAATTCTTTTGATGTCCTGTACTAGTCTGGTCACATTCCTTTCTGTTTTATAGCACGGTAATAACAACATTCTTGTAAACAGTCATATAAACTCTAACCTTCATATTGCTCCCTTTGGATCATCTGAAAGCATTTTTGCATCAGGATTTGGCTCTCCTACCCCTATAAAGCGTAGCCCACCCTAATAACTTGCTCCATCAAGTAAGCAGAGGGAGAAAATAGGGATGCAAAAGCTGATTATTGCTAGGTCACTAGGTCTATCTTGTTTAGGGCAGCCAAACCATCCAGCAGAAGTTTTTTATGAGCTTTATCTTTATAAACTTTCTGCTTAGCGCTACTGGGGTCTCCAGCCTCCTTCACCAGAAACCTTTCTGTGGACAAATAGTCTCAACTTGGATGGCTTTCAGTTAGGACATACCCCTCTATGATTAGCAATCTGTTGTCTCTCCAGTGTTATTGATAGATTGGCATCTCCCAGCTAGAGTAGATTTATAACCTGGGATACTATTTGCCAGACAGTCGAGGTCTGTATAATGTGGTTGGCAAGGTAGAACTGTAGAAATAAAGAAGGCCTAGGAGGCAAAAAAGAAGCCACGCTGGTTTAGTCATGCTGATCTCGGCTAGTGATAGCATCGCGCGAAAGGAAGGCCATTGATGGGCGATGCAGACGTGGGTGCTGTATAACGCGACCGGAGGAACTGCAGCAGTTTCCAGATGTCTCTGGCCAAAGGCTTGGCACTTAAGCATTTGCTCAAACAAAAGGGCCAAGGATAAGGGACTGCACCCTTTGCAAACAACACGGCACATGGACATGCACTCACACGCAAAGAATTTGCATCAGCTGAACAGTCTTCTAGGCAGCTGGTAAATAAGACTTACGCCTTCTCTTCCTCCATCAACAGTTTAAACAATCTAGGAACAAAACCAGATACAAGGATCTTCCTGACACTATAAAAGAAAAGGAAAGATTTCACACATTTTGACATTTCCTTAGCCTCCTTATTTTGTTTTCTTCCCCTCTGTCTCATTTTACTGTTTTTGTTTTGTTTTGTTTTGTTTTTTTCCAAGAAATATCATCCTTTGGACTGTCCAGCTGGAGTAGAGAAACTTAAGTAAGTAATTTGCTATAAACCTATCACAGAGCTTAAAAAGGAAGCAGTAAATACTCAACTGAATGAACTGCCAACAGTCTATCTTTAAATAAGCACAGTGTTGCATAGCATATC
Organism: Tinamus guttatus; assembly: GCF_000705375.1. The sequence goes on along the minus strand of NW_010579526.1, from coordinate 90,614 downwards.
TGCAAAGGGTGGTACGTTGCAATCTCTTGGAGAATTATTTGCAAGTAGAAAAAAAATAGATTTGACAGATAAATTTTTCACAGAGTTACCCTTTGTTTATAGACCTTCTCTCCTTTTAGTGTACCCTAGAGCAAATCTCTCAAGTTTTCAAAGGGCCACGCCATTGTACAACTGAAACATTATTATTTCTTCTCTCAAGTTTGATTAAATTACTTGGCACTCAGACAGAAGTTGATAATAATACAAATGCAGTGATCAAGGTGGCAGATGTGCCATTATTCCTTTAATGACAAATAAGTAATTCTTTAGACTGTGGCTATGCTGCTTTAAAGTGATACCGTGGCTAAGTGGGGACCATTCTAGTTTGTTTGTTGTTTATTAGTTGAAATAGTATTGAAAATTTACTGGGTAACATTTTTGTAATTGTTTTTCTTAGAGAATATACTCTGTCTTTTAGTTTGTGGATTAACCATGTGTAGATATTGCATAGATGAGGGCCCTGGAGACAAGCAGAGGTTTTAACCAAAGTCTCATTTGCAGGAAGATCACCGTGTGCATGCAGCTATTACGGCTCAGCTGCCTTGTAGTAATTTGCTCACATGTCTGAACCCTTGGATAAAAGGTGCATTTTTAATAGGTGCCACCTAAAATGTTTTTATTAAATTTTTTTAGCCCTGATCTGTGCAGCGCAAAGTATATTCAGATATATCAGCTAGTTGGGAAGTGGCCAAAGAAGGCTCAGGAATTAAGGGAATCTTTAAAATACAGTCTTCTCTTCCTCCACTGGGGCTCTCATTCCCATTTATGCTGAAACAACTTCCCCTCCTGGTCCTCTGAAAGGATCTGCTGGTGCAAAGTCTGCTCCTCTGCCCTGCCCGGGGGAGCAAAATAGCCAGGGGGTGAGTGAGGTTCAGCCACCGGGGGCTTTAAATATATTAGCTCAAATGTTTGAACTAATAAGTTTTAAAATAAATCTTTTCTAGACTACACATGCCCTGAGGGAAGAGCAAACAGATTAAGGTAAAAATAGAAAACGTAAAGTGTCTAATAATGAACCACACCTGTTTAGCGAAGTTACCCTATCTGTGGTGTAGTCTACACCCAGTTTCTGTATCAGTGTGACTGGCTTGGCCAGGAAAGGTGTTTTCTAAGGGCCTGGGAGGACGAGCGGGCCACGACAAGGGAGCTGCGGGCACGAGACGTTTGCCTCTCGCTTACCCCAGTGTTGGATGAGTTTTGCCTGTGCATCACACGTAGATAAAAATAAGGACTTTTTAAGAAGATCTAAAAAGAATTTAATTATTTAATAATGTGGAGACAAGTGGTTTTCATTTACTACAATGGATCCCAATCTTGTTGGCCTCCAGGCTTTATTGTACTGTAAATATTATTACTCATAATAAAAACCAAGCTAACGTTTTTTCCCCAAAACTCTAAGCTTTGGTGTTCAGCTGCTAGTTCTGGTTCAGACTAGAAGAGGAAGTGGATAAAGTAACACAAAAGAAGTCTTCTTTGAGATGCTATTTCACAGACCCCAAAGTCCAGATAACCTGCAGGGAAGTACAGGCTCACACTCCCCCAACCTGCAAGTCTTCTCAGATCTGTCCTTTCTGTTTACTATGAGATGTGTCTCAGAATAGGGTAATGTCTGACTTTGCCCATTGAGGCAATTTACCTCCCTATGAAACAGCCCACATGTAATATATACTGACTTCAACAACCAAGTAGTCATAATGTTGTGCTCTTTTGCTCTTTTTTTTTTTTTTTCTGAACTGCAGATTTCTGTTATAGCCTGGAATCTGACATTCCTTTTCGAAAATTAAACATGTTGTTTTTAACAGCTTATTGCTATGTTCTTCAAAACCTCATCTCAGTTGTGTATCTAGCTCCTTCACTGGATTACTAGAACGTGAATTTCATTGCATGCCATTGCAATAATAAGACTTAGTTCTTCATTTAAAACAGATCTACACACATTTAATTTATTAATCCTCATAAAAGTTCTATTGACTGTTGAGTAGAGAGGAAAATAATGCATTTTTGAGAATACCTTTCTGTTTTATTTAATTTTTTTAATAGCATGATTAGAGAGCAAATGAGATGAGTCAAAAGTAGGGAGCAGAAGGAATCATAAACTCTCTATAAATGATTTTTATGACCCTGTCTTTATAGTATATGGCCATTTGACAATATTTAACTGTGCGATGGCAGGTTGTGGTCCCATGAGTCATCCAGTTGAGCTGATGTCTGACAAAAAGGAGTGGAGATTTCTCACCACCCTCTTCACCTTCCCTTCCATCTGTTTTCTTCCCTTTCCTTGCTACACAGTCCCACTCCTTTGGTGACAGCTTTGGTATGGTTAAAATTCACTAACCAAGCAGAAGTTTTCCAGTTTTTCAGGTGAGGTTAATTTTCTGTTGGGTTAGTGATTTGTATTTGCTCAAGAGAGGTCAATGACAATAGAAGCAGAGTCAAGGGAATAACAAGAGTGAGGGAGGGTGAGGAGTCGACTGAGAGAGAGAGAGAGAGAGAAGGGAATTCTCTGTTTTGGTGGCAATGAGCCATCATATTGGCTCATTTTGTCTCATAAATTGTAGCTCGAAGACACAAGTTTATTGCTGATGAAAAGGTCAGTTCTATTTCCTTCTTCCCTTTGGGCTCCGGGCAAATTTCTGCCAGTTTGGTGAGATGAACTGGCTCACTACAAGTTAGAAGAACTTCAGAGGCCATGCAGTGGAGCAGACAAGGAGGAGATAGGCTTTGGTGGCAGCCAACAAATCTAAGTGTGACCCAACTGCTCAAGACTGTGTGAGAAATCTGCAGCAGGATTGAAAGCTGGTCCCTCTGCTTCATAAGAGCAAGGAAGTGGCCATAGCTGAAAAATCTGATAGCCAGTTCCCCAAAAATCTGAGAGATAGTTATCTGTGTCTTGCTTTGCCTGGTCCCTCCAGGATCAATCAGGTACATTAAAGAAAGGGCATCATTTCCTATACATGGAATCTGCAGAATCCAGCATTTCATCACATCTTATTTTCTATAAATCTAAGGCTATTTTAGACTTGAGAGAATAGGAATATTAGTCCTTTCTAAATTTGTCAATAAAAACAGTTGCACTGAGTGATGCTGACCTAAGAACTATCTGAAATTTTAATGGATTTTAATAAGTTCTTGACTTTGGAAATGTCCTTTGATAGGGAAGTACATAGGCTGAATGGATGACAAACTATTTCCTTTTTGTCAGTGGTTTGCTGTGGTTTAATTTCACTGGACACTCTCCATTCCTTATGTTTAGTGACTGGAAAAACAAATTTCTCCAGCTCACACATTAACACCAGGCCATGAGATCCACACTCCTGTTAGCATTCTCTCTTTCTGGGTGGGCATTTGGTAGGATTATATAAACCAGGTAGGATTATATAAACCAGGAATCCTGAACTCAGTGCTGATTTTCATCCTGATTCCTTCTGTCTTCTCGATAACTCAGATTAACTATTTGCTTCCGTATAGCTGTTTGCAAAAGGAGATAATGACACTTGTCTCTGACAGGCACATTGTGGGATGATTTAGCTCATTAAAGGCAGGGAAGTGCCTATTGCAACTGCTTTGTACAAAGCATGTGTATATGTGTACATATGTATACACATATGCATATGCGTATAAACACATTTATTTTGGAATTTTTATTATGCTTTCCTTTGACAGCCTATTCTCCCTGTGTGCACCAGATGGCACTGCATTGCAGGTTCAATTATGTCATAGGCAATAACAACCTTTCTACTTTGTGTAATAGGCACAGTTTGTAACTATTTTCTTCTGTTCCCATAGAACCACGTCCAAAAAACAAATCTGGAAAAAAAAAACAAACTATATTCCACTCTACAGATTTTTTTTTGCCTGAAATTTTCAGAAAGACTCAGCTTATCTCCCTTTCCTCGGATAAAAATTCTGCTAAACCCAATGAGACACTAACAGTCACCACTCCTGGCCATAGAGATTGAAAAATACCACACTATAAATTTCAATTTAACTTACTTTTTTTTTTCTCGGTCATAGCGACACAATATATATAATGTGTGAATCTAATCATAAAATCTGGGACTTAAATAGCTCATTTGGGATAATAACAAGGAGTTTTTAAGGAGGTATGGATAAGATTTATAGCTATTTCCACATTGTCTCTGAGGAGGAATGGGAGCTGTTAAACAATTTGCCCAAACACAACTATTACAATAATGGCATGGGAAAGAGAAAAGAAATCTTCTTTCCTTAGCCCCAATTTCTTACAATTCTGAGTTCCTTCCAGTATTCCTCACACTAGTTTATACTGAACACAAGAAGAAATGAGATGTTTTGAGGGGAAGAAACTTTTGTATCCACATTGTAATTTTCATAGTCCTGCCTTAAAATGCAACTTATCTTTATTGCTCACTTAGAAGTGATATATCCCCTTGCACTGTAAATAAGCAAGGTGGACTTTGTGGTAAAATTTAAACTTACTTTAGCATTTCCTTGGGTTATAAAAACATTATTCCCCACAACATTTTTCATTTGAGATTCAGATACTTCCTTTTCACAGAACATTGAGATTCTGAGCACTTGGTTTCTTTGTCTCCTTTTCTTTTTTGGCTGAATGCTGGAGCTGAGGAGCAGTCAAAGGAACCAAGTGTATCTATTGCATTTTTTAAATGCATGCGAGTTTTTTGAACTCTATTTTCTTATTTTAGACAAGAATATCTAGAAAAATGTGGAATAACCTTGTGCACAAGGCATGGACTGCATCATTTAAGGAGGCTGACAGAATCCTGAGCTGCATTAGGCAGGGCACTGCCAGCAGGTTGAGGGAGATGAGTCTTCAGCTCATCCCTGATGAGGCCACGTCTGGAGTGCTGTGTCCAGTGCTGGGCTCCTCCATACAAGAGAGACAAGGAGCTACTAAGGATCAAGGGCTGGAGCATCTCTCTTATGAGGAAAGGCTGAGAGCTGGGCCTGTTCAGCCTGGAGAAGAGAAGGCTAAGAGGGAATCTTATCAGTGTGTTTAAATGTCTGCTGGGGAGATGTAAAGGAGATGGGGCCAGGCTCTTCCCAGTGGTGCCCAGTGGTAGGTCTAGAGGCAACAGGCAAGAAAGGAAACACAAGAAATGTCACTGAACAAAAAAAACCCTGTTTTGCCATGTGGGTGACTGAGCACAGGAAGAGGTTACCCAGAGAGGTAGTGAGTCTTCATCCTTGGAGATATTCAAAGCTATCTGGACAGGGTTCTAGGCAACACACTTGAGCAGGATGGATGGCCTACATGATGTCCAGAGAACCTCAACTTCCTTCTAACCTCAGTGTGGTGATTATTTGACCATACTGACTTCACAGTGAAAGCACTTTTCAGGGCACATGATATGAAAAAACATGTTGAATGAGTGAAATGTATCTTTGAGGATAAGAGGTTGCTCATGGAGTCATGATTTTCCCTCTTCCCTGGTCCCAGAGGGCAAGGATCCAGGAGGAGAGCATGGGAATTTAGACAGAATGCTTGTGCTGTATACAGGAAAAAATGTCTCAGCTTCCTGCATTCATCTGGATGTTGCATCTTGGCCGCTTGGCAATTTGCAAAGACAAATTTGCAATTTGTCTTTGAAGGCTCAAGGTAAAAATAAGGCTGTATATAGCCACCCCCCTATACAATCTGCTATAGTGACAGAGAATAAACGTATCCTATCTGGAGATGCCACTACCAACCAGAACGAATGGGAGTTTGGATGTTCACTTCTGCTTTATGAATATACCTGACTGATGTCACTGGGTTTGTTGTTGGAATTAGAGTTGACCCATTGAGGCCAGATATTCCAGCGGCCACTGACTTGGTCCATATCCCGTAGACTCTCCTACGGGAAGCCCGAGATTCAGGGGGGTCTGGCCCTGGTGCAGGATGGGAAGTCATGGCAAAGACACCCTCTTTCCAT
>NW_010579526.1:23865-78727 GCF_000705375.1 Tinamus guttatus | reverse complement strand
TCATCAGCAAACTCGCTGAGGGAGCACTCTGTGCCTTCATCCAGGTCATTGATGAATAAATTGAACAGGACTGGAGCAAGGACTGACCCCTGGGGGACCCCGCTAGCTACAGGCCTCCAACTAGACTCTGCACCGCTGATCACCACCCTCTGAGCTCTGCCATCCAGCCAGTTCCTAATCCACCTCACTGTCCACTCATCTATCCCACACTTCTGGAGCTTTCCCAGGAGGATGTTGTGAGGGACGGTGTCAAAAGCCTTGGTGAAGTCGAGATAGACGACATCCACCGCTCTCCCCTCGTCTGTCCAGCTGGTGATTCCATCATAGAAGGCTATCAGGTTAGTCAAGCATGATTTCCCCTTGGTGAATCCATGCTTATGTCTTGATGCCAAATTTCATGTATCTTTTCCAAAGCAAAAAGACACTAGAATCCTGTAAAAGAAGGCTGTCAGAGAGTTTTAGCATGGACAATTCAGATATTTTTCCAGGGTCTTGTTCTGGGAAATATCTGAAATCTTTTGGCTGAAGTTTACCAAAAAAAGTGTTTTCAGATTTGGACAGGTGTCTGATATGTAAGATTTAAGCCTAACCATCTGAAGTTTTGCAACACTGCAAACTCTGATATATTGTCTTAAAATGGGAAGAATCAAGTAGTCAATAGTTTTGGTGCTACTAGTCCTGCCTATGAAACTCATCTGCATCCATAATTTGCCATCACAATAGTTCAATTTTATAATGATCTACATGCACAGAAATTGAGTGGGAATGAAGCCATGGAAAATTTGGCCCATGGGTAATATATTTCTAGAAATGGATAAAGCTCAAGAAGCAGTGGATGATTTTGAGATTTGTTTGTCATTCTCTGGTGCATATAGTTAACAACAATAAAATTAGCACTTAGTCTGAAAGAAACTAATCTGAATTTATTACAGTTAAAATGAAACCTAAGTGACTTAAATGGATATAGGATGATGGGAACTGGGATGGGAATATTCAAAAAATTTGATAGATTGGGATATCATCTACTGTTGACAGATGACATTATGTGAAAATGTTAAAGAAAAAAGAAATATTTTCTCTCCTTAGAAAAAAGTTATTTGTTCAAATCCTGTAAATATTTTCAAGGAGCTTTTTAAACCTAGGCTAATCTTTGCAGATAGAAACTTGAAAAGACGTCTACTGTCTTATCTATAAATAGTTTCTGATGATACTACTTATTTACTGAGTAAGTAGTTTGGTAAGAAAACTGTAAAGCTCTCCATTTCAGCCTTAATCAAACTACAGTCAACACTATATAACAGCATGATGAAAACCATTTACAAATTGGAAAGGTTAAATTTTGTTGAAAATATGGATAAAAAAAAGCTTTAAATGGCATGAAGTTACTATAATTACAGAAAAAAAAACTATCAGCATTTCTCATCTTCACTCATTAAAGCACTTTCTCTACAGCATCTTTCAGCATCAGGCTTTCTGAACGTATTTGCAGAACTTCACATTAAGCCGTCTGTTGATTGCCTCTCGATGCTGGGAGCATTTTGCATTACCATTCGGCTGGAAGTTTAATTGTCTTAGACAATTAAAGGCAAAGTTAATGACTTCTTAGGGCTTAGAGTTGCAATCTTGTTACCACAAATGAACAAACCGTGCAGCAACAGTGGTCCATGCTTGCAGCCTTGGCCAGTGGGAAACGCGTTGATATTTCTTCCACTTTGAAAGAGGGTTTTCTTAGATAACGTGCCTTACAAGAGGCTTGGAATGATGAGTCTGTGGGATGCTGCCAATTGTCTTGATTTGGCTGATATGAGATGATAGTTTTTTCAAACTGCACCACTTTTCTGTGATGTTGAGCCTTCGCACACCTAAGGACATGGTGGTCTTAAAACCATTAAAAATGTAGCTCCAAAAATAGTCTCTATGTGAGAACTTAGCATAATGTAAGGACTCTGGAAAATCCTAAATAACTTCTTTGAAATTATGGGTATTTGATCCATATCTCTGTTGGTGAAAAAATTTTCTATTAATGACTTCGACCTCCTGCTGACAGTTTCTTTTGTTGACTTGAACACTGTGGGAGTGGCTGCATACTTAAAGCTGGGAATTCCCACCCATTTTTCCACTGTCTCTCCCAGTAAACTGACAGATGTTCCTTATTAACTTTTAGCAGAAAGATTTCTTGTTGATAACTCAGGTTATTATTTTATTGCATGTAGGGAGCTGAGAAACACTTTGCTATGCAGCATAGCTTTTAAAAAAATTCTCCAAATCCCCAAGATTTTTTAAATATTTCTGAAAAATACCATGATTTTAAAGCAAAAGATGGCTCCTGCTGGTTGGGTTTCAGGAGTCTTTTGAAGTTCTGAATTAAATGTAGAATATTACATAGTAACTTGATCAAACAAGTCTCCACGTTCTTGAACCTCTGCTTGATATTATTAGCCATCAGAGGTTCTGCAATCTTCTTTGCAAAATCATTTGAAATTTTTATGCACTGAGAACATTAGAAGTTAAGATTTCCTAGCTCATGTGCTCCCGTGGTCATATCAGGAGAGTGTGTCCCCTGGACATTTCTTTTTGCTTAATATAGATCCTAGACAGAATATTCTTGATATGTCAGCCTCTGATCCCAACTGGGACTTCTTGTCAATTTTCTTTTGAAAATGTTTCCCAAACAGAAATTGGAATTTGAAAAAATGTAAATAAAAGGCTTTCTTCTGAAAGGCACTTCATAAAAGACACACATTTTTGTGAAAAATATTAGTTTTTGTGTCCAAGGTAATGGTGGGTCACGATGAATGGCCTCCGTATAAAATGAACATTGCTGTCATACCTATTGCATCTACTTAGCTTATGAATTATTCAAACCATCAGCCTCATCTGTTATATGTAAGAAATTTTGATGGAACTGAGGCTTCTCTGTGGTAGAGACACATAAGCTATTAATACTAATAATTTTCTTTAACTTCCTGCCAGAAATGTGTATTTTCACTGTACCAACAGGGATTCTGTCAGCTCTTGGCAGTTTAAATTACATTCAGGGTGACAGAGTTCCTAGTACTTTGGCCAATTAATGAAATTACACGATTGACAAACAGCCGAAGTACCAAGCTATAACGTTAAATGCCTAATCGCTTTGCAAACCTGTTTAAATGAGAAATTATTGTGAATCTCTTATTAAAGTATAATTCCATGCATGCACTGTTCTTCTGCATATATATTTGTCAGTGCATGCACAGTGTGAGCTACTGCTGGCGAGCCTGAACCCTGGCTGTGACCAGGTGTGTGTGTTCCTCAGCTGGACAAGGAGCATGTCACTTCAGTCCTGCGTTTCAGTGTACCGGCAGTTACACCTCACCCAAATTCAGTTTCTCTCTATGATGTTGAAGAATCTATTATTCTAGAAAATTTCATCTGCAGAAGCATGTCTCAGCAAAAAGCTGACCAATGCTCGTGCAGATTGCTCGTCTTGCCCTGGCCCTGCCATATTCTCCTGTTGGTGCATTCTCAGTTAGGGCAGATGCTCTGCACTTCCAGGACTGTTAGCTGAAGGCTTGTCTGGTGTCTGTCATGAATGGACCTACTCTCATGTGCTCTCTAGGCAGATATGTAGTATGTGCAGATAACCTATAATATGTATAAATAACCTGTAGCTAGTACAGGCCGGCTCTTTGGCCTTAATGGAATGAGACTCAATCTAACGCTATGAAAACACTCAAGTTGCCCACTGAACAAGGGACAAACTTTATTGAGATGCTCATAAATACATCACTTTCCCCAGATTTCTCTCTCCATGATAGCTCCCTATCTTCTGAAACCTGTGAGAAAGCAAATTGTTGAAATACAAGTGTCTGAGGAGATGCAGGATCGTTTAACATTGGTTAACACCCCGGGCGTTCTGGAAAGGCTCTGTTACACGAGGTGTATTTCAGAGATCTGTATATGTGCTAAACAAGTCCTGCATCTCTGCCTTGTAGCTCTGGGAATGCTAGGCAGGTAATTAAGAAATCACACGGCACAGGTGTGCCAGGTGAAGTTTGGTAGCTTGCTTTTGATCTAAATTGAGATGCTCTGGGGATTTAACTTCTTAAACAAAAAGGGCATAAATAAATAATCAGGATTTTTTTTAAAGGTTGGAACATGCAGGCTATAAAATTTTGTCTTGGATGTACACAGATAGGCAATGCTAAAAGATTGTTTAAGGCTAGGGCTTTGTTTTAAATGGGGGTGTTGTTTTCATTAACTTGGGTCTGATTAGTTTTTTCACTGGGACTTTCCCCACTGATATAAACAGGAACAGTGTTTGGTTGCTGAGAACTAACTCAGGAATAGGTTATGCAAGTGTCTTTAAAAAAAGATCCCACAAAACAAATACACAAAAAACCTCACCCTACGTACGTAATATTAATTCTAACACTTAAATCGGAGCATTTCTTTTTAATATTCATAATTGAAAATGAGACAGCTTTAAAGTCTGCAATGAGTCCTTCAATGCACCTCACTCTAGTTAGAGCATTGCTTCATAGCTGGAAGCCAAAACCAGACTGACAATCAATTCTTAAATTACCCTGAGCCCACACAATAGCCTTTTGCCACAGAGTTTCGGCAGGGTGCCTATTTTGCTACCGTGTGGGTGGGGTGAGATTGGGATAAACAAGAATGCAACTGCCCACTTTTGATTTTTCATCTTCACTGAAGTTCATTCTTGCACAGATATTTTCTTTAAGTTTGAAATATTTCAATGCGCATCTAACCTTATCCAATTTCCTGATAAAAGTGGGACTAAAACTTTTGTGAAAAAGGGTCTTCCTGTATTTTAGAGTCTGAACAAAAAAAAAGACATGCCAGAAAACAAGACTATTGCTCTGAAAGTTTTAGTATGGTTCTTTGGTCTTCTGCAGTACAAAAGCATTGGTATACTTTCTCCAAACAAATTGGGTGGCTATCTCTGATATATCAGAGTGCCCTTAAATTACTTCTTTTGATACCTTGGGGAAGAAAGATAGTGCAGGTGATGCCACAGGGCTCCTTCCAGCCCCATTTGTGTGATGCTGGCTCCTCTCTTCCGAAAGCTGAATGTAAGGGAGGTCAAAAGCACTACAGGTCTGTAACAGACAACTTTCAAATGTTCATTTCATGCATATTTTAAAGAAAAGCAACAGGCCAATTCACATTATAGTTTGCAAACTCTTCTCAACAAGACTATGGCAGTAGGTTGGATTTCCAGCTTGAAGTATAGTAGCAAGGGAAAGCATGCTTCATAGTATATGATTTTGGAGAAATACCCAAGCTTGATGCAAACAGGAATGAATAGAAGAGTTGGTCTGGGACTCTGAAATCAAGAATATCATAATTTTGCAGAGCCTGGATTCTATTTTGGGTCAGATACAGAGAGAAGCTGGAGTAGCTACTCCAGGGCTATTCTTCCTTTCTTCTAGGATTTGAAGAGTTGGTCTGGGACTCTGAAATCAAGGATATCATAATTTTGCAGAGGCTGGATTCTGTTTTGGGATAGAGAAAATCTGGAGTAGCTAAAAGCTACTCCAGGGTTATTCCTTTCTTCTAGGATTTGGGCCACTGGTTTAACACATCTCTAGCAAAAATATAACATCTTATTAGATTCTTCTCTTCGTTATGTCCTCAGGAGAGAACCTGTCACCATAAAGTATTATCTTACAGCTCATTGTTTTGTATTCTGCTGAAATGTCCTCTATTGTCACCTGCCAGGTTTCTCAAAAGAACAAGGTTGTTCTGTCACTTTTACTCTTAGGAAATCTAAAATATGAAGAGTTTTTTCCATCTATCTCATTCTGTCATCTCCTTGTCTTATTAGTCTTTTTCTAAAAAAATGAAAAACCAAAAATTAAAACTTTTTTTTAATTAGAAAGACTTTCCCCCCCTAAATATATTATAGGAAGTAATTATTTTTTCCTTACTAGATGTAGGATAGGATATTCTGCCTCTTTATTCTAGTCAGCAAAGAATTTGCCTCTCTCCCTTTTTTGTTGCTCACCAATATTTCCCACATCCCTTTTCCCCCAATTACGTGATGAGTAAATTAAAATGAAAGTGGAGGTTATTTTCAGCTAAACACCTTGAGTTTGGATTTCTCCCCAGCTGCTGTTTGTCCGCCTGAAGCTGTTGGAATTCTTCGGAGAACAAAGATATTCTGGTATTTTTACTTTGAGAAGATACGGAATATTAATGATAATGCAGGAATAATGAGGAAATCTGGACTATGAAGTAAACTCAGGAAGGACTTCTCCAAGATCCCAAACATGAGTTCTGTATATTACATTTCTGTTGGCTTCTTGGGTAAAAAGTACAGAGAACTGAAGCAGCTCCCACCTATGAAGATCACACTTTTGTTCTCTCTGAGATCAAGAACTGCTTTTTTTTAAGTGGACTTCAGTAAAATTTTCTCCTCATATCTCAATTGAAGTGAGGTATTTTGGTGAAACCACCCTGAGATGGCGAGTGAGGTCAGTGCACTGGATATAACTCTCACCCAAATGAGGATGCCATAAAGCGTATTTACACGGTTGATACTAATCACTCTGCCCTCACTCTGGCTGTGATCTGAGTTGGTGGGATATCAGGTAGGTTGGGATGCAAAGCAGCAGTGAGGTGTAGCACTCACTCTGGCTTGAAAAGAGTCTTTGTTAGCCGCATTAGTGGAAAGCCAGTGGAGAGCTGATGTTGCCACAGAGCTCCTGGGAAGCTGAAGCCTGGACATGTGTATATGGAAAATGTCTCCCTTAGGAAGGCATGTGGTTTGTTAACATATCCTCCTTCCAAGAGGCCTCAAGTCAAAGCTGGTCAAACATCATCTTCACAGACGTGGTTAAAGCAGTACTCAAAAGTGCTCAAGTGACAGAAGTTGCCTCTTCATGAAAAGGGGCAATCACAGAGCTTACTTTTCTCTTGGGAGACATGCAAGGACAGGTGGGGCCTGCTCCATAGGCAACATTCACAGACTTCATAGAGTCCATTAATTAGGGTCCCAGAAAATGACACAACTAAAGGCAATTTCTATTTCAACATGCTGCCCAGAGTGTGGAGCCAGATATCATCTCTGTGAGCAGATCTACCCCAAGATTTTTCTTCCCCTTTCAGGTCAGTCTATTATTTCAGTGGCACTGTATTAATTATCAGGAAAATTACATTTCCTCTCCTGATTAAACAATGAGCATCCGAGCCCTTCTGGATGTGAGGGGAATTCTCCTTGGTTTCAATGGACTTGTGATTTCGTACATCAATAACATCCTCAGCAGTCTGATGTAATTATTCTCCCAGCAGATTGAAAGTCAAAGAGATTATGTGAGTTCATGCCTTCACTGCAGCATTAATCTAAAGTACTATTTCTCCAAATGAAAATAGCTTTTTTCAAGATTGCATATGCTAGACTTGAGTTTAGAGCTATTTTCTATGTCATAGATATAAATACATGAAATAAAGAGGCAGATATGAGGATCTATGGATCCTTAACATTTGCATGCATATATGCATGCCTGCAAAAAATATTTGTGTAGCAAGAAACATTAAAGAGAACCATATAATTGTTTTTAAAAAATGCAAACAATAGATCTTTTGATGTTTTCGTGCATAACTGAGTTTTTACTTTTAAGTAGTTACTGTCACTAGTGGGCTTCTTCTTTTGTTTATTGGCTGGGCAAATTTGCCATTTGATAGAATAAAAAACAAACAAAAGTCCCAAACAAAAATCACAAGCCTGGTGTTGACTTACAGCCAGATCTCCCCCAGGTAAAAGGGTTATTTTCTTCTGTTTTGAAAATGAAAACTTAATCTAATTTGATCTTGGAGGAAAATAGCTGTGATGATAAGTTTTCTATAGGTAAAAGGACGTACTTAATGTGCTTTGTTTGTGTTACTGTTTTTACAGTAAGTAATAAAATTTATTAGCGATATTATCCATTTATAACATCTGTTTGACAATGGCTTTTTTAATGAAGTATAAGCTTCTCTGGACATAGGTTAATAAAACAGTATTACAATAACACGATTTTGTCAATAGGCCTTTGAAACATGGTCACATGGAAACATGGAAACAATAAATTGACCTCAGTCAAACTATAGATGGCTATTCATTTTGGCTGCAGACCAAGAACTACAGCTTGTATTTCTTTATTTCTACTCTCTACCTAAAAAAGTGTTTCCTGATCCTTCCGCTGAACCACTTTCCCTGCTCTGCTTGCTGGGGTCTGTGGGCATGTTTTGAGATTCATCCAATAGTCCAAAGACGCGTCATGTCTGAGCTCTCTCCTCCTGTGGACTCCCGTTTCTAGTGTCTGGAGCTTGGCAGCCTGGCTGTGTGACCATATGAAAGACCTAACATAGCAGGTAGGTGAGTAATCTTTGGAAATGTACCCAAAAAGAAATCAAAAGCAAGTGCAAGCTTTTAAGGGCCAAAATGGAGTAGACAATGTTTGGAAGGAGCCAAAGGCACAAATGGCAGACCCTTCTGCAGCCCATGTGAGAGGTCACCCCTTCACTGCCAGGTACCTGTTACAAAGAGTGTGCAAGGATGTTTACTTGGACATCCAGAGGCTGCTGAGATTCCTGTGCAATTTCTGTGTTGCAAACCTGGGGCTGATGAAGGATGGACAACTAACTGGCTGGAAAGGGCCAGTTGTTGTGTGTTGTTTCATTGGGGTATTTCCCTGCCTGCTGGCCAAATCTTTGCACAGGGAGTGAAGAGGGAAGCATCATTGATACGCAGGACTGCAGCCCCTCTGGCCACTGAGCCAGTGCTGAGGGACAAGAAGGTCCTCTGAGCCAGCTCTTTGAGACAAGTTCTAGACATCCTTGCAGGTACCTTGCAGGTACTCTCAAACACTTCAGAGAGTAAACACGCTCTTCTTTGGGTGTTGTTCATTGGCTATCTTTTGTAATTCTCCTATAATTTATAATACATAAGCTGGTAGTCCAGGTTCTCTCCTGGAATAATAGAAGTGACAACCAACAACATCATATCCTGCAACACAACACTCTTACCTAACACAGCAGGTCTGAAAGGGATTATTCAGCCCTTTCCACAGAGGGATTGTGAATATGGCAAAGAATTTTCTGCAGCTGTTAGGTGGAGTGCTGTATCTTATGGAGAACTATTAGATATATAAAAAAAAATGTCAGCCGCTAGGCGTTTGTTAGATTAATGTCCTCTCCTTAACATGAATGCATAGAAGGTAGACCATGTGATTATGCAGGTATGGTAATTATCCTTCAAAGAGTTGGAAGGCTTTGACGTAACCTCTGTGTCCCAAATGTGCTGGTTCCAGCACTCGCTAGAGGGAAGAATAAGGACTTGAATCTGCAAGTCTTTCCCATGTGACAATCTGGTATTGTGCCTTTTAAAATCTGGCTAAATTGAAAATGACAGCAACCTTTATAAGAACTAAATGACTTAGTAGAGTTTGCTTTTTCTGATAAATAAATGCTCTGATGTACTGTTCTAACATGCAGAGACATGTGTGAACTATTGTAAGTACTCCAATTTATAACTGCTTTGCAGCAGGCTATAACAAGCTAGCATCATCTTTTAAGTATTTTAAAATTATTTTTTTACATGTCTTTACAACATGTTATAATGCATCTTATAATGAAGCAATTTATCTGCAGCATATTAACTATTGTTCCCCAGCATTGTGTCTGCAGTGCAATACCAAGTGACTGGGAATGTGAGGGGTAAATCCTTCTCATATCAGTTAGGCAGTGTAGGAGAGACCATAATCATCACTTTCTGTTCCAGCATTCTCAAACAAACACAGCATCCAGCATCTAATAACCCTTCGATTCTTTGAGTTATTTTGTCCATCAGCGTTTTTGCATATATCAGTTTTGCATTGTTTTAGATTGAAGTAGATGTTCTTGTCTAGAAGGGTATCACTAGAGATGATTAGAGACTTAGAGTTTTTTGGTCTATAACCTCATATGCATCATGGAAGATTAGATCATTGAATATTCATTCTCTTTTGGAAGAATTCTCACACATTTTGAAGTTCTACAAGCTGTTTTCCTACAAAGAAGCAGTCAGTGCCCTGAGCTCTCCCCATCCTCATGGATAATTTGCCGTGTTGAAGGCTCTTGAGATCCCAAATACCAGTGCCTGGTTCTGTTTACTGTGCTCCTGTGCCACAGGAGGATGCAGGAGTCTGGCAGGAAGGGCAGGAGTTATCTTGGGTCCTCATCTCCAATGGAGCAACTGGCCTCTCTGTGTCATGGCAGAAGAGTCCAGACTGTCTGGGAGTTTTGGGCATTTTCTACAACTTTACATCTTTTCTGACTCCTAGCAAGCACAGTGTTCAAGTGTAGATGATGATACTGACATTTCCAAAGACATAAAACTTTTTTCTCAAATGCAATCTATCAATATATATATATATTTCAATCTGTGCTTCTCTTACATAGTTTTAAGCCTTGCTCATCTTTTTTTTTTTTTTTTTTTTTTTTTTTAGTAAAACAAGTGCAAAGAAGAAATGATAATTTTGGTTTCTTGTTGTCAATAGAACAGGTATGCCAGGACACCTATGAATCAGCTAATCTAGATTTTTATTCACTAAGGATATGCTTTTTAATACCAAATCAAACCAAACCAAGACTAATTTATTTATTTTAATTTTGTTCAGAAAACCTTCTCAGCTGCCGGGAGATAAAGTCCCATTCCTGTGTACTGTGGAGGTACTGTGAGCTAATGCTAGCAACAAACTTCATTGTATATATCCAAAGGAGACAAAGGCCTGTTAGATTGAAGATCAATGAAGATCATCTACTTTCATGATGCATTGTGCTCACTAACAGTGATGTACGGGAAGCACCTGAGAGTGAATCTGGAAACTTCGTTGGCCAGGACACAATACGTCTTGGTTGTTGTGCATGGTCTGGCAGCTGCTGCTGCTAATCTGGTTATCAGGGCCTGCAGCTGTATCTGTATTTACACAACTGGCTTCTAAGGGCCTACATTTATCAACTCATGATTTATACACTACAGATTGCTCTTTTTTTTTTTTATTGAACACTGAGGATAAGACAGAATAAGGGAAACCTGGTCTAATTTTTATGTAGGCTCAAGGTTTATTAAGCTCCCTTGCACCAGTTTCTTTCCTATATGCTTCCCCGCCTCTCCTGGATGAGAGGCCGTGGTGGCTAAAACAGCAGCGGAATAGAGATCCTGTCCACAGTGGTATGGCCCAGTGGAGCACAGGGAGCCACCAAGCCCATACTGCTGCTCCATGCTGAGAGATGTTTGTCATTTGGGCCCAACGGTCTATGAATACGCATCTACTGCCTTCCCAACCTGGTATGGGACCTCATCCTCCTGGTGTTGCACCACGCTGGGAGCTGCTACAGGGATGGCAGTGCCATGCTCAACTGCCAGAATAGACATGCCCACATTGGTCCCTTCAGCTGCATCCAGAGAGGTGAACTTCCTGGCTTTCATTTCGTGCTTTATTCCCCTAGATCGTATGGAAGGCAGGGGTGGATCTGGCAGACAGTGCCCTGAGCACTAGTTCATCTGAACAGTCCCCACGGTATACCAATGTGCATTAACCTCTTGCATTATTCTGAGATAAAGTTACTGCACATCATTTCAAGTGCCCTGAAGTTTTCAGAAGGAAAGGGACCCTGAAGACCCTCTATGGGGTTTGCGAAGTATAATTCTGTATCTGCCCATCCCACTAAGAGTGAGTGCTCCTGACTCTGAGGACATCTTGCTTCAGCCATAAAGTCAGAAGTGAATTTCTGCTTCCAAACTATTAACTTTTCTGGCAAAACTTCCACAGCGTTTATTAGGTATCTGCCCACTCCATAAATTAGTTCAGTTTATGACTTGATTTTCAGGAGAATTCATGTTTCTTAGAGCCGTTTCCATGAGGGAGTTATATCCCTAATATGAAATGATAGTCTGAATAGTTTGTCTTTTTGCTGGTGATTTTTTTTAGATTATTTTTTGTTTTTCACAATATCCTTGAATGCCTTGTGACATGATCAAGTGCTCTTTGGCAGCTAGCAGCCTTTCATGCAAGGAAGACAATATTTTTATTCATCTTATGATAAGTGACCTATAGATATTTGAGTGGGAATGTATATTCACAATCATGATTTGCAGGTGAATGAGACTGAAAATTTGTTCTCACTAGACATCTGAAGGCCTTTTTTTTCTGACCATCTTGAATCTGTCACTGAAGGTTCTTTAAGTCTGGCATTCAAGCAGACCATTAATGGTGAAGCTTCCAAGAAGTGTTCATAAAATTGTACTAAGAGTAGCCAAGCACCATCAAGTAGAAATACTGCAATTTGGAATCCATCCAAATTCATGACTCTGCTCTTCTTAGAATTTTTGTCTAAATTGAAAATTTTGTCAGTATTTTTTATCTTTATAATCTTCTAATTTATACATGGCTGTACTTTTAGATAAGAAAACTATTGATTATTTTAGTTGCAGAGCAAAACCTTTTAAGTTATCCTGTCTGAGGTTTCTGGTGAAACTCCAAGGGCCGGAAGACTACAGATTTCTGAACAACTTTGTGACTGTGTAACGAGAGAGGGAAATATCCCCTTCTGGATCCCTTTGCCAAAAAGGCATCCACCTGGAGCTTGATGCTCACCTTTGCAAAGCACAGTTCTCTAGATCAGATCAGACCACTCATCTGAGAGGCTAGTGCTCCAGTTCTGCCTAATTTTCTCCCAATGATTAGCCAGATTCCTGCGTTGTGGATCAGTGATGAAGAAAGATAGGATTATTTACTGAAGGGATTGTTCTCGTGATGTTCTCATGTGGCTTTTAAAGACACATTGATTTATTTCTACTTTCTATCTGGTAAGGGACATGCTGGAATTAATCAGGTGAATTTTTGCTATGGGGAGCCTTTCTGTCTTTCATTTTATGGGGCAGGAACTTGCCTGCAGGGGTTTCATGGCTAGCAGAGGTCTGAGTCACAGCATGGGAGCAGTTCAGCACTGCAGATCCAAGGGCAATGCATGGAGAGATATTTTTGGGCAGGGAACAGGAATAATTTGATGATGAGCTATTTGAGCTGTTCCTGCCCAGGTCATTTATGGTTGGACTCAATGATCTTGCAAGTGTTTTCCAACCATAATGATTCTATGATTCCCTGAGCTGTGGCCCTACTCTAAGAGAATGACAGGAGGACCAGGACTCTAGCTTAGCGTGAGTCAAAAGGATGCTGGGCTATATGTGTTTGGCTTCTTTTGCCCTCAAATTTTTACTTCCACTTGAATCCATGTGCCCAGTGACTAGTTAAAGCTTAGCATCTCTGAAGGCCCAGAGGTGACCTGGAAGACCTAGGGAGATGTAGGAAAAGAGCTGTTTAGAGCAGCCATTGAGAAGAGTAAGTGCAGGATTTATTATAAAGAGGTGCCTACTGTATTTTATAAAACTCTACTGATTTCTGTTCATGCATCAACAAAGCATCTGCAAATTAAAATTGTTGCAAAGCTCTTTTTGCACTGACTTGTAACCCCCATTGGAAAGACAAATAGGGCCAGCTTATCCCATTGATTAAGGGATGTGGATAGACTGCTGCTCCCTGGTGCTGCCTGCCATTGAAATGCCTGCAAAAAATAAATCATGTCCTGACAAATGTGGACAAAGGGGAAGAAAAATCCAGGCAACGTTTTATTGTCATGTTGAGCCACATTTCCTCAGCAGAGTTTCCTTTTTCAGCTAAAATGGGCCATTACTATATTACACTGCAAACCCTACCATATTTCAGGGGAAAATAAAGGGACATTGTCATCGTATTGTCCTTCACTAACAAAAGTTACCTCCACTGTTTAAATAATATCCTTGGTCTTTGGCTCCATGCATTATTTAATAATCTTGGAAACTCCTGTGACCTTTAAGCAATAGTAAACTGTGATTGCCTGTCGAATAGGTCAATGTTTGTACAATAGTTGCGTCTTTGGAGGTACAAAAATGTTCATCAGAATGCTTTGACTGACTTCCCCTCCCACCTCCATTTCTTTGGCCGTTTTCCAGCAGCTTTGCCCTCTGTTAAACATTATTCCACTTCAAGGGTATTTGCAGGACTAGGAAGCAGGCAGTATATTATGGTACTTGAAAATATAGGGTGGGGGAGGGTGTCTCTCTCTCAGATACGCACTTACACATGCACACACATCTATGCCATGAGTAGTATTAAGAAAAAGAAGTCAGTAAAATGATTGGATGTCATTGCGTGTGCTAAGCACCTCGGTGTAGATGTGTTGGACTTACTCCTGGTTAGCATGCACCCTGTTTTAGAGGGATGGTCAACTGGTATTTGCTGTTTGAAGAACACACTTGAAAGCAAGGAACTGAGTTTGAACTTCTGGTTTTATTGTTAGCAGTGCTGGTTGCAGGGCCAGGTAAGCAAACATGTGGGCTCCTGCATGCTCCTTAGCAATACTCAAAGAGAAAGTTGCATTGACACATTCCCAGTTACTTAAGTTTGAATTAGAGTGATCATAAAAGTCAGAACTGGCCTCAAATAAGAACACTGAAGAATGCAGTAACTTTGTCTCATGGCATTTTATTTGAAGATGTCTGCAGTTTCACCATCACTTCTCTGGGTTAAATGCCTTGGTGATACCTATTTCTCGCTGAAAAATAAGAGTGCTCCTTTCATAGCCAAGTGAAAATAATGAAGTATCAGTTTCATTTAAATATCAGAATTTTTCTGCTTAAAATATTTTTTAGTATATGTAGGTATGTAAAATTTATGAGAAACTTAGCTTCAAGTTTTTTAACAAGTCATTGTAAATTTCATGCCTGTCCCTCTCTCTGTCTCGCAGTGCCCACTCTCAACACACAGTTACTGCTGTTACCTTCTGCAGAATTGTCACCCCTCCTTCTTACCAAGACATGACACATCAAATATCAGGGTTTTACTATTTAAAATTTGCTTTTTTTGTTTCTAAGTAGTGTATAATATAATATAATATTTCAGGTCAAGGTCTGCAGATGAGAAAATCTTCCTAGTTTGGGTGTGTTAACATATGAACTTGGCATATATGAACAAGCACATCTTCTTTATCCTTTTTTTTTTTTTTTTTCCAAGGAGGGAATGGCTCAGCCTTTTCTGGATCTCAAGGATAAATTCCTGCCCTTTGCTTGGCTCAGACTATCATTAACACTGTAACTGGGGCATGCTCTGGAGCAGCTCTAACTCATGACTTCTCCATTAATTAATTAGTAATCCTGTATCTCAGAAGACTGCCAGGTCACAACAGGTACTAATAGCCCTGAAGTATTTATTGCATTCAATAAATATAGAAGCTGCAAAGAGCCTAGCTGGTAGTGAGGTGCAAGGTTTTTAATTATTTGCAATACTAAAGCTGTGAAAAGCAGTGGTAAATTTTTTTATTACCTTTTTTTTCTGAGCTTTTTATTTTAAAAAATCTTTATTTATTTATTTTTTCTGAAAAAAAAAAATTCTCCTGTTCTAGATTATACCTTCAGCTGATAATAGACAGTCATCTTGTCTGGCTCTAACACTGAACCACCTCCTAGCTATTGGAGCATATGAAGCAGGACAACAAGTAGTAATAAATATATTTTTAAGGAAAAAAAAGGCCTTCAAATGGATGGTATCAAAATTAGAACTGTCAGAGAAGAAATGTGCCTCAGTGATTCTTCTGTAAGAATCCCAAGATGAAACCATTTAACATTTCCTATGTTTTGGAAAACTGTGCACAGAGCATTCCTAGATTAGCCTGAACTCAGTCACTAAACAGGTTTTTCACATCTCCAGCTTCTCTGAACCTGTATAGCTTGGCAGTGAATGGTAACAGTAAAATATTCAATAATTTTGAGATCTCTGACCTGAAAATATAATTAATTTTTCTTTTCATGGATCCTTTTGTACTCCTGTATCTTCAGAACTCTGTGTGTTTTCAGAGCTTATGGAAACATCTTTAATTGAAGAGCTTAAAATAGACTGTCTTAGGTCTTCAGGGGTATAACCATAGCTAAGAACCAGGATTTTGGTCCTATAAAGTCTACTGAAAGACTGATTACTAATGGACACATACACATAATGATCCTGGAACAAATTGTATTGTTATACAGATAATACTTAGAAAATAATGAACTACATGGGTATATCAGCATGGTAAAAAATAATAAATTCATATATTTACTCATTAATGGTGACCTAAAGCTGCAAATACTGTATTTTTACAAAATATTAACACTTCTGAGTATTTATTGAAGAATTGATCAACTTGAGAGAAAAGTTCTAAACAAGCTTACTTCTCTCAGTCTTAATATTTAAAAAGTAAAAAAATTTGTTGCTTTAAGGAATAATGAAATTTTCATGAGACAAACCCCCAAACAAAATGATAGTCTTATAATATTCAAACTTTATGATAAAAAATTATGAAAGCATAGAGCATCGGACTGGCAAGCATCAGGCTTGATGGGCTTGATCAGGCTTCCAAACAACTGGAAATTTCTCTTTATTGTTACTCTTTATGATAAATACTAATCATCGAGGATATCTACATTTGCATGAACATAAGGAAATAAGACAAATAAAAAAATCCTCTTGTTAATAATTACTGTTGTGCTCACAGGAACAAGAATAATATATTATAGTGGAGCGTTTTTCGTCCTCATCCGTCCCGCTGTGCTGGTCCCTTATGGTTTCATTTACTGTCTTCTCTTTTTTTTTTTTTTCTAATCTTCATTCCTCTGCAGTCATTTCTTCTCATTCTTTTTTTCTAGTCTTCATCTTAATCTTTGGTTTCCTCCCACATTCATGTAGTCTCTGATTCCTCCTCTTTGTCTCACTTATGGGTTGTCTTTTCTCTTACTGCATTTGCCTAACTCCGTGCGTAAAAATGCTAGCATTAGATATGACCCATCTCCTGTCATCTCCTAGTTAACAGAGAGGCCTGATTTTGTTTATCTGGCCTCATTTCTTTTGTTTCTTATCAAAACTTCTTGTTGTCTAATATTAAGTTAGTACTGAATTTGTATTATTATTTAGTATGAACTAAATTAGTATTTATAATAATGCTGAATACTAATAATTCAATTAATACTAATATACTTCAGTTAATACAAATATTTAGTTACTATTAGTATTTATATTTGATTTAAGCTTCCCAATTACAAAAAAGGCTATTTATTCCCTTGACCTAGTCTACACCAGGTACCAGTCTCTTTTTTAAGACCTCCAGTATAAGAACAACATTTGGACTTTTAATTTTCTTGTCAGTCCTGTTGCATCCTTCTTAACTTTCCTCTTTGATCTAATTCTCTCATGAGTGTGTTTCGCTGTATCTCATCATCTACTGTTTTGTCCCCTCTTCTTTTATCATGTCTTAAAATGGACCAATTATCCTGTAAGATTATTTTTTAACTTCTTGTTCACATATTGGGACTCACACTAGCTGAACTTCAGTACTTTGGTTGTCTGTTTTCCTTTTCAGTTTTGTTTTCTTTCAGACCTAATCCCATTGCCTTTTGCGCCTCCTGAAATTTGTGCCTCAGATCTTTTCCTTCTCTTCCCTATCATCAGGGCATCATACCAAGTTTCTCACGAGAAAACGGATAACTACAATGAGACTTTCTATCTTGCATTAGCTCTTCTCCTCCTTTCTTCCCTCCCCTAATATATATACAGAATGTTCTTTGTTTTTGTTCTGTAAATTCTCCACTGGATAATCTATCTATCTCCTCTGTCATTCTTATCCTTATATCCTCTCACTCATGTAACTTCTCCTTTGGAGCTATTTTCTTCTTGACTCTTCTCTATGTCATTAAATGTCATCTAGGTTCACTTTAAAGGTCACTCATAGGCAATTCCTGTCTATCTGCTATCTCTATACACACCTTTAGTATACACACCTTCAGCTCTTCCCAGATTTCATTCCTGAGTGCCTTTCATCAAATTTAATTTTTGGTATATAAGTGCCTACAAAAATTTATTCATCATTTTTTTAATCTCTGCTTAGAAATCTCTTGTCTTTAACAAAAAAGTGATATTTTAAATTGATTAGGATTCATATTAATAAATTAATTTGTTTTAAACAAATAGGATTCAGGACATAGGACTGTTGAGAGCTGATCAAGGCCTACAGCAGTGCTACTGGATGCTCACTGCATAAGTAGAAGGGCAAGTAACTGGATTACATTACATGCTCTGCACCTTCAGCATGTGTTGACATTGATAGGACCTGAAGACACACAGCATCTCACGGATAAAGACTTGATCACCAACTTTTATTAGGTGCCTTTCCTATTATGCAATATCTTATTATACAAGACCATCCTTAAAACAGTAGGTTTGAAAGCTTAGCTCTTCATCACATCTGCAAGTTTACTGAATGTTGTACGCATGAAGACACTATAGATGAGTATAGCAGATTCTTTTTTTGTGTGTTGAGGGTGAAATAGCATGTCGATTGCATTTACCTCTTTCATGGTTCGTGGAATGGCCATGCAAGACCTGTGAAATGTGTCCCTGAGATCTTTGAGAGAATAAGAGACTGTTCTTTGGTCTGCCTCGGTGTGTGCTCTCTCTGCAGAGCTGGAAGGGGAAAACAAAACTACGGCTCTGGCTCCTTTTCACTCTGCTCTGCAGAGGAAACCTGCAGGGTCAGTAGTTACATAACTCTCACGAAACTGTTTTGGATTTAAACTACTGTGAATGAGGGAATGATGACTATTTATTTACTTCTTCTATAGAAGAAAGTAACCAAATAATTGAGAAATCTTTATTAAGACACAAATGTTCATGTATGAGGTATACACATTAAGATGATGCAGCACTGAAAGCAGAGAATGGCATTTTTCATGACCTATCTGATATAAGATGATGCTTTCAAGAAATTGTAATCTAAATAAAATATATTAATTTGTATGATATCTGTATGTTAAAAAACTTTGTTGTGAATGAAAATGAATTATTATTTTGGCTATTGAGTGTTTTTTTACTGATATCGTTAAATACTGCTTTTTGTTAAATGTTATTCTAAATTTAAACATCTTTGTAAATATCCTATATGAACTATCTTATAAGAATGATATAAGTTATGCCTGTAAAAACTCCACTTAAAATGAATCTCCATGTGACAGGTAATTGGCTGTGGGCCTGTTTTTTGTTATTGATTTAACTTTATGCCAATGTACACAGGTGTGTTGGCGGGTTATTCAAGCTTCCAAGGCATCCACATTTGGCAGAACAATAAATTGTTGCATAATAAGATTATTTTCCCCCTTCAGTCTTGAATCTTTTCAAAAGTTGTATCTTAAACCTTTGTAGGTATGTATGTGGGTGAGAGAGAAATACCCAACAATGTTACCATGAGGTGTCTTTGGATTTATTGTTTGAGGTGCTCAAGGAAACAGCAACACATAGATAAGATATCTGCAAATATATGTCTGCCAGCAGAAGAGAAAAATGAAAGTCTTTATACAGATTAGATTGTTTCTTAAGTTTTTTTCATATTATTAAAAATCCATATTGTTGGACTAAAGTGGGTGTTTTAGAAAGAAATACACTACTGAAAACATCAGCTGTTCGATGTGCTTTAAGTATAGATGGCAGATATGATTTGCCCTTGTGCACAGAGATCTGCATCGCAGACGTCCAACTAAGGCCTCATTTGAATACTTTGAGCAAAATTCTGGCTCTGTTGTAGTTGATGGGAATTTTGCCATTATCTCCAGTAGAGCCTCATTTGCTTCTCAAGTAATAAAATATGTGGCAGGGTATGTTGAGAAACACACCAACTAATAATGAGAAAATGAGGAACGCCACATCAGGTTGTAAGTAATACAAATTATCAAGAAAACAATGACCCTGGAGGAAGAGGGGGAAGTATTGCTGTGCTTTATAAAGAGAGGTGGGAGGAGATTTCACAAAAGGACGTGGAAGCTTGTTCCAAGCATAGGAGGCAGCATGATTGAACGTGTAAAATCAAGAACAGGAGAAAGCACTTCTACTTTCACAAGCACGAGGAAATGAATGAAGAATGAAAAGCGCTGTATCCAAACTTTGGAAGGCTCTGACTTCGGAGAAAGCTTTATGGTAGTTCTTCTTTCACCCAGATGTTTCTCTTGGGCTTAGTTCAAAAGTAAGAAGGATTTTTTTAGCCCCCTCCTAGTTCCACATTTTCCCACCAATCTGTGTTTCATAATAAAGTATAGTTAGCTATCCCCTCACAAGAAAAAGGACTTGGCTGAGAAAGCCAGGCCAACTGAGGATAGGATTGAAATGTTTTTTAATGTTTTTTTCTTTTCTTCTTCTTTTTCTTCTTCCTTTTTTTTTTTTTTTTTTTTTTTTTCTAAATGATTCACAGTGGCTGCATTGCGCCTAAATGGACAATCTGTCTCCTGGGCCAAGGGCTGATTTTTTGCCCTGTCTCTTCATTTCATGAGACACAGGATATCCCCAGCAAGTTAATAGAATGGTAAAATCCCAGTGATGGCTTTCAGGATACCTTGGTATCTTGATGGCTTTCAAGATACCTTGGTGTGATCTGTGGGCAATCACGAGGCAGCACGCAGAGATCCCAAAGGGCAACCTCTTCTCCAGAGCCAGCTCTAGTTCAGTGGCATTATATTAGATAATAGTGTAAATGCATTCATGGGATCTCTAATATTTGCATTGTTGCAGGTCTATTACGTTTAATAATGCTAAATCTATCCTAGGAACTTCTTAAGGAGGAAAATTCTTGACAAAAGCTGCAGTCACTTCAAGGAAGCAGTTGTAAGCTGTTCTGTCAAGTTCTGCTGTGAGATGCCTTAGGAGAGAAATCATTGACACCATGAACAAGCCATTTAGATCAGTAATATTAAAGCAGATGATGCACATTCACTAAAAATCCTTATGAAATATTTATCAAAAGCTCCTTGTTCTGGATGACTACTAGACACTACCTGAAAATTAAACAACTCTGTTGCTTTTCTCTTACATATCCAAAGAAGTTATTCCATGGTATATGGTGATGGATTAAAACATATCAAATTAAAAGCTTGTCAGCATTAAGCTTTGTTTTAATTTAGAGGAGTACACAAGCTAATCAGGAATAAGCCCTTTTTTTTTGTTTGCAACTGTTTACATCTGAAAAATGTTGATCTGGAAAAAGGAGATACCATGTGTGTACATGTGCAAAAGATGGGGAAAGGTTGCACTCTTCCAAAGGGTTATAGAATAAAATTAAAGTCAGGCCACTATTTTCAGATGATTTGTTAACCCTGGAAAATAAGGCTGGGAAAAGCCATTTCACACACAGAAAACACTTGCAGGTGCTGTTACTACAGTATGGAAGCAGGTACTGCAGTGTGTGCTATCATGGGCAGTGGGAAGCCCCCTCCCCTTTCCTCATGCTCTGTAAAAGAAGCAAAACAAATCTCATTTCCTTCAATGTGCACAGGAGAATGTTTGGCATCTGCTGCTACTGAGCAGCATTCTTGCAGTGTTTCACTATCTATCAAATGGCACACTCGTCCTCTGCCAAGAAAAATACTTGTTCCCAATACTAATCATGCTCCCTGACTACCCTCTAGTGTATATTCTTCCAGGGCTGCTATCCATCCGTACAGCCATTTGAAATATATTAAAATTATTACGATGAAATCTCTCACTTACTGTGCTGGCAAGAGCTGGGATGTGCTCCAGAGTCGATGCGCACTGTTCCCGGGGAGAAGGGAGTGTCTCCTGTCTTTCTTTATTGAATTCCTCCATCTAAATGCGAGGACGTCATGGTGAGGGCTCTGCGGGGAGCCACAGCCAGGCCTCTGGTTTGGAGGAAAGGTTGTCAAGACACAAGCTGTTGGAGGAATGAAAAATAAAGGGATGAAAAAGCAGCAGTTGGTAGACAGATCCCAGAGCATCCAGTGAATGTATGTTTTCATAAAAAAAAAGGGAAAGGTCATTGTAAAATACACTTGAAAAGCAGTAGCTGGGAACTCGATGAGAAGGATTTTCTTTCCTACTGTCTGTCCAGTGAGATGTACTCGCTGTATCCACACAGTCCTCAGCATCTCCAAGAGGAGATGATACAGTTATGGGATGCAACCCCACAAGCTTCTGTCCTTCAGGTAACTCCTGATGTTAAACCGAGTCTTTTCAACCCTTGGAGTTTCTGGAAGTAAGAGCAACTCCTAAGTAATCACCCTGGATTTGACAGGAAGAAAATTACTTTTTTTCTTGTCAACTTATTGCCATCTCTTTCTGAAAATGAAATAGTCCAAGAGCTGAATCTCTTTCAGGAAACAATACACTTTTTTTTTTTTCCAAATTTGGAATCCTTCTTACCAACAGACTAAACGCAAATACAGTTACAGGTGCCCTGAGACGTTCCTGTAAAATGTGGATGCTGAGAAGTAATCAGAGAGTAGCTAGAGCATCTCTACGTATTGCCGTCATGCGCTTTGCAGGCCACAGCTAAACCACCATCATTATGGTGAATTCTTCAGATGTTTGTACAGGCATGAGGGTGGGATTCGTGTCATTTATCTTTCAACATCTACAAAGTAGATGTCTACAGCTGTGCTAATCACTCTAGGCTCCCTTTACAGTCAAGGGAAAGAAATAAGTGCTTTTAGGGTGCAATTTGCCTGACCTATAATAGACATTTACTTTAGGATGACATGTTTCACACCCAAGGTTCCTGTACCTTGCCTGCCGAGGTCCTCACTGACTATACAGACTGCCTGGGGTGACTAGCTTAAGTGTATATTATATGCACATTTGTGTATCTCTGCTTAATTAGATGAGACCCACCCACGATCCAGCACAGAACTGGCTTTAAATGTAGGTGAAGACGGCAATTTCTGAGCATTGCAGACGGAAGCAGGCAGTGGAGGATCCTCCTTTGGCGGTGATAGAAGCAGCTCTGATGCTCGTGGGAGGTGTGCTGCCCATCCCCGACTGCCCAGGGCTTCTTCTGGTGGTGTGCAGGGCTGCCCCCTTCTCTGTCTCCTTCCCCTTCCCATTTCAAAGGACAGTGATCTGTCTATACTGCTTTTTATTTTCTCTCTCCTATGCTTGTGGGATTTTCAAAGTATTAAACAGGTTTCCAAAGTCTGGATGACTCCCTCTCAAGGGAGCAGGTCATATCTTACGTACAGTTAGATATCCTTGTAAGTAAGAATAGCCCTTGAAACAACCCAAGGATTTCAAGGGAAAACATGGAAATTTCCTCAGAAGCTCCAAATTATGACCAGAAAAAAAGGTGATTTAGATGAATTATTAGTATTATTTTTAATTTAAAATACACCATGAAGGTTCATAATATTTAATATAGTGGCAGAAGTACAGTCATGATAGTTTAAGGATATAAGTGGGACAAGATATATAGGAGGAAGAAATAGATTTTATTGCATTTATAGCATTATTGATGAATTGGGAGAGCAGATGAGCTCTAGGCACAGGCTCTTTAGGTAAATGGTAAGAGAGAGAATGTGATTTCCATACTGAGCTAATGGACAGCATGAACACCAAGGGGTTTGGAGTCAGAGCACACATCCTAGGCGATGGCTGTCTTAGAAAGTTTCGAAAGGATCAATAAATTGGTTTTGTTCACTTCTAGGTTATAATGAAATCAGTAATGTGAGATGAACATAGATCTGGAAAATATGTGGTATTTTGAAAATGCTCCCATCTGAACTGCAATGAAAAGCAGAAATTGTAATGAATTTATGAATCAATAATGAATAAATGGTGTTTTGCTTTGACAACTGTGAAATATTTCATTGAAGTTTTGATTATTAATATATTTTCCTCTGGATAGGCTAACTTAAAGATAATTTTAAGGGAAAAGAAAAAAGTCCTAATAAAATGTCAGGAAATAAAGTTCAAAATAAGAATTTTATTGCAAAAAATGCAGTTTTGAAAATTGTTCTTTTTTTTTTTCCCAAGTGAAAGAGTGAAATAAAGCAATGTGTAACCAGTTCTCATGCCCACATGCAAACCCAGCACAGACATGTGTACCATACACAACACATGGCTTCCTGGCTCTCATCCACACTGGTACTAGTAAATAGACAACTCCAAATCTTCAGCTATGGGACTGACCTCATGTCAGTTCTTCTGCTGCAGATCCCTTCTACTTTCCTGACTGTGTCTACTTACAGTGTTTGCTCTTATACAATTGAACATTTAAGTTTCTTTTCTTTTTTTTTTTTTGGTACTCCATAAGCTACTCCAATGAACTAGAGAACCTAGGCCTTTCTCCCTCTGCCAATGTCCCTGTTCTTCTAAATCCTAGATATTTTTTGTACATTTGCAGCACACTGGCAATCAACTATTGCAATTATGAGAGGTTAGGAATGTCTAAAGGATAAATAATGCTTTATGCTAAGCTTGAAAACAAATGTCCCTCCATATGCGTATGTTTCTTATCACGACAACTGGTGATACAGAAGTGGTCTGTCTTGAAATTCCTTGAAACATGTTCCTGTCTCCCATGACTCTGAAGATTTGTACGTACATAAAAAGAAAGCTAATTGATTATACATCTTTTAAAGAAATGCTGGCCTGATCCTGAAGCATCACACATTTCAGGTGAGGAATTTTAGAAGACCTCAAGGAATTTCTGTAAGATGCATGGCATATGTCTGATCTTCTCCTAGCCTCTTTTCCCCAACACAAAAACTTATTTGGTATGAATTTTTCTGTCTGCCAGAGTCATCCACTATTCAAACATCCACAGGAGAAAGCCATGAGAAAGGAGATGCTAGGACTGTGCAGTATCTCCTCGCCCTGCATGGTCAAAGACGTTGGCCATGACAGTCTGATCCCTGTTTGAGTGGGATTGTCAGACACAGGGAATGCTGACTCATGGTGTTACTGGGAGAAGAGTCTGATCAGTGCTGGATCTCTGGGGGATTTTGCCCTCACCGAAAAACGGATGAAGAAAAACGAAAATGTGAAATCATGAATGCTGAGAAGGTTTAAACATGACCTTTCTGATGTAGTTGGAAGTATACTATAAAGACAAGCAGGGTTGTAGTTAGAAAAATGACACTAATTATTATAATAATTATTTTCAGAATAGTCTATAAGGTCCTAAAACAGATACATGCAAGGTCCATAGTAAAGATCCGTATTCAAATCATTCGCAAACAAATCCTGTCCCTGCCAAAGTCTCTTATCATTTTGATATATATTTTCAGATAAGTCTGAGAAGAACATATTTTGAGGGACCAATTAAAAGCAAAACAGTGGTACAATTCTGCATGTTGATATAGCCATAAAATATATGTTTATGCACAGTTATATATATATAAAATGAAACTGACAGCCTATAGTATCTTAGTGAAACTCTCAGATGCAGTGCATGACATATTATATTTGTGGAAATGGGATCTATAACCTAATGTATTCTTGCATCAAAGAATAATGTCTCATAAAAAAATCATTACAGCCTGTCACGTCTATGATTTCACACCATAGTATATAAAATTATGTATTTTGAGATATAGAAGAAGGTGATTTTCTAATGTTTCAACAACAACAAAAAAATTATCCTGTGCTAATGCATGTGCTGTCTTGGAGATGTTATTGCCTTTACCACTGTTCATTGTAGACTAATCCGTAATATCAAACAAATGACAGCATTTCTGTTTTCAAAAACTGATGCAATTTGAGTGCGGCTTTTCTCTTTCAGTAATTAAGAAATCAAATAAGCCTGAGTGAAACTATGTAAGAGGTTCTAGATACAATTAGAACACCTCATTCTCTCATAACTAATTCCTAATTAAAGTAATTTGTCTTTTTGCCCTTCTTTTCAAGGGTGAAGAGCAAGTGGTGATGAATGCTCAAAATCAGGAAAAGTGAAAATTGCAGCGTGTTGATTTGCAGTGATTGAGCACGTTCCAGTTTTTAACAGCCACCTTTGACTGAAATGGTAAATGAATCCCTACTCTCTGTTTGCATTGCATATGTGTTATCTTGAGCTCGACAAACAGTAGAATTTGTCATATAAAATAGTTACTTCAGTCCAGAAAGTCTGAATAGAAAAGTTGCTTCTTTTTACATTAGCACATTTTAAAGGGGAAATAGAAAGTGCGCAGGAGAGATAAAAAGTCTGAAATTTGTTCTATAGGATGAAAATTGTCCTTTTAAAATTTTATTTGCAGCTGTGCCCAGATGATGATGGATTTATCATATGAACTAGGGATTAGTAAACAATGTGTACCTTATAAAGAGCAAAACAAGTCCTTGCTCATCACTGCACTTAATTGCAGTGGTTATATCAAAGCCATATAAAATTTAATCATCAACCACAAGTAAGACTTTGCTTTACATGTGTGCTTGCTTCCCTGTTTTTCCACCTGTTTAAATGAAAGATTCTTGGAATATCACAATATGTAAATATTGTTTATGATGCAAAAATATGCTCTTTCATCTTTTAGCTGCTTTGATGTCGTGATATATAAAGCTTTTAGTGCCACCACCTACCTGACACACAAAGGTCTTATCTGATTCATAAACATGTGTGCCCAGTGCAAACAGCCTGTATCCAATAGATGATTTTTCCTTTCCTTGTAATGTTTTTTTAACAGACAGAAAGAGAAGGAAAGTGTAAATGACAGAATCACCCAGGTGAAAAGAATATTTTAAGCATCAAGTAAAGATAAGCCTATTATGGTAGAATAAAAAGATGTAGGTCAAAACTGATCCTAAGAGGTTAGTTATATATATAGGCATCTCGTAAAATGTGTTTTAAAAGCTGACTTTTTTTTGAGGGTTTTGATCCAAGTGGGAAATAAGCAGTAAGATCAGGTGACCTCCAAAGAAATACAAATATCCCTAATTAGTCAGAGAAGAAAGAAAAATGAAGGAAGTAAGGTCAAACCTAGAAATGGGATGGAGGAAGCTAAGAAGAAAGTAAGGTGCAGAGGATATTCAAAATTTGTGGTTGATTGGTAGCAATTTTAAAGGAAGAATCATAGAATCATAGAATTGTTAAGGTTGGAAGGGACCTCTAGAGATCATCTAGTCCAATACGCCTGGACACACAGTGCACAGAGCAAAGAAGAGCCATTTATTGTATAACTGCAGTTTAGAATAGAATATGTCTGGTAAACAACTATTTTTACAGGTGAATCCATAACTGATAAAACATGGGGTCAAAGTCTTAGCCTCACAGAGATTGTATTGTGTGGAGGGGCAGCCACTGACACTCACATGAGAACATGACACGCACTTTGGGAGAGGTGCATTCGCTTGCATGGAAAGTTCTTCTGAGCTTGTAAGGGCAAATCCAGCTCCGAGACCCATGAGGATCCCATACCCCATTCTTGCTGGGCTTTAGGATGAGCAGCTCGTGTACCAAGGTCTACAAGTGTAGATTAGCACATCTCAGGCTAGCTCCAAACACCTGAGAGCAGAATTTAGCCATTTAATGTTAGGTGAACTGCCACCACCGCAAGAACTTCAAGGTGTAATTCTTCTTTTCATTTTTTTCTTTTTCTTTTTTTTTCCCCTAAATTCCAAGAGCACCCTGGGAAATCCTTTAGTGCTCTTTATTCCTAAGCCCTGGGTTGCTTTGAACACCAGAGGTAATTGTGCGGGTGAACTTCAGAGATTTGAAGGGATCAAACTTGAAAGCCTCTGACTGCAACTGCAAGCTCCAACTGGAATCCTGTCAGGTGCTGCGAGACAGGACGTGGCGGCGTGATACAGCAGATGGGATCGCTGTAACAAGGGCGACCCGAATCTAAGGCTCCCTCACATAGCCTAAGAGGCTGACGAGAACATAACTCTTTCATTGACAGCCTCATGGTAGACTGCAATAAATTAGGGAGGACTACCCTTCCCAGCCTCTCTACTGACACTTATAATTATGTGACTTGACTAAGGGCATCTGCAGAGGTCTGTGGCAGAGCATGAACTGTCCTGCAGTCCTCTCTTGGGCATGTGCTGATGGACTTTGAGCAGAACAGACAAAGGGAGAGGAGCTGCAGGTTCATATGGTTTGCAACCTTTGGTTGAAAAATCCTTGGGAATTCAATAAAAAACAAAAAGAAATAAGGAGGGACACATGAACATTTAATAGGAGTCTACAGACACTTGATTTTAGAAGCTGTTAGGATTTAAGGAAGGAGATTGTCAGCATGCAAAAGTTTTGTAACAGCATTTTACCTTTTTCAAAGTTTACTGGACAGACAAAATCCTCCAAATGTGTTACCTATCCCTGGCAGGTTTCATAGGTCTTCCTTTTGAGTGCAGGTGAAGCTCCTTGTGTCATTCTAAGGCAGGGCTGGATAGGTTGTATTTCCATTTTCCACACTGTACTTGTGCCCTATCTGCCTGTCATCACCACTGCAATCCAGGAATACAGAAAACATGAGGCAACATTAAAGCTGATCAGATTTTCCACGCATTTTTGTGTTTGTTCCTTTGCAAAAGAAGCCAAAAAAAAAAAAACCAAGGAAGTAATAAGACAGTTGTTCTTCTGCACTGGATTTCAAACAACTATAGCTCTAAAAATAAAATAAAATAAAATCAAAACTAGTTTTGATCAAGAAAATCTCTCTCAGTGATCATGTACTGTGCCCACATTGTTTATACCTATAGATAGCATAATAGTCAAAATTACATTCTTTTTAGTGAGAAGCCTGAGAAATCTTTTTTCTTGTATTTTGTTCTGTTCTGTCCTATCATAAGATATTTGCTTATACAGTTATGTTTTGGTTCATGATTCTCAAAGTCCCTTCTCTTCCCTTTGGAGACTTTTTCAGCTTCTGAACATCTGTCAATGTCCTATAAACTTGCTGCACAAAACACAACAGATACTGCCAATCTATTTTGGCATGAAACTTCTTGTTTAACTGATAGGTGCAAGAATCACTTTTCTGCTCACTTCAGGGAACCTCAATATTGTCTCTTGGCTGATCTTCCAGCTTCTGTCTAAGAGGTAGAACTGTGAATGCAAATGCCCTGAAGGGCTGCAGGCCAAATCCAGGTCACATCTGCCATTTCCAACCCCTCCTGCCTATGTGGGCCCACAGGCTACATCTTTTCTCCCTCAGTAAGCACTCAATAAGTGCTAATAGGTTTGGGGAAACTGGTGTAAGGACCAGTGTTCCTGGATGATGCTTGTTGCTATCTATCTCTCTTCCATCCTATCCATTTCTGACACGGCACGTAATGTGGACAAAATCTTGGTCAGCATAATGCTGTACCATGGCGAGAAATATCAGAACAACTCTCCTCTAACTATGTTGAGTGCCAGCAGGAAATATGTGAACAACGGTTCAAAGATTGCCATGTCCTAGCTTTCTTGATGGCTAGTCAAGAGCAGCTCTAGGTGGCTGAGCAGCTGGTCGCAGCTGAGTCTGTACAAGCCGAGTAGGAAAAATATGATTCTGCTCTGCAGCTGGGATACATAATTTGCTGCTGAGACAAAGGACAGTTATCCAGCCAATGGTTCATTTTTTTTTTCGCTTGTAGACTGGCTGAACTGTCATGATAAAGGCAGTAACATACTCTCGCTTGGTCTTTCCCTTGGGAACTATTTGCATCCTTTCATCTGCATCCAGCAGACACATGGACAAGGGCCACATCTTACTCCATAGTGTGGAGTATGGACGGTTCCTCCCTAAGTATCTCCCATGCCAGAAAAGACAAGCTCTGCAGTTTGAGAAATACTTCTCTACCCAGGGCACTACGAGACCAATTCACACTACTCTCTTCATATGATTAACCCTATAATTATGGAATTAAGACTCTTTGCAAAGCACATATTATTATTAATGATAATTTGTATTACAGCAGTGCCTAGAGAAAGGAATGTCTTGTATGAGGTACATAGAGAAATGCAGTACTCCCTAATCTGAAGTTTCAGTTTCAGATTCAACTACAAATGTTTGCCCAAGGAGAGAGTAGTAGAAAGGACAAGCACAATATTATGAAATGAGACTTTGAGTAGATAGAATTGCTTAGGACCACAGAAGAAGTTGATCTACAGTAGATCCAGGAGTTACGCATGCATCTTGTGAATCCAGTTCTAGTGTACTAACCCTTATATTCTCTTTCCTCACTTGCTATCATTTTGGTATGTAAAATAATGTGCAATTCCTGACTATACAGCACACTGACTCCCTGTGTTCTGGAGAATTTCTACCATGCAGGAAAGAAATGTCTAAACAACAATATAAAAAAAGCCCATATGCACTTTGATTTTCTCCTGTTAAGACTAAAATAGAAACTTATTGTCTCAAATTTTTGTGACATTAGCTAATGTCAGTGCTAATGACACAATTTTTTTCAAGTTTTTGTGACATTAGCTAATGTCAGTGCTAATGTCAATGTACCAAGATACCTTGGTGCCAACTGCACAGCCAGGACAGGTACTGTTAAGCAATTAATGATGTACTGCAGTCTCAAAAGGATCAATGCTGTCAGGCACTTGCAAAGAACAAGGAATAATTTGTACTTTGCAGTTGAGCCTTTCATTCTCGTGCAAAAGGCTGCCTAACTGGAATGAGATGCACACCATGAGCTCAACACTTCGTTCAAATTCCAAACATACTTCACTAACTCCACTTATTATGAAAATCATGATTTTTATCACTCAAGAGCACTAACAAATCAACAGAGAGGAATGTAAGAAAATTCTATGGCTGAGAATCCTGCCCCTCTTCATAGGAAGTTGAAACGAAACTATTACAAGTGGAGCAGAGATGCTTAGTAGTCCCTATATGCTAACAAAGAAAGTATATTTTGTTTATCAACTTGTCCAAAAAACAGATCAATGATGATTTTTGAACTATAACACTAATTTCTGTCATTGCACCTAAATATTATGACTACCATGTGCTATATCACTATGGGGAAATGGTAGGAAATTTATGCCATTAGATCTTTAACTTGACTGTCTCTAACATACATCTTCAACATAGCAACACACAGTTGTTGCATCGCAACACACAGTAGCCTCTCTGCTACTGGCAACAAAAGTGCGGGCACACAAATACCATGGAGAAGGGAAACTGAGGCTTTCTCCATAAAATATTGGGAAATATTTTCCCAGTTGGGAGAAAGGACACATGGGGCCTAAGGGTCCCAAGGATCTATTGGAAAAGGACACATAAATGGCAAAGATGCTCTCTTTTAGTGCTTAAAAGGTTATGACTCTCCATCTTCATTAAGTTACTTACTCTAGACAGGCTTGGTATTTAGCACAGAACCAAATATCAAGAGAAGAAGGAAGAATTCAGATTGGCTGCTCCCCAGGGCTGTGGGCCCTGGCACCCATGGCATTTGATGGAGAAAGGTAGCATGGCTTTTGTGCCATATTTGCACAGCAAACATGAGTACAGTTCTTGCATCTTTGTTGATTATGTGTGAGGCAAAGTCCCTGTCCCTGAACAGGAGGTCTTACAACTGGCTCTTTGATATCTTGGACTGAAATGTCATGAGGGCTTCATAATTCCGTTTTGGATGTTACAAGAGGCAACCCAACCACCGCCCTTTCCTTCTACATATATGTTTTTCATACTACTGTAGCCCCTGAAGGTTCAGTCAAGACTGGACCCATCTTGCTCCTTCCTCCAAACCTTGATCTAGACCATGTCTCCAGAATGGAGGAAAGAGAGAAGGGATTTGACAGGTATAGCAGAAGTCTTTGTTCTTTCCCATGAAAGGGCTGCTCTCTCCAGGCTTTTTCATGGCCCTCAGCTCTTCGCAGCAATTTTGGGCAGATGTACAGCTGGTAAACCATTTTTAAAACTTCCCTCTTGCTCTTCTTAAATCACAGTAATTTTTCCTTTTTTTTTTCCTTCTTTTTGCATTCTGGAGGGATGAAGAATGATGTCCATAGGAAAGATGGCATGAGGTAGCGGCAAAAAAAAAAAAAAAAAATCTGCAAAATAGGAAAGCAGCCAAACTTAGAAAGGATTTTCTAACAAACAATTAATGGACAGGTGACAAAGTTGAAAATAATTTTACTGTTGTGAAGTGCTACAGTTTCCTTCCTGGAAAGAAAACAAATGTTAATGACATCAGCTTCAGATACAGAACATTACACAGATTTGCCATTCACTCCTCAGCATGAAGTAAACTGCAGAAGAAATATAATCACTTATCATCCAACCATACCAAAGTAATAAAACCATATGACTACCAGTTCTTTATTCTGCAATTTCCTTTCAAACAACATAATGATTTTCCTCACCTGACGAGTTTGCCTAGTTTATTCAATGCAAGTTTATGTCTTTCCAACACAATGCTTTTTAGTGGCCGTTGTTTTTATGTTCATATTATAAGGAATTGGTATCCACTGATCACAGCAACACTTCTTGTTTCCAAAATACACCTGATATTCTGGGACATTTGGATCCAGACTTGGATTCTCTTGTAAATCTCATTTTCCATTGAAATAATCTAATGGATTGGTCCTTTGCAGGGCTTGGGTGCACCAAGACCCCTGCCATGTACCTGTTATTAGATTAATGATGTGAGGCTGTCCTCGCACAGGAAGGTGTGAAGGCTTCTCACAAACAGGACTGAACTTAGTTCTTTGAAAATTACAATACAGTTTTTACTGCTTACCTTTGCAATGGAAGATGTGTTTTCCGAGCCCGTATTTGCACACCTACTTCCAGCCTCATTTTTCATTGTTGTAGACATGCTCATGGTAACTGTGCATGAACAGGGCCAGGTAAAGAGATCATAAGTTGTCACAATCACCACAAGTGATGGCTTAGTCTTAGCCAATGCAAATGCAAAGAAATTTATATATTTGTATAGGTAATGTTGCATAATTTTAATGAGGGACTTTTAACCTGCCTTCTGCAGAGCACCTCACTTCTAACCATCTTTCTTTGCACAAAAATGGCAGAGCAAAACTGGGTGTTGGTTTTATTGCTAGGGCAGCCTTGGCTTTGTCATGTTTTGTCCTATGAGATCACTTCAGTTCTTGTTAATACTTTAATACTTTTAATAACTTTTTTTTTTTCCTCTCGGTGAGGTATTTAGAAAGCTTTGGCAGGTAAGATGCGTATAAATAAAACATGTTCTTATTTTAAAACTATTTGGAACAGGAGATAATTCCAACGAGCTGGTTTTCTTAGGGAATGGCCTTATCTCTTCAAAACAGTTAACTGATGTGTTCCTGCATTTACTTGCAGCTCTGTCAGCCTTGACAGCAGCACATGAGGGTGCAGGGCAGTGGGGGACATGCTGGGCAGCACTGCAGGTGCATGGGCTGCTCGTGGCAGTCACACCTGGCAAGAAACGCTACTTTGACCAAGATCAATAAATCATGGCAACTGCCCAAATCTAATTTTTCAAAAGGGTGAAATCATGATTTGCATTCCAGATGTTTATCTTGCTCTTTCTGATGCTTTCCCCAAAGCTCTCCTCAAAGGGGAGTAGGAGGTGGCAAATGATTTTTGCCATAATTAGAACTAATGGACTGCTAAATGGGCTCTGGATTTGTGTCAGGCCTAATCCACTACTGGATCTACTAGATCCAATCTACCGGGAAGCAGTGGAACTAAATCAGACTGCAGTTAGACCACTATAAACTCCATTCTGTACAATCCGCATGAGTTGTACCGGTGTGGAATGAAAATCCTACAATTTCTCATGACTGCAGCAGAATTGGTGAGCAGAACTGGGGACAGGGCAGAGCGGGTTGGCCACCCCTCAGTGCCCCCATGCAGGAGCAGACGTGAGCGGCGCTGCGGCCTTGGTGCTCCCCGAGGCTGGGCTGAAACCTCCGGAGTTTGCAGAGAAACGTGCTGCGTCAGGCACAACCCGGCTGGCCCCACGTAAAGTCAATACTTGTATGAAAACAAATAAAATCTCCGAGTGCGAGGCAGAGGCTAAAGAATGCCTTCACCTCTTCCCTGCAAGCAACTCTTTCGTTAACTTGAAAGACTGCAAGGGTGATCTTACTCCATTCTTTCTCCACAGGTCAAATACTTGTCATAGGAGACACCCTAGTTAATATTAAACTAAAAATTAATAGATTAGATAACTATTACATGCTTTTAGTGCCAATTGATTTAATAGCTGTTTTTTTTTTTTTGTTTTTACAAGGTAGGTGAATATAGAAGTACAGTTTGCTGTGTCTGTGTGCGCTCTCAGATAGGGCTTTTGTGCTACAATTACCACCAATTGATTGGGCTGACACATGTAATCCCCTTTGGATCGCCCAACGATATGATGTCAGTAAGAAGTCCTTCAAACAGGGCTATTAAAAAGCACATTAAACATGCTCCTTATTGTAAGCTTTATGCTAGCTTATGCTAGAATAACAATGATACGGTGGTATTTGTTTGAAAATGAAAGGATTATATGGTCTTTGTAAAATGAGGAATTTAGCATTGGGGAGGGGCAGTGTGATGGTGATTTATTTTTTGTTTATGTTCCTCCGAATCCTTTGATATGTCAACTTCTGTCGCTAACCATTAGACCACTTGTAATTTCTTGTATCACTGAAGATGAAATACATGCTGCCTCAAATAATTTATGTCAAACATTGAAGGGCATAGATGGTAACGCTTATTGTGAGATTATAACAAGAATTGAATTGGGGTCTTCAGAAATCCATAGGTAATTTATTGTTAAAGAGCACACATGAATCATTCTATCCTTTAATTGTAATGTGGATTGCCTTGCTTTCAGCTTGTGCTGGGAACAAATCGCAAAATAAGAGTGATATCTCAGTAGAGAGGTTTCACCACGATCCTTTGTATTTATTAATATTTCTTTAAGAAAGCTGGGCCTTCTCTTGGGTCAGATTCTGGTGTAGAATTGAGGGGGAGCCTTTAAAACTTGTATTGCTTTTCATGAAGAAAAAAACCACAGAGTAGCAGCTTATCTATACCTTACAAACAGGGAATGGAGGTTGATAAGATTTGTGTTATTTAACAAAGCTGCACCAATAAATGACAATATTTTGTAACAGGATTTGACACTGTTCACTGCGAAATGAAATTAAGTCATTTTTGAAATTTCTCTGCGATGTGCCAACATCCTCAACCTTCCTCTTTGCTCTTATCCCTTTTATGTTATAACACCAAGGTTGCTCTCCGAAACGGTTAACCAACTGCTGTGCATGTGTTACATGGACATGCTTTGCTAGATCATGCCGCTTTTCACAAAGAGAGAAATTTCCTTGCAAGCTTGAATATTGTTGTGGAATGTGTTCTTCAGAAAATCAAAACTACCAGAAAATTGATATAAACTATTTGCAGGGTCTGATTTTCCTTCTTTAATATCATATAATCAAAGGCTAGATTGCTCAAAATTACATATCTTGAGTATTTCAGTATAGTCATCACAACACTCCTCTGTGACTATTTAATAATTTCTCATAATACAAGAATTACGGAGCATGGGGTGAAACAATGAAGCTGCAGCCTTAAGACATATACATATATATTTTTCAGAAAGATATATGATCACATTATGGTACACCTTGACAAAGAATTTTGTGGAAGCTGAAATGTTAAGGACAGTTTAATAAATTAATGAAGGATGGATTCACTTGGTGGCTGTTAAACATGATAGTCAGCTATGATAACAATTTCATGAAATTCCTGAACTGGATGGTTAGGAGGATGAATGTTGGGATAGGATAACTCTGTATTTGATCTATCTTATACTCTTTCGCTGACCGCTATGAGAGATTAGGGAGGACTGTTTTGACAGATCCTACATCCCAGCTGATATCACAGAAAGCTTACAAGGACCAGTTATTTGAATAAAAAGATTTTTTTTCTGTGCTTAGTAGTAATAGTAAAATATTAAATAAATAAATACATGTTAAATATAAAATAGTAAAAATGCAACATAATCAAATAATGTTTAGCTTGTGGTATAATGCTATCTATAACATAGCTGATTCCAGTTAGGCAAACTCTGTTCATATGTTCTTCTGCTCTGAGACTGCTACATGTGATGAACACAGTAAATGTGGACTGGCTTTGCGGACTCACTTTGGAAGCCTTCAACATGCTCCAGCCCCAAGTGGGGATGCAATGGTCCAAACCAGTGACTAATCATTCAGGCAGCTTCAAATCATTTATGTGGTGGAGTTCAGATCAGGATCACTCCAAATCGAAACTGAAGCACATTTCTCAGACTGCAGGTATGCTTTAGACAGAACGGCCCAGCTCTAACAGTTTCCTATACTGATCCATTCCTAAGAATTAGCACTAAGTAAGTTATGTGTTAACACATAGTCTAACAACCTAATCAGTTGCCTAAATCAAAAAACCGGACCCCCACAGACACTGTACAGCTCCTACCTAACCACACAAGTGACTGAAGGCAGAAGGCACTTAAAATTCAGTTTCTGGCCCAGTCAAAAACAGAGACGTCCATATTATCTATCAAGACATGGATGTCTTGACACTGACATCCAGCAAGATGTCCAATTCTCACATGAGCACAAGGCTGCCCTCCCTGCAAAGCTCACTCCTAGAACACACCCGAACTTCATCAAGATTTATGCAAGGTGCCCAGTGCTGCATAACCCTCCAAGTGCGTTTGTTTTTCCCAGTGTCCAACTTGAATGTCCTAAGCTCCTGTCTTGGGGACACTGCCCCTTGTTACACTTTCTAGTGCATTAAGGAGAGTTTGGCTCTGTCATTTTCCAACTCCTTCTCAAGTAGATGTAGACCGCTATTATATTAGCCCTTATCACCCTCTTCGCCAGATTAAACATAGCCCAGCTCCTTTAGCCTCTCCTTGCAAACCATTGCTCTTGGCCCTTAGTAATCTTGTAAATCCTCTGGTCAGCTTTCTTTGGGCTTTTCACCTCTTTTCTGAATCGCATCTAAGCTTGTGCTGCTGTATAAATGTGCATGCAGCACTTCCCCCAGCACTGCAGTAGAATATTGCACAGGTCTATGCCATGTGAGGGCAATTCATAACTGTTAATTGGGAACCTAGTGTTTACTAGAGATTGAAAGAGCAAAAATTAGGGCTCAGCAAAGTGTCTAAATTCAAATATAAATCACTCCAGATCCACTTTTTTTTTAAGGACTTGTGTCAGGAGTGAAAATAAAGCTGACTTTTGCTGCCCTTGGGAAAGTTAGTGACTGTGGTGCATAATGCTAAGGAGTCACCTTTACTATCACCGCCTTTATGTCCATAATACTTTACGATTTTACTCTTTAAAACACTTACCTTTTGGCAGTGTACCTAACCTGCATAAGTAGCTGTTATTCCAAGAGCTGACACATTTGCTGACTGAGCCAACGGTTGCACGACACTGATGAACTACAAAAAGGCAAAATAAGCACCTGTGGTCACCGCTCTGCT
Source organism: Tinamus guttatus (assembly GCF_000705375.1). Next base: position 41,462 of record NW_010579526.1, on the reverse strand, counting down.
TCAGCCTTGGCAAATTGATGCTCTGGGATCCTTAGCTGGCACTTGTGGGTGTTGCTGCGAAGCTGTTCAAATGCCTCCGTACTAAAGTAGCTTACGGAGGTTTGCTTATTGTGCGTTGAGTTTAGTCTCAAGCATATGCTATTCATCACAGAACCTGAAATAGTTTTTATCTGTAAATAACAGACAGGCACTAGTAGGCAGTCACTCAGCTACAGTGATTTGTGATGTGAATATTTGGTAAAAAGTGTTGTTTCTATGGACCCTTTTCAGGCAAAATTATGTTATGTTATTGTAAGGTAACAAAATCCCTGTCAGAAGGGAAATCTCCCCTGAGTAAATAAATTGGGGGAAATGGCAAAGATCCTCTGTGTACCACCCCTTTGCTCCTGTATGTTGGTAGCTTACCTAAAAAATCCTGAGCAAAAGATGCAGAAGAAATCCTTTGATCCTTGTACCCTGCTCTGGTAGACCAGACTCACCAAGCTCCATCGCAGGTCTGTCCATAGCTAAACCCAAGATTTCTAGGCGAATCAAATGATGGCTCGAACACACAGGTTGGTCACCATCACTTTTATTTCACAAAGGTGAAGATCGGGCAAGCAAGGTGAGGAAGGCACATCTTTAACCAGCAAAGACTCATCACTGAGACATACAACTTGTGTCTAGCACAGGAGGAAATAAAATTCCGTCAACTCGAAAAAGTTCCACGGATCAAGAGCTGTGTTTTTCAGTGATTCTTCTCAGAAACACATGCCTGCCTCTGTGCAGGAGCTGCACTGACCCACTCGGGTCCCACCAAGAACGGGGATGTGGTGGGCGCTCAGCGCCTTGCTCCCTCCAAGTGCACACAGAGCTGTGAAGCTTTGCTCCTTCCTCACTTGGTGACAGCCAGCTCAGGCGGCACAGAGGGGGCCAATTAATCTCAGTGATTTAGTGAAGACTTGGAGGGGTGTGAGGGGGGAGAGACAGGATAAATCCCTAATAGAGAGAACCGGAAATTACTTATAGAAAGTAGGGGAGCAGTTCAGGTGCCAAAACATGAGCATGCAGCGTTGTTCTCAATGCCTGAGGCCATGGAGACATCCATGCAGGACGGGCAGATATGACACATGATCTATGAAAGACCTACTCCCTCCTGGAGCAGCAGCTGGGGGCCAGATGCGATGCCCCAAGGCATCTAAAATGGCACTAGACACCTATGTTTAGGCAGCTGAATCCCACCCTGTGCTTCCAGACTCGTAATGAATAAAACCTCTTTTTAATTGTCTCGGACTCAAATCCTGGGTTCTTGAGGTGCTTTCCCTAGGGCTCAGCAGTGTGTGGTAGCAGCAGATTTCATTGGTTTAACTTGGATAGAGTTGTTACAGCCCTTTGTTATGTATTTTAAAAATTGGTTTTAGGCTATAAAATCATGAAGCAGTTTCTTCTTTCATAGGCTGCACACATAATCCAGGTGAGACCAAAGGGTTTTCCTCACCACAAGTTGTTGATGTGATTACTCCAAATCCTGTCTCCTTTGAATACCTGTTCTGTCACAGCTTCCCATTGGGCCTGTTGTCAAATAGTCAGTTTTGCTTTGAGTGCTCCTGGAGAATATATATCTGCCCTGCTGTAGTCGTTCTCTCAGGCAGCTAAGCAAAAGGTAGATGCTTGTAAGAGTGGTCTTATTTTCCACTGAACTCTTTAGAGTCCTGCTCAGTTCAGAAGGCCTTTGAGAGAGGAAGAAATCTGACCACTACTAACACCATGCAGGGTGAAAGAAGAGGAGGGCCGAAGCAAATGACTTATGTTATCTGTTATCTATAAGGGAAGCATTGCTCCCATTTGCATTATACAGTACATCCTTATGGAAAGGTTATAGAGATTCAAAGGAGAATGAAAGTTTTGCAAGGAGAGTAAGCATAGTTTACCCCAAACCTGAAGGAAAGTGATAGTTCTGGTATTGCTCCAGCTCAAATGCCCCATGGCAGCTCTTGCATTTGAGACTTTGGAGATAAGGCAGGGACTGAAATGTTTGCCTATTTTGCTAGTTTAACACATCAGCATATATTTAGGTAGGAAATGTGTGATGCTTTATTTCTTTATTTGTTTTTAGATTTTGCTGGGACAGCTTCTTAATGTGATGCTGCTGTGCAGCAAATATGGATGGAAGATAAATTGTGAGATGATCTTGTCAGTTATATGATGCTGGATACATGTCTCAGCATCTAGGAGGAAGTCAGGGAGATGAGCTAGGAATGGAGGAGAGAGAGGGAGGGAAGGAAGTTAGAGAAAAACTGCTGAGTTTAAAAGGCTGGTCTCAGCTGCCTGCCAGCGTTAGATGTGGAGATACAGGCACATTTGTTGTATGTTGTGCTGCATTGCAGTAGAAAACTGATGATCACATGTGAATTTTGGAACCTGGTTTTCAGTAAGCAGGTACAAGTGTCAAGGAGCATGACAGAGCAGAAATATGTATCACGTCCTTGCTTTCCACATTTCCCTGTACCTCAATTTGCCTTTCTGATGAGCACAGTCTGTGAAGTGGGTTGTGCATGGGATTAAATCTCAAGGTTGTGGTATATGGACCTCCTGCCTAGGTGTTAGGAACTGCTGACAAGGAGCTTCGGAAAGAATAATAGTCAATTGCTAGAAGCAAGCACTTAATACAACCTCAAAAGTACTTGCAAGCAGTTTGAGGAAAGCTTTGGGTTAGTTTATTAAGCATATAAAAACTGAAGGCAGTAAACATATTGATACTCTTTCAAAATGTTTACATGTTACTATTTCCTTTGATATACATTCTCCTCTGATTTTATTGCACAAGTTGTTCACAAATTGTGCTAAGTTTCTCCAGAGCCTAAGGAAAATGAAATCCAGATGATTCCAACTCTCTGTGAGGAAGCAGCAATGCAGGAGCGCTTGTAGACAGTGGCAGTTGCAGCTGCTGAGCCTACAACTGGTGGTTTCCTTGACTGTGAATGGAGCAGGGAACGTGAATCACAGCATGTCCCTAGTTTGCAAAAGGCAAACCTTGACTTTGTGACTGCTTTAAGTGAAATCCAGCAGGAACTAGGTGAGAGATGCAGGAAGGATGTCTCTGTCTCCACCTCAGCAGCTTTGTCCTGATGCCAGTTCATGCATGGAGTGTCCTACCTGTGTTTGCTCACTTGTTCTTCTCATTCTCTTTGGGGTTTTGAAATTCTTTTTATAACAATAAAATGCCATGGCATGCCATGTAGCCTAAGGGCTACACAGTTGGACATAAAGTGCTCTGACTTTATCCATGTGCTTTTTGGTGTTCCACTTCTCGGTCTGCTTTGACACGCAGACTTAAAGAGCTGGGGGGAAAGTCTTGGTTGCACGAGTTGGTTAAGTCATTCTGTTGCCTTCCGTGGACTTGGCAGCTGGTCCTGTATGACTCTCTGATCACATTTGCTTGCTGTCTGTGTGTTGGGTACTGCACAGTACAACACAGGGAGGGTGAAAATAATCTTGCCATCGATTTATGCTGAATGTACAAGATCACTTCCTCATTTCATCCTTAGGAATACTGTCCCACCCTTGTTTGGTGGCTGGTGAACACAGGTGGTCTGGATGAAACCTCCATTTCAGGATTGGGGCAGGAAATTGAAGCCGAGCAGAGACAAGCAACCCAAGCTCTCTAAGGCCCCACTCTTGACTACTATCTCTAACACTATTTTGGGGCTGCTGGAAATCTGGTCTACCCAGTGGAGCCACTATGATACCTTTATGGCTTCTCACTTGCTTGAACTTTTCTTTTACCAGCCCTATTAGTAGATTGGAGCTTCAGTGGTTTTAATTGTTTGACCTTTTGGCACATTATCTGTGAAGCTGATCTTTACAATCACTCAAGAAGGCCATACCAGCTTTATGAATATTCTGAAATTAGCCTGCTTTATTCTCTCTTCATTAGGATTTTACCTACTCCAGGTTAACCCTCGTATAACCAAAATAACATAAGATCATTATAACTGCAGATTTTGGGGTTTGGGCTTGCTGAACAAGTCCTTTTTTGGGTTCTTTAATGATTTTGTATCTTTTCCTTACTTGAGCAGTAGTGGAGCTTGCTGTTTTAGCCTTAAGTGAAGTCTACCAGCAGCAATGCTCTGTCTGCATTCCCCATGTACGGGGGTGTTCTGCCCGCAAACGATCTTATCGACAGCAGATCTATTAATAGGCCCATAAGCACCGAGGGGGCTAGTTCAGAGTACATACAAGTTTGAGATCAGCCATTGAAGAGAGTGGTGCAAGGTGGCTCTTCTTCCTAAGACCACGAGGGCCTTAATGGCAGCCAGGAGTGCCATTGTCATGTCATCCATCAACTGCCGTCTGTCCCTTTTAGCTGAACCCATGAATTAAGCAACTGTGGTTAAAAAGCAATAAAATTAAAAGTTGTAATGGGGAGTCATTGACAAAAGGGTTACCATACACTAGCCATATATCTTTTAACTAGCTAAATATAACCATAGGTTTCCATAAGTTCAAAGAATGGTGGCCTGGAGATGAATACAACCGTTCCAACTGCGTTCTGGGCTAGGAGCCAGAAGATTGTTAAAACACCTTAGAACATGCTTATTCCCTCTTAGAACATTTCTTGGTACTTGCTCTATTAGTATGGATTTTATTTCCCCACCAAACGAGTTCTCTGCCTTTGAACCATAAACAATAATGGCACATCTGTCTCTAGGCTGCTGTACTTTGAAAACCAATGCTAAGGACACAGAGGGGTAGATTTTCAAAGCGTTGCGTGGGAGTTTGTACCAGGAGTCTAGCCAAATATTTTTTGCTCATACTCATCCCTGAGCCTAACCTTTCCTCACTTGTTAGAAAGGCGCTGTTTGCTCTGCCCACATGGGGACATTTCAGATATCTTTTACCTCCAGGGACAGAGCTTCAGCTGGTTGGAAAAACCTATAAATAGGGCTTTACTGATGACCTTTCCAATCTAGCAATGGATCTTTTCTCTGATTTTGTTTTTATTATTTTACCTTTCAGGGTTTATCTGTGGTAGTGCGTGAGTATTAGTTTCTGATGAATTAACTACCATAGGGCCATGGTGCTTCTAAAATGCCTGATAATAATTAAACAGGTGGGGTGAAGTGATTGCTGCTGACTATGTTGTTCAAAACTGTGCCCATGTTGGTTGCATCCACCTGTTTCCTGTGCTCTGAAGTTGGGTGTCAGGCTCACTGGAAGTGGCACATTTTGTGCTGCGTGTTCACATGCAGAATGAGCCCTGGTTCCTCTGCCACTGAGATAAAGCAGCAGATAAGCTGATAAATAAGAACAGCCCCCGTGCATATTGCATACTCCTGCCATGGTCTCCTTGGTTGTGTAGAGCAGCCCAGCTCCATCTTGGTTTCCTGTGTGTGAAGGAGCTAGTTCTAATACTGCTTCCTGATGCTCTGGAATAGGTATATATAGAAATATATGCATATATGTAAATATAATGCTGCAGAATAGCCTAAAATGGTAACATAGACAGCTTTCAATTAAGACTGGTCAAACTGTTCAGAAGTATTATTAGTTTTCATTGTTTTGTTTACTTTTTATGAATTACCCCTGATAAGACATTATTTTTTGAATAGACTTTTGTCATTACTCCATATGTCTTGGCTTACTATGCCACAAATGCATCTCAGTCCCTGGGTCTGTGTATTTTTCTGGAAGGACTTTGCCCTGCTGTGAAATTTTCCCCTTTCAAAGAGAGTCTTACAGTGTTTCTTGACAGATGCAGCATATTTGCAGGATATTTGCTGTATCACAACAAACTTTCTTTCCAGTCACTGCTGTTCCAAGGCTTATTTGATTCTACGGTACTTCTTGCCATGGGGGTGTTATCATTTTTCACAGTTGAGAATCTCCTTTGATAAAGTTAGCTCAAAGTTCTATCTTTGGGTGGTTTCCCAGGAAAAACCTTTTGGCTACTAGCAATTTTCCATTTAAAAATGTTTGCCAGTTCAGTCCAATTAGTGTCCTTGGAAACTTCTTATCTTTAAAGATACCATCATCCTAAGATTTTCACTGCTGTTTTGCCGGCACCCTTCTGTATTATTGAAGGCTGAACTGAAATCCTGATCCACTGTAGCTTTACTCAGGACTTCCTTTGTCACAGAGACAGCATCATGTGGGGAAAGGAATATTTATGATCAACAAGCTGGTTAGGGTGGGAATGGATGAATCCTTGCAAAGTATTGCAAAGTAGTGGAAATCTCTGGAGAATGGAAATGTAAATTGGGTGACTCGTAAGTGGTGTGACTTGATGCAGTTGCGTCATGCTGATGGAGGTCTTCTACCGAGGAAACAGGTCCTTTTGCGAATAGTCTTTGGCATGAATAAAAAAAAAATCCAAACACTTACAAAGTACACTCATGAACTGGAGTGGACTGGATTACTTTATTTCTCTAATTTCAAGGAGAAGATGTGCAGGTCATGAGAGTGTATATGACAATCAAAGTCAAATCCTGTCCCATTTAAATCTTTTTGTCAATTCCCACTTGCTCACAGGTTTTCACAAGCGTCCTCTATTCATGGCTGATGATATAAAATGGCTTAAGCCTCTATGTGTTGTTCCCGTCATTTATTCTTACAACATTCCCAAAGAGATTCTCTATTTTTTGAGTAGTAGACACACCTATCATGAAAAGGTAAGAATGGAAAACGAGCAAATGGCATCGGGTCCTCCATTTTCTGATGTGGGAACTCATTACATCTGCCTGTTATTAAGTAAGTCTCATAGCAATATTTTAATATGATTAAAGATGCTGAAACGTATCTGGTCAGAACTCTGGAAATTAATCTGGACAGGCCATTAGAGTAGTGACCAAGGAAGATGTGAATCTTTTATTATTATTATTATCATTATCATTATCATTGTCATTATCATTATCATTATTATTAGTTTCTTTCTTTGCTACTGGTCGTATCAGTGCCTTATTCGTTAAGTGCAGGAGCTCCACAGTGGCTTCCCTCAGCAAAACTTCTCTTTTTACTGGGTGAGGTTAGAAAACAAACACGTTGCTGTGAGCTTTTAAAAGCTTGATTTCAATTACATGGTAGTAGGGCAAAGCTCTCAAACACACAAAACTTTGACTTTGTAGAGACTGTGACCTCCCAGATACATGTGCTTTAAGGAGAAAAAATGTACTTGACATGTTCCATTGCTGTTTCCACGCATAAGGAGCCATGCATATCGGGAAGAGGGGAGGCAGCCCCCAGCATTTGCGGTGGGATGGAGGAAAAGAGTTCCTCTGGGAAAGCAAAGATCTTCTGTTTGACTAGTAAGAATTTAAAAGATAAATATATCCCTTATCATGGAATGATAAGCAACAAGGTCCAGGAAAGACTCTTTGAATAATCGAGGTTGATCCCCTGTATTTTGCAAGACTATTTGCCTTCGCATTCCCATTAACATCTTATAGGACTTTGTCTTTCCTGATGTTTGTTTGTGGCAGTACCCATGGTGTTATAGGCACTTTCTAGGCTTTCAGGAAGAGCTGGCGCTTTCAGTCTCTGGATGGACAGACAGACAAACAGACAGAGGTCACGGCAGAGGCACGACAAAAGGACTTCTCAGAGCAAACGTAGAGTCACCCTAGCTAGCCTGCATTTTGCCCAGAGAGTGGGAAAGGAGGCTAATAAGGTTGTTTCTTCCCTCTCCCACCTTGCCCTTCCCTTGCACAGGCTGCACAGCTGAGCAGCTTCGGACCGGGCTCCTTCTGGCCCTACACAGGCAGGAGCGAGCAAGAAGAGGGGCAGGAACTCGAGCGTGGGAGGCTTCACAACGTGCATGGCTCCCGGACAGGTTTCCCACCTGTACGGGGTATTTTGTAAGGCTATTTGGAGAGGTAAGACGCCCAGTGAAAGCCAGCGGGAGCTGGATTCCTACCCATCCTTTGAAAATCCGCCCTGTTTTTTAACAGATAGAAACTGATAAGGCTACGCCGCTGATATTGCTCAGGGCACTGCTTAAAAAAAAAAAAAGAATAACAACAACAACAAAAAGCCCCCCAAAAACAAAGCAATGCAAGACACTGAGATGAACTGGTTTTGTCCATGCTGAACATAAATTTTCCATCTCCAGCTTTCTGTAGGACTCTACCTCTGAGTCTGTTGGAGGGAAATTAAATAACATTCCTAAACATAAAGGGAGATGCCTAATCCCCTGGCTTTTCATAGTTCACTCTGTTGTTCAATACACCAATTGCTCTGAAAGTTTTGTCAGAGAAACATATGCAACCTTGCATATTTTGGAAATAAACTGAAACAAGTCACAAAGCTAAACCAAGCAGCCTGAAAAGGCATGGGGATAGCTAGGAAACACAGCAGGGGTCAGATCAGCTGCAAGGATAAGGAAACCTGGGGAAGGTCCTACGAAGGGTTCAGTTATGTCCCTTCTTGGTTCTTAGTGTGGTCCCCTCTCTGTGCTTGGATGATGATCCTAGGAGAGGGCTTTGCATGACTGTCCATTGTGTGAGGTCAGCAAATGACTCCAAAGTTTTTCCCTAGGGGTTTCAACCTGCGTTTAGACCATAGCAACCTTGAAGTAGGAGGTCACCATAATATATAGCAGGGGTGAGGAAGGAGTTAAAAAATTCTTCTCTTTTTGGTGCTGGGTCCACTGTTTGTGTGAGCAGGAGCTCTCTATCAGGGCTGGGCTTGGTAATGTATTCCATCGATTGATAAGGAGGCAAAATAGCATTTCTAAATTGTTCAGGCTGTTTGCAGAATGCCAAAGCACTCCAGCGGCCTTCTATACCGAGCACTACTGGTGATAAATACTGAGAGATATCCTAGAAGTGCCTATTTGCTTGTGGAAATATCTGAAATACTGGAAAGCTCACAGATTTCCCAGCGTAGGTGAAGAGGCTATTCAGAAAATTTCACCTCTACTTGAAATGCAGTTTTCAGATCATTTAAAACTCTAAGTACCTCATGAAAATTTGACATAGTCCCTATGGCTTCCTGTGGCAGCACATTCCAGTCTCAGCCCAGGGAGCCCAGCTTACCCCTGCACATACTGTTTTGCATTAGGTGATGCCAGTCTGCAGCACGCTTTGTTTGAATCAGATCCTTATAAACGGCTTTGGATGAGGGCAGGAGACTGCCCACTCCTGAAGGAATAAATGCAGGAGCAGAATGAATGAGCTCCAATGAATGTGTTCCTCACACATACACAACTCAGAAGAAAAGGTTACATGCAGCACATGGACGTGTGCTGACATGGCCTGTGTGTTTCATGTAGAAGCATATTCACTGTTCTAAAGTAAATGTTGTCATAAAAAAAAACAAAAACTCATTTTCCTGATGTTATGGATGCACAGAATTGAAAGAAAAATGAAACCATATTTACTTGGAATATAGGAAAAGTTGGACCTATTTCCTGTGAAGCTTATTCCAACATGTTGTACAAAGTTTCCTTACTTAAAAGACTGTTGTATTAACAAATTGCTTCAAAAGACAGCGCTCACTGCAGCAAATCAGCGCCGTGGTTTCTGCATTCCTAGCTCTGGTCTCCAATAGTCCTGTGTGACTGCCGTGCAAGGGGAAGGGGGAAATCCGGCGAAAGGTAGGTAAGTGCAAAGAGGTAGAACAACCTATCCATAAGGAAAGCCTTCCCTAGCTCCAGTTACAGGTTTCCTTATGCTCTGAAGCTTCAAAACTTATATCCCTTCTAAAATACTTGGAGTGATGTTTTCTTCTTTCTCTTTCTTAATATTCAAACTGAGTATCTGTATTCAGTATTCAAATGCCTGCATGTTAAATTTGATATAACATTGATGTAGCAGCCACCACTAGGTACAGTACTGGAATGTGGAATAAAAGGCAACTCTGAACTTGTGAGACTGTAGCATGCTGTAGGTTTACATATGAAAATAGGTTCAGTACGTACTGTGTCTGGAGTCCCTATGACACCTCTCTTCATAGCTTTTTAGTCCAAGAGCCTTCCTACTTTTCCAGAGCTACTTCTTATGCATATGCATTTTTATCTCCTCATAAAGATGTCATAAGGCTGCTAATCTATTCTCTTTCAAACTCATCTTTAAAACTCACTTCTGTGGTAGCTGGAAAACATCTGACTGCAGGCAAGCAGCTGCGGTGCTGCTGCTTATTCTACTGAAGATGATAAATGCAACCTTCCCCTCACTCATTTAGTTCCTTCTTCATTATATCCACTTGTTGTTTTCATCCTGTGCTATCATGGTAAGATCTTTGGAGGAGAAACTGCTGGGATTTCTCTAACTACATAATGTGTCACCCAACATGACACAGATCTTTGAATAAGGTTTCTCATTACTATCATAACATGAATAATTATGGATATGTTCTCTAAGTAATTTGGTATTCTCCCACAAATGAAACATGCCATATTACTTCCAAATACTCTGCTAAATTTTCATTAGTATCTGCTTTCCTGTTCCAAAAGAACTAAGCGGGCCTAAGATAGCAGACTTTGGGAGGGATCAAGCAAGACGCAATGAAAATTGCCACAGATCTGGAGCAGTGACATCTTCTCAGTGCCTTCCCTGGTTTCCTCTTACTTCCAAACACGGCTACAATGACCAGCATGAACCTCCGTTTCTCTCTCCCGCTGTGACCGCTTTTCCTCCTTAGCTACTGGCCATGATGCTTGGCAGTCCCGCTGTGCCTTGCACAGAAAGATAAAATATGGTATCTCGCAATGAAAATTGCCACAGATCTGGAGCGGTGACACCTCCTCAGTGCCTTCCCTGGTTCCCTCTTACTTCCAAACACGGCTACTATGACCAGCATGAACCTCTGTTTCTCTCTCCCACTGTGACTTTTCCTCCTTAGCTACTGGCCGTGATGCTTGGCAGTCCCACTGTGCCTTGCACAGAAAGATATCTGACATGTTTTTTGGGGTAATAGCCATCTCTTCTGTCAACTAGTTAAAATAATCAATAATTTGGAAAGGATGTTAATTTTCAGATTCAAGTGGACAATTTATTTGTAGAAATGCTTGCGGAAAGTAAATTATAAAAGCTGTTTTAAAATTGAAGATGTGGGTGCTTTTGCACTTATCCAATCTGGAGTTTCAAGATAAACAGACTGCGTGACTTGTATGACTACTCATAATGGAACAAAACAATCCACATTTCCCATAAGTGAGCCATCAGAAGAATCAAAGAATAAACAGATATTTGTTGACTCCGAACAGCGAACAAACATGAGGAAGCTGAAATATTTCAGTACAACAGGCTGAAATAATTAACTGCATATGTAATAAATTATTTACTTATTTTAGGATGGCATCTAGAAAACTGATGATATATTCACAAAGTGTTTAAAGGAAAAAAAGAAAAGTCAGTCTTTTGCAGTCTTAAAGTTACTCATTATAATTGAGACAGACTTTGCTGTTTGGATGGGCCTTACCACCTTCTTCTCCTTCTTTCCCATTTCTCTTTTCCTTTCTTTTCCCACTTGGGCTTACTTTCCACCATCCCTTGGATTCCTGTCTCCTTCCCTAGGCCTATCCCACTGCGTTACCATGAGTTCCCTTCTCCCTGACTCTGTGGCTGCCTCCCCTCAACAAAGCCAGATCCCGACATCAGCAACATGGTCTTGCAGAGCTTAGTGGGGTTGATTCTCCTCCTCGTGTTTCCTGTAGGTGGGAACTGCTGCTCAGATGTACCGTGGTGAGAAAGCTGACTGCTCGCATTTCAGTAAATGGGAACTGACTCAAAACAACCAAAGAGATGCTCAGCGGTTTCTTGGATGAGTTGCACTACACTCATGCTTAATAGCCTGCAAAATAGGCACCGTAACTGGAAGACTGAAAAAAAGGCATTTGAGTAATTACTACAGAGTGGCTGAAGCCTTCAGGTTCAAATACAATGTATTAATACCCTTATCAAGAATAATCTGCGATAGATTTGCAAACTAGAGAGAACAAGAGCAAAAACTGGGATTGACTTCTGTTGCCTGTGTGCCTGCAAATAATTCTCATTACTGTCAGGGTTATGTACTTTGCACAATATGCACCAAGACCACCTCTAACATTGTCAGGAAGGGCTATGGAAGCAGGGGGGCATGAAATAACTAGTGAGCAGTGTAAAAGAAACAACACTTACCAAAGCAGAAATTATGGTTATGTATTGTGTGATAATGACCTCAGTGTTCTTGAAGTTTTCCACACAGTGAAGACATTTGCTGAGGGGAGCTCACAAAGCCAAGGTCAGCTATGGGGAAGGATTCAAGGGGATGAAGGCAGCAAAAAGCAGTTTCTAAGCGGCCGGCTCATTCCTCGATACATTCAGTGTGTTGGTGGTGACTGGGTGCTTATTTGGGTGTTTGTGCATGTGCAGGAAGGTAGTGCCATGGAAAGGGAAGAATGCATGGAAGAAGACATACCAAAGACTTGGAAGACTTACCAAAATTGTATCAGGAAAGGCTGTTATGCTACGGCACACTGCCATGAAGGTTCAAATCTGTTAGCAATGGCATTAACAGTTACATGGGCTTGAAGGGAGGGAGAGGAATGGTAAGACCTCTGTGTTTCGAATAGTTTATAATACAATCTCCTCTTTTTTTTTTTTTTTTTTTTTAAACTTTGCCAGAAATACTACCAGGACATCCACTTCAAAAGAGTAGCTTGTCTAGGTTTAAATTATACTTGAGGCCAATTCTGCAACCATGCAGCAATATTAAGTAGCACAGTGTCACATTATATGCAAACGCTTGTGTCTTTAAAATTACAAAGGAAATTCTATGGATTAAAATTCAGCAAAACAAAAAGTTATTCAATTAATCATCTGAAGTTCTTTTCAAGAGCCCCATGCTGAAACTGGAGGCATGAATAGCCTACCTTGTACTTAGATACTATTCAAATCATTTACCTTGTCTTTTTTTTTGAAAGAACGGGGGAAAAAAAGCAAAACAAAATAATCTTGTGGTGGTAGAAAAAAAAATGCTTTATGTCAGCTGTGGCACGTTTAAACACCCTAAATATTTCATCAGACACTCCACTTACTTCAGTGTTTTAAATACGATTTAATAAATAGGTGCATGTTCAGACTTGTACAGCCCTACTTTTGTCTGTAGTTGGCAATGTACTGCTGTATGTTTGACTGCACAGCTAAGAATTTTAATTACTTACCTGTTCTATGCAGACAGTCATTCTCTTTTAACTGTTTATTAAAAAATAATACTATACCCATTGTGCAAGAAATCTTCCACAATCTGCCAAACTGCAACTTTTTCCATACTACGCAACTATTTTCTGTATACACCCCCACATTTCCCCTGTTCCCTGCTCCCAAATTCCAGTCTCTGGAATTCCTATAAATATGAGATGTTCATGAAACCCTGATCCTGGTTTTGTGACCATGTTAAGTGCCCTTGTTGTTAATTATACCTACATATCTGGGATTTTGCTATTTGCATATCCAAATGACAATGCAAATAATGTTGGGCTCATTCTTGAGAAAACATAGCTGGACCTGGTTTGTTTTTTTTTTCATCTTCCAAACTCCTGAAAAAAAAAAGAGGAAATGCCAGGAGAATGGACCGACTCTACAACATTTGTGTTAAGAATCATCTGTGTCATCTACATCCACTTCTTTTACTGATATTCTCCTTCCATAATGATGCTCAATATTTATAATATGGATTCAAGATCTTGTTTTACACAATAAAATCACAAGTATTCAGTGAACAAAATTACAACCTTATACACCGCAAAAAAGCAGGATGAAAAGGACCCTTCATTGTAAGCTGATGGTCACTGAATGAACCACAGTGAGAACTTGGCACCTCAAGAAGTCTGGATCATTCTCAGCTGTGTTTTTTACTCATTGCTGTAGAAGAAGCTGAGGTTGAACTAGCTGTTTGATTTTTAGATACCTTATGTGACATGCATGCCACAGTAAGGTTATGTTGGCGTAGTCAGATACCAGTTCTTATGCCTCCACTTAAGCTGATCAGACTTGAGGGAGTTTTGCTCTGCAATCTGCATAGCTGTATGTGACACGTTTCAATCTAGAATATGTTGCCACTTAGCATGCAGCAGAAGGATAGGGAGGTTTCTGTCCTTACTTTAGCAGATGGCATGCCAGACAGCCAGAAACTGTGGAGTCTGTCCCATCCTAAAGCAGTGAATGCTTGCAAATAGCTGTATATATGTAAATATGTAGATAGGCATTACTTTGTTCCCTGACATACTGCTTGTGCCTTCATATTCCCAAATGACTCCTGGATACAATAGGTGTATTGAGGCTAATCATGTCTCACCCTGTCATTTTAAGGTGCTATAACTTTAGTGAAGATGGAGAGGATGTTAGGATCTGAGCTAAAAATTCTTTTGGTTTCTCTCTATATGTGGCTCTCCACAGTAGTGTATTTACTATTGGATTTCTGAGTACAACAAAGGCATTGGAGTGAATCATTAAGGATTGAAGTTGGTCTGCTTTAGGAATGCTTTATGTTCTCTTACACATCAAGACATGTTAGCCTGTGGCTATTCTGCTGAAATGTTCTTAGACTTTGGTCAGATGGGACCAGTGGGCTGGACCTTGCACTAATATATAGCAAAGCAGCTCTTCTGAGTTTGTTGTCCTTTGGCTTCAGTGCAACTCTGGAGTTCATACAAGCTGAAGTCTGGAGTTTTCACCTCATAAGGTGAGATGTCAGGCCTTGCCTTTCTTGCTTGATATGGGAGGATATGTTTTTTTCTGAAATTGTGCTATATTCAGGGCAAATAACATCTGATTTTATACATGCAAACACATATGATGACAAGTGTACTCAGCTCGTGACAGACAGCTGAAGAATGGTATTCAGACTCAGTGCGTGGGGCATAGCTACACTTTGCAATGGATGCCCTGCAGGGACCCTCAGATTAGCATCATGGATTTTGAACCTGGAGATAACGTGGCCATGTTGTGAGTCTCCTTCACGTGCAGTACAGTAAGGTCTTAAACAGTAGCATGAAGAGACTTTCAGTGTGTTAGGGTTAATACATAGGTGGATCCAACCCCTTCTATTTATTTTACTTTTTAGATGGCATAGAAGCACTGAATGCATGGTTTGGGATTAACCAATTCTAAGTGGCCTTCAAGTATTTCCAGGGACCCTGCTCGTAGGATTAAATTTAGTATGTCTGAAA
Organism: Tinamus guttatus; assembly: GCF_000705375.1. The sequence goes on along the minus strand of NW_010579526.1, from coordinate 26,335 downwards.
TTACTGTCTCCTAATACATATGTTCAACTAAAGATTCAAACTTGCTATAAAATATCCGTACTCACTTTTGCTCATGGTAGTCTAATCTTTATCAGTTTACATATGTGAAGTGCAGTAGACCAGTTTGAGAGCATCCTCTTGTGTTTTGAAAGGAAGTGGCTTCTAATTCTTGTAAATTCCTAGGGGGAGAAAAAAAAAAGAAAGGCTTCTCCAAGAAGAAAATGGCATGGGAGGAAGGAAATGTCCTTATTTGCATCTTCTATTGCTTCTTTCATCTGAGTGTTTTCTCCCTCTTTCTCTTGCTTTTCACACATTTGCTATTTACCTGCACTTTCATTCTCTTGTCAGAGGAAAATGTGTGTCTACTGTTGATATCTTGCTTGATTTGCCAGACTACTTAAATATGCTTTGGCTATTTTGAGGCAGAACAGCCTTTTCTTTGAATCTCATTTTATTTGTTGTATTTTTGCATCAATCCCTAGATATAAGTAATTCAATTCATAAATAGCAAAAGCTGCTTTTGAAACCCCCCCAGCATTTGCCCTCCACCTCCTATCCTTATTCAAGAACAGAAGGAAGTCAGCAAAACCCCCCTGGAGAGAAACAAGAAATCTCTCACAGTTTATTCTTCGGGAGGGAGGACAGGTGCTGGGAGCACTCTTGTCCTTTCCTTTGCCCTGTGTCCATACGAAAGCAGCAGATGGTCATATTAAGTTGTGTTGTATCATAGTATAAGGTGATATAAAGTTTAAATAAAAATATTGTGAAGCTGTGCATTGATACAGCTAATAAAAAACGTGGTCTGGTAAAGCCAAGCATTTATGATTAAGGAGATGGGCAGAATGAAACATGAAAATCAAGATACATTCTAATTTTTAACAATTTTTCATGAGAACTCTGAAGGCTTCTTGTCATCGATGAACTCTGCTTTTCCCTATGAAGTGGTGGGAGTTAAGAAAACTCATTCAGCTACATTACTTCCTCATTAGCTCATGGAATGGGACTTTTGGTGACTTTCACTCCTTGGATCCTTGACTGTCCCAGTTAAGTAGGATTAATTATCTTCTGAAAATGTCTTTTTTTTTATTTTTCCTTGGCTATCAAAGATGTCTCAACAGCAGTTTTATACTACACACTTAATTTTGATGTGTTACTGGTAAACCTTAAGCCGTGTGTTTCATTTTGGGTATGCCAACAACCAACAGGAAGAGGTTCACCCCTCTGTGTCTCATCTCACCTCTGCTACAACAGTCAGGGCAACTCTGGAGATGTCAATATCTCCCCATCCACCGCAAATGGTATTTTGCAGAATTTTAGGCTAGATCCCCACCTGAGTGACTGCAATCAAGTCAGATAAACCAGAGCCCTTCAGGATTAGGTTTCCTGCATTCTTGATGTGTGTTATTGACCAACTTCCTGAAGAGTAATTTTGCCAAGGGTGAGGACCAGAGCCAGTGTAGGTAGGGATGCTCTGACCTTTGCAGCAACTTGTGGCTTTTACCCACTTGTTTATGTCCCAGCTGCAGTATTTAAAGTGAGTGGTATGCAACGGAATTACCACTGTGTGTCCAGACTAAACGCATTAAATGTGTACAACGTACACTACATTTTAAAGGGCGTGCTTTCCTACTCTGACCACTGTGACTTCATACATTTAAGTGGTAACTTATATTTTTCTTTTCTTTGTTGACAAATTGATTGATATTACTGAAAAACTACCTACAGCAAAACACACAAGAGGCAAGCATAAGAAAACTGAAAAAGAATGAGATTTTTTTTTGTTCTATTTCAATTTGAATTACTTCCTATTTTAGTCATAGAAATATCTTTGATTTTGAACAGTATTTTCCAGTGGAAATCTGTTCCTTCAAAACATTTCTACATGCCTCTGTTAGCTTAAGATGGTGTATAAAAGCTAATTAGTGTTCTTCCATGATTAGAGAAAGTAATTTTCCCTCACACAGTTCTTCAGTGATAATTTATTGTCTGTAAATGCAAGTAACTTAGATTAGTCATAATATAAAAATAAAATCATGTTTAAGTCCACTTCATTCTTCATAGTCTTCTTCTGGATGAACTCTTTGAAGGATGATTATATAAATATCACTGTTCAGCTACTCCTCTGATTTCCAGACAGATTTAGTCAGAAGTAGGTTGGGACACGGTGGATCTTAAGCTGATGCTTGTCTGTGGTTTTAACACACACGCCTTTTTATTTTTGATGTTTGGGTCAGTGGGTATTTCATGGTATCCCAGCATGCAAACACTAGCATTTGGGGGGGGTGGGTCCAATAGAACTTCTTTCTGTGAGACATGAGGATCACCGTGGATCCTTCACCTGCACAGCACATGCCCCCATGCCCCGTGCTTCCTCCTTTGTGTTAACACTGACCACTTTGGCCTCTGTGAATACCTGATTCTTGAATCGTCAAGATCAGAAAATGTTGCAGAATGAAAAGGCAAGATTGTT
>NW_010579526.1:0-15173 GCF_000705375.1 Tinamus guttatus | reverse complement strand
GATTTCTGCTTGCTGTCTTTGAGAACTTTCCTGCTGTTTCCACAGCAGTCCACGAACTAGTTAGAAGAACATGCTTGCAAAGTCATGCATAAAATCTCCTTGCTTCCTCTCTATTTCTTTTTATTTACAATAAAAATTACTTGTTCAAATTTTGTGAGTGTCCCCTTCCAAAATACACAGCAAGATTTTCAGAAATGACTGTGTGCTTGGAGCACTTTTAGGACCCTGCCTTGATATAAAAGCATGGTAGCTCATACCTTCTGTTCATGCAGGACTTTTGGTGTCTGAAAGTGAGTATAGACAATTTTATGTGGAATGCATGAATCAGAAAGAAAAGAGAAAAACCCATGCTGATAAAAAGCTATTTACAATGAGGTTCTACTGTGTTATTCCTTCATTATGGCAACCTAATGTCCTCCAGAGCAAGGACCTTTCCAAAAGAGATGTCTAGAATCCTTAACCACTGGAAAATGAAGGTAGAGGAATGGCTTATGGTTAAAAGCGAGAAAAAGAGAGAGAGAAGTAGAAGAACATAGAAAGATAGGAAAGAGGAGAATGAGAAAAAGATAGGGGAGGAAAATAAAAATATTAATCACTAAGGAAAGTTCTACTTTCCAAGGCCACATGAACACTATGTCATATTAATATCTCCTGGATATTCAGAAAAATATACTAATGCAGACGACCACCTGTCCTGTTTTGTTCCGAGGTCCATTTTTTTTTCTCCTGTTTCCTTGCATAGTTTCTACTGTATATTTAACTTATATGTATGTGTGACAGGTTTGAAAGAAAATAGGTCAACAGTATTTAAGATAAGTAATACTTTAATCAATTTTATTTTAAATTCTGATGGATAGAGTCTGAGGATAACACATTCTATTCACTAATTCCATTTAAAGCAGCAGGACATAAAAAAATCGTATTGTATAAATTGCTTGAAGGACACAAATTATCTATTTTATATCCCCATAGAAGCTATAATATCTAGTAGGATACTGTTAAGAACATGTAACAATTTTAGTATCTACCATGATTATTATTGATATACAATGTACACATAAATCCAGCCTTCTTCAGGTCTATGCAGAAATCTTTCATGTATAATGGTTCTGAAGATATAGAAGACCTTGATGATAGATTGTTACTGGACTTTTATTCATTTTTTCTTAATAGATTTTTACTTAAAGAGATCTCCACTCATCTATAGCTTTCAAAAAATGGTTCATCTATGTTTGAGGGCAAAGCATGGATTTTGAAGACTGTTTAAATTATTTAATATTTTAAAATCAGTATAATTATTGTGCTTCAAAAATAGAAAATGCACATGACTTTTTAATGTCACTCAGCCCAGGTAAGGCACAAGGTAGTAAAAATGGCCTGGGATCTTCCATGGAAATATCAATGTTCCCAGTAAGAATATTGGAACCAGAGGTGTAGCTGGTACCTATCGGCATAACTCCATGGCTGTCTATGCAGTATGCCATATACAGGCTTGACATGAAGACCATATTTTGACCACATAGTCAAACAGAGGATCTTTCTTGAAAAATCAGCTGAAGAGCAAAACTCATGTGTATGATATTTTCAAGGTGAGAGACGATATTCTGTAACATTAGTGGTACCAGACAGTCAACACTCAACAGCAGTTGTTTGAGGCATTGATGCTAGAGGAAGAGCATGCATTCCCTGGACACCGAGGCAGGGAAAAGCCAAGACTGAGTAGAGAGTAATTTTAAATCCTCTCTGTGGCATAATGCAACAATCTTGTAATGTTCAGATCAATTTGTAAAGATCAACAAAATATATGAAATTCTACCTGTTGATCAAAAGGTCACGCACCAGCTAATTTTTAAATGGAATGAAAAATAAACCTCATAAAAGCAGTGATCTCAACCTATGACAGAGCAAAAAAAGATCTTTGGGAAAGGGAATGATACAGAGGTACTGTGAAATGTGCTTGGCAGAAACATCTCCTTCCACCAGAAACTTTCTTCTCTCGACATCCCTTCCAGTCACTACTGCTGGGGACCTACTCTCTGAAGTGATGCACTGATGGCTCTCCCCCATCAGTGCATCACTTGCCCCCGTAGGACTTTTGGTGTGGGCATCCTCTAGGCCACCAGGAACCCTGGGAGGACTCACTTTGCTTTTCCTTTCCTTTTTCTTCAAGAAGTGCAACTCCCTTCTGTGTTGTCCTGCCTGTTAGTATGATGAAGCAAGAGAAGGCAAACCTGAACATGCAACACAGAGTGGGGGAAATGTTTTCAATGAAGTCCTTAATATTTTATTACCATGAGCCTATCTGCTACTCATTTATTTGGGCTAGAAGCGAGCTGCTTCCCTCTCGAATCAGGATGTTCTGGGAAATGGCATAATCCAAGGGTTTTCATCATGTATTCACTATGAAAGTGGTAGTATCCCATGGAAGTGGAGCCTGGCTGCACAGACTTGGATGACATGCAATAAGCTTATGTTGGCCAGTGCACAGAATAACAGGATTCATAGTTAACGTCAAAATAGTCGAACCTCAATGGAGACAGCCCTCCTGGTACTATTTGTTTCATTACTAACCAATGTCTTGGCCAAGGTCAGGCCCTCTGATATGGCAAACTTTGTCCAAAATCACAGAAAGAGAAGATCTTTGCCCCAGGGTGGTCGTAGTCCTTCCCACTGCACAAACATGCTCATGCACTGGCATTGCCACTGCCGTGGTTCGTCTCTGTTCAGCCTGTCCTTCTTTTACTGAAACAATCTACTGCCCCAAGGCAACAGCCTGTTTTCTGTGACAGTGGCAGAAGATTTCACATGGGCCTCTGGGAAACAAAAACACATAGGGGACATGGTACCTCAGTATCTTTCTCTCTTTAAGTCTGGAAATGGCTATGAAATGGCCATATGTTGTATCTTGGATATGTTGGCTTCAGGATGTTTGGCTTCTTGATTTACTTCTTACCCCTCATGGCATTGGGAGATGCCCAAGTCCCTGTCCACCTGGTCTGGAGCCCCATGTGCTGCGTCCACTGTGCTAGAGCATTCCCAGTACCCACAAAATCAGAGAAAGATTTCATATGCAGCCCGCCTTGTCATTAAAAACAGCCAAACAGAACCATGTACATCGCTGTCTCCTTGTGCAACTACCTCATTTCTACAGTGTTTCCAATTTAATGTTGGTGATGAAAGTGTGTGATTGTCCAGACACTGTAAAGCTTTGTGAAATGTGAAATGGCTTTACTAATGGATAGGCAAGAGCTACGGACAGAAAAAAAAAAAAAAAAAAAGTGTTATCTAGATGTTCCTTTTGAAATGATTTTCCTAGATTTAAGTTAGTCCCATCTAGAAGAGAAACACTCCTGCCTGTTAAAAATGGCATTAAAACAAAAAATAAATGTTTATAGTATTGACTGGCAGTGACAGCTCTAAGATCTCAGGCAGAATAATTAATGGGAACATGATGAATTAACTCCCATTTGATTTGGTGGAGTTATCTCTGAGAAAACTTTGATTCCAAATCTATTGTTTGACTTCTTAGCATTTTTTTACTGGCCAGAAAACTGTGCCTTTACAACCAGTATTTTTTAAAACTCAAATGCAGGAAATCTTGTGTAGGATGGTAAATATATGATATAAGATTTTTATACATAATTGTTTCTTTCTGTTTTCTTTTTTTCTTCAGAATTGTTTCTATACATAATTCTTTCTTTCCTGGAGATTCAATAGCCACATTTATTACCTGTTCAAAACATGAGTCTGTAATTTCTGAGCTTATTCTGAGCTTATTCTTATGAACTTTATGAACTTACAAAATGAAGGGTTTTTTTAGTATCAAAGATAGTGTTAGCATGGTGCAGTAATACAGTATGTGTCCCAGTATCCACTGCCCTATCCTCACCCCCATGCTGTTCTTCAGGCTTTGAGACTGCTGTTTTAGTTTAAGGTAAGCTAAGAACCATTTTTCCCTTGATCTTTTTATTCCACATGCACAAAAGAAAATGCTAGGACGTTGCTACCGATTTTTTCCCCCAATATGTGGTCATTATAAGCAGAAAAGAAGCTCACACTTCTACCTTTTAATTGGGCATTTAGCAGGACAATGTTTGAAAGCAATTAATGGGAAAAACATTTTTGTCCTGTTTTATCAATTGGTCTCCAAGAAAAATGCTGCCCAAAGTAGCCATTATGTGCAAGCCAGGAAACTGTTGTCCTTTTCAGTTTTTCCCATGTCACAATTTATTCATTTAATTCAGTTCTACAAAATTACTGCAGTGCCAATTATCTCTCTATGTGTAGAAAATGAGTTTGGCCTACTTCAGCTTTTCCTTCATTTTATGCCTGTTTTCTGCTATTCTTCAATGAGTGAGTAATGTGCGATGTGAAAAAAGGGAGGATCTTCAAAAATATGTGAAGTGTCTAGAGTGGCTTTTTGGTACCTGTGAAGAGGCCCCTTGAAGAAGCTTAAAGGACAATGGAATATTGCGGCTAGCAGTGGTTTATTTTGTCCACATGACTCATTTCACACGCACCCAGGCAACTGATGAATGGAGGATTAACACAAGTTTTCACCTTATTGAAATGAGTGATTCAAAGCAAACAAATAGGACTAACTAGGTTGGAATATGAAATTAAAGTTTCTCCGAGTCCTTTTGTTGTGCATCACTTTCAAACTTAATTAAAAATATGATTGCTTTGAAATTACTTTTAACTAATTTTGTTAAATATCAGTAGTTTAATGTTTCTTATAGTCACACAGCCCACTTGTCTTTGTCTTTTTGCTTGAAATAACAAAAAGTTATTTTAGAAACAAAGCGAAAATTATTGCATATGTGCATATATTTGTTCTTTCTTTGTCCGTGTTTATATGGCCTTGCACAAAGAAAGAACTAGATGCAATTTTTATTGTTAACTGCATTATATATTTCTATAAATATTTACAGATTGAAAAGTGCAGTATAAGAAAAGTGCTTCAGGTACTATCTTTGTGCAATGCATTCGACTCCTTAAGCTTTATAAATGTATTCCATACTGGTTGGCTCTATCAGTGAACTCCGCTTAATAGTATGTGATTTTATATAGCACTATGAGGTCACACAAGCCATAACCTCCCAGTTTATAAAATAACAGCTTCCCTTAAGGAAGGACCGGTTAATATCTTTGTATAATGAAGTCAATACTCAGGGTGTGCAATGCCTATCACATCGCAATGCTTTCCTTCAATTTCCTTTAAGATGCAACAAATTGATATTGAATCCTTGGAGTAGGAAGTGAAGCACACCTAATTGTACATTTAATGGACTGTATGGACTTTTCCTGTTCTCCACCACACCTTTCTTTTTGACCTCCGTAATGAACTGGAAACTCCATGCAGCTGAGTAGTTCAATTGACTTCTGTGGAACAGGCCCGGTTAAACATTGTATGCAGAGCTACACAAAAGTTTCAGGACGCTGTTGAATCATAACTTCTGTCATTAAATTTTATGATTATAAACTTGATAGTCCGTAAGTAATTCCTATCAAAGCTTCTTTACTGAATCAAATCCAAGAATTTTTGTTTAGTGGGTGGGAGTACAGGGGAGAAAAAGGGATGGTTCAATTCCCCGTCTAAACTGTGGCTACTCCTTTGTGAAAATTGGTGTATAACCAGAACACAGCTGGGTAGGGCAGCCTCGAGGCTGAGTCTCATCTCTCCTTCCCACAGCAAGCAGGAACACTATTGGTGAGCACTCATGAGATCAATTTTTGTCATACTGCTGCTATGCTACGATGATGCACTTTTAACCTTTACCCTTGGGGGAGCAGAGTGGAGTGAGTTGGGATATAAGATGATCCATTTGGATTTCCACTATGAATAGCAGACCTTTGCTAAATTCTGACTCAGAAATCAGGAAAATTTGATTGCTGCTTGTGAGAGAGGTTTTGACTTGAGCTGGCATCTACTTACCGCTCAGTGAAATAGGCTGGACCTTCAGCAAATTTACCTGACAGAATCTAATGAGTGCCCATTGACGGTCCTCAAACTCTAATCTGTCCCTCAGCAACGTCTTTCAGTGTCTTTTCTGATATTTAAAACCACATGCATGGAAAATTATATACACATTGCACTGAACAATATTTGAATATTACAATGGGACAAAGTAAGAATCAGAACACAACTTTTATCAAGACACAAAGGTCAAATTCATCCTTAAGAAGCATTTCATTCCAGAAATACTGCCCAAGCAGCATATCTGTCCCAGTAAGTAATGCAGTTGCTCCAGAACTCTTAAGAATAGGTAGCATCATCACCTTGATGAATTGGTGGTTTAGGCTGATTTGCAGCCTAAGCAAGAATGAATCCTTGGGTATGAGGGATGAGATGAAACTGCAGAAAGTATTGCTGGCTACAAACCCAAAAGCAGCCAGGAAGCAAACCAAAGAACAGAGTGACAAGGATGCTCCAAACTTGTCACTGTTCCCAGTGCTGTGCTCCTCTGGGAAGGGTGAGCTTGGCATTGTCTGTGCTGTGCTCAGTTTCTAGAACTCTAGAGGTGCTTGAGGCCTGGAAGAAAGCTAATGTCAATCCAGTCTTCAGGAGGAGGACCTGCGGAAACTACAGGCCAGTCAGCCTCACCTCCATCCCTGGAAAAGTGATCGAACAGCTCATTCTGGATGTCATCTCTAAGCATGTGAAGGCCAAGATGATCAGTAGTAGTCAGCATGGTTTCACAATGGGGAAGTCCTGCTTAAACAACATGGGAGCTCCTGTGACATCCTCATAGGCAAGCTCAGGAAGTGCAGGCTCAGTGAGCAGACAGGGAGGTGGATTGAAAACTGAAAGGTCAGAGGGTTGTGATCTGATGTCAAGGTCTAGTTGGAGGCTGTAACCAGCAGTGTCCTCCCAGAGTCAATACTGAGTCCAGTATTGTCCCACTTGTTCCTCAATGACCTGGATGAAGGGACAGAGCACCCCCTCAGCAAGTTTGTTAATGATACAATACTGGAAGGACTGGATGACACACCAGAGGGCTGTGCTGTCATTTAGAGGGACCTGGACAGGCTGCAGAGATGGACAGAAAGAAACCTCATGACATTCAGAAAAGGGAACTGAAGAGTCCTGCGCCTGTGGAGGAATAAACCCACGCACCAGTACAGGCTGGGAACTGGCCTGCTGGAAAGCAGCTCCGCAGAGAAAGACCTGTGAGGAATCATGGTGGACAAAAAGTTTTAGCAAGGAAGGCTCGTGGTAACTCCTGGTGTACATTAAGAAGAGATTTGCCAGCAGGTTGAGGGAGGTGATCCTTCCCCTTTACTCAGTCCTTCTGGGGCCACATTTGAAGTACTGTGCCCAGCTCTGGACTCCATTGAGAGACATGGAACTACTGGAGCAGGCCCAACAGATGGCTGCTAAGATAATGACAGGACTGGAGCATCTCTGCTGTGCGGAGAGGCTGAGAGAACTGGGCCTGTTCGACCTGGAGAAGAGAAGGCTGAGGGGGAGATCTTATCAATACATCTCAATACTTTAAGGGAAGGTGTCAAGAGAATGGGGACAGACTCTTTACACTGGTGGCCAAGGACAGGGCAAGGTAAAACGACTACAAACTGAAATACAGGAAGTTATCTGGCTAGTTATCCAGCCATACAGCTGGCAGCCCAGTTCCACCCTGATATACCAGTCGTGACCAGATACGTTTTCACACAGAATACATATCAAAAACATTTATTTACATAATGGGTCATTCTCAGTTTTTTTGGACAAGTATAATTTGCATTGCCAGACAGTTTTGCTCATCTTCAGTGTTTGGCTAGGAATGACACATTTGTGTTTTGTATGGGAGCAAAAATACATGAAGGTAGAAGCTTTCAAACTTCATGAAAATTTCGTGGGAACTATGATTTAAAATATTATCAAGTATTTAATAACAGTCATTGATGGTGCTATTACACTGCTCTCATTAGGGCTCATTTTGAAAGCCAGTAGTGGGGAGATTTCTTTTTCTTTTTCCTCTGTCCTTTATTTTTGAATTCTTCAACTTTCACAGGGAAAAAGCTAGTCCCAGGACAGAATGACAGACCCAAGATTAAGAAACATCTGCAACACCACAGCACTGAATCGCTAGGTATCGATGTTTAAAATTATGAATGAACTTACTTAAAGAATAACATAAAGAATAACAATAACAAAATAACAATTCCCCCTCTTACCATCTCAAGGTTTTTATGTTATTAATACCAACAATTGCAAAATAAGCACTGTGCAATACTGGTTAGTGGAGAAAAAGAAGAGCAAGGAAATGTGGCTGGCAAACTATACTATTTTCTGCTTAACATATTGATGTGGTAGTGCTGTTATCAAAGTCATCTTTATTCATTCCTCTCTCTCATTCCATTAGCTCACAGGTCCCAGGGAAGTCAACACACCATCACGCTCAACCTCCTTTGAAACTTTCCTGAACGCATGCATAAAAAGCACTATCCAATCCAAGAGCTGTACCTTGCCTATTTTATTTTCGCTTGCCTTTTCGCTGGATGCTCTTTTAAGTCCCACTTGCTGTCCAGAACTGCTGGGTAGTGCTGCTGTATGCTGCGAATCAGCTGCTGCATTGCAGACCAGGGATGACAGCTGATCAGGAGGGAGTTAGCATGATTCCTCTCTCTGTAATTTGTAAAGTGCTTTGGGGTTCAGTGGAGTCTGCCACAGAAATGTGTTATTGCTACATCTTAAAGGTTATGCAGCAGTGAGACTCAGTGGAGCACTGCTGGGTCCCAGGGCTTCCGATTTTTCTGGTGGTTTTGGAGGAAGGACATTTGTGAACTCCTGGATACAACCAGAGACTGAAAATGGGTCAGTTGGCTGATCCTGCAAATACCCTGGATGAAGGCTGCCATGCGCCCTATGGAAATAAGAGTTTGAGGAGAGGCCAGGGAGGTTACCTGAGGTGGAGAAAACTAAGGGTTTTGTTTGCTTTGTCAGGAGTCCAGGCGTAGAAAGGAGATAACTCCAGTTTACTGAAGGATTGAGCTGAAACAGCTGCTGAATCTTCATGGATGAATCGTAGGCTCTGCTGAACAGCCCTGACTCTCAATCATCCTTCCCAGGCCCAGACTCCTGCCCCCACCCCCAATCCAAATTGGGAAGGGGCTGAGGATTTGTCTCACTCAAGACCTCGGCAGGCCACTAATGTCAGCTGCTCTGTCTGATGACTAGCGCGCTGATTATGCACCTATCCAGACACATGGAAACTCCACAGGGAAAAGCTCCCCAATACACACACATTTGTAATCTCCTGTGAATAGAGTCCTAAGTGCCCATTAACTATTGCTCAATTACACGGGAACTCTGCAGAAGTAAATATGGCATGCACATGAATATCAATTAAAGCCATTATGATCAGTGTGGATGTGAGTCAGGAGGGAAATGTGCATAATCTTGACAGAATAACGAAGACGTGCTGCATTTTACCCGCGTGGATTGAAATAGAGTGTTAAGCTAAGAAAAGCTTTTGCATTTTTAAAAATAGTTTAACGAGCCCAGAATAGTTTTGAATCACATCCGCCTGCGACTTCAGTTGTTAAAGTTAGCTTTGACGTGCCTTTTCTAAAAGACAGAGGGAAAAACCTCCACTGCTGAGCCTGTAATTTCTCAATTTCCCTTTCCTCCTTCCATTGTTTAGCTTTCATAATAGCCCTGTCCTATATAACACCGCACACATACAACCAGCAATCAGATACTTGCACAAAAAATGGCAATGGAAGTTGCCTGGCTGAAAGACCAGACACAAATACAGAGTGCTGGCCTGGGAAGCAATTTAAATTGAAAGCAAAGGAGGTCTGGCAGCTGAGAATCTACTTTGTGGGATCTAATTCTGATTTTTTTCTACCCACCTACTGGGTGGCTATGGGGAGGTCTCAAGATGACACCGTTATCACTAGTATAAGTTTAGAAGAGTGACACCACTTGGCAGTGAAGGCTTTATGATAAGGATCTCTTTACGGCCATGGATTTTACCTTAGGAAGAGAAGGACGATTTATGTTCATGAGACACCAGGGGCAGGCTGACTTCAACAGTAGTTAAGGAAATACCACAGTGGCACCTATCTTAACAAAGGTTGTGTCCTCATTTCCACCCTTATAGAAGCTTAAACATCATCCTATAAACTTGCTATATATTTTTTTTTTGCTGTGCTAAACAATTAGTATCCTTTCATGAGTGCTACGGAATTTGAGAAATATAATGTCTTGAAGTGAATGATATGGACCCCTCAAGCCGCAAATGACAGAATTCGGGGTTCTGTCTGTCATCTCTCTTAGGTAGTTGCCCAAGGCTCCTACACCTGGTTTTGACAATGTGTGGTTATTGCTTGATGCATCCAGTTTGGCTTAAATTAATTAAAAATTTTTCATTGCTTTGAAATCAACCATGTTCTTCTGTGACCTAAAAAAGATGTGAATCCATAGGGGTAAACCAGGCCAGTGTGTGGGCCAGGTGCTGACTTGTGATTATCGATACTGTAAATTCCTTAGCTTCGTCCCTGGCAGGCTTTTGACCTATGTCAGCTAACTCTTTTGTAGACAGTGTCTGGGCATGGTTTAGGGATTAGTGTTGGTCAGAAACCCTCTCTGGCAGACACCAAGGGCTTTGCTGAGGGGATCTGAATCATTCTCAGGCCTCAGGTCTGGTTTATTTACTAAGGTGCAGCCATTGCCCACATCTATCTTAGCATGCTCCAAGGAGCAAGGCAAGGATTCAAGGATTCACCTTCCTGCCATTGTCCAAACTGCTTAATCATCAGCAAGTTCCCCGGCGCATTTTTGGCCAATGCCATCAGTCTTGTATGCAATGCCTAGACACAATCCAGGCAAGAGTGTTGGCCAGGGACTGTTCCCAGTAGGCAGAACAGGAAAAAAAAGGAGAGTTCAGCCATATGGTTACAAGCCATGCCTTGCCACTCGCCATCAGGGAGAGAACGGGGAACCGGCCGCGGCCGTTTTTGTGTTTTTGGATAGATTTAGCCATAGAGACTGGAATGTTTGTACTGCTTTTAATTAAATGGAAATTGTGTTTCATGGCAGTTCTCACAACAGTTTAAATCTGTTGGATCAGGGTGATGTCTGATCACTGAAGTCAGAGACTGGTATGTAGACTGAAAATATATGTTGCTGCATCTGTGTTGGGAAGGTAGGTAATTAGCACTGAATGCAGCACAAGTGGGCTGACAGACTACATTGTATTAAATAAAGCGAACAGTCTAGATTCTGAATGTGGTGTAAGATTGAGATTGTGATAGCTTCAGAAAACAAAATGGGGCAATCCTAGGGGACTCGTTTAGAATTATTGTGCTAGGAAAATACTTAAACATTGTAACATAATTATTCTAATTTTGACCTAGAGGAGATAACAGCTGGAGGATTTTAGGGCTGTGGATACATTTCAATTTTCTACTAATTTGCAGCATTCTGTACAATTAAGTCTATAGACATTAAAAAAAAAGTTTTATACTTTAGCAAATATAGTCAAAAGAAGGAAATATTAGTTAGTAAATATCATTAAATCTGATCAAACAAATCTCAGCTGGCCAAAATGATGAAACTATGGCTGTATGCAATGGCATTCTGAGGAACAGTTATTTCAGCCCCCAAACTTAGTCATAAATATTATTTCACACAAATTGTCTAAAGTAGGACTCATCCATTGATATTTGTTGCTAAATGACACACTTTCTGTCCGTTGTTAGATTTTTGCCCCGCGCTAAATCTCCAGCACAGACTTTTCAGGATAAATATTACTGGAACACAGTGCCATTTCTTTGCTGGATTGGGCCCTTGCTGTCTGCAAACTAAAATCTCTTGGTAGCAATTTTTAGCAATCTTGTATGGCCATAAATTTTCAAAATGGTGCCCATGCAGCAGACAGAGCACTTACATCTCCCACCTCTTCTTTAGATGACTAGGGAAGTCACAGGGATCTATCACCTCTGACAACCTTGGAAGAGATGAACTCAAGGTATCAAGAAGTTCTTGCAAGGAAATGCAGAGCCTTGGCATGCATGGATTTTATCTGCCTTTGGTGGGTAGAGACAACTTTCAGCCAGTGGCCTGTGTGGTTAAACCATTCAAACCTTTGCCCTCGTTTACTTGATCAATATAAGATTCATAATGCCCTCCTTCCAGGAATGGGTTAAACTTAGTTAGTATGGAAAAGCACTCTGGAGATGAAAAGTGCTCTACTGTATAAATGCTGACTATTAGCCATTATTAGGTCTTTTCTTGGTTTTCATGCATTAGCCCACCTAAAAGACAACTCAAAAACTTTTCCTAACTGGTAGGGGTTGCCAATTCAAACTAGCAGATTTAAAGTACATTTAACAGGTCAGACTGGCACATTTTTAATGGCCTGTGGAAGGTTTGTGGCAAAAGGGGCAGAAAGGTAATTTTTGTCTCTGCTTTTTTTTTAACATTTAATGGGACATAATTTGAGATGAGGGACAAAGTTTCCTAAAGAAATCATTGTGTTGGCAAGGCTGGTTAAATAAAGCATCCTACAGGAGCTAGGTAATAAATAAAACCCCTGCCTTCACAAGGCTTTGTCATTGTCTGGAAAGCAGAGAGAGAGAGAGACTAAAATAATTAAAGGTGCTTATTCTGGTGTAGTAGCACAGTAAATGAGCTATGCTTGGATTTTCCCTTCACAGGAGCTAAATCTGTGACCTTCTGTACCAGAGGAAAGAGTCCTTTGTGTTCTGAGCTCTAATAGCCTTCCATGATTTGATTTTGACCAGGGTCTATGAAACATTTGTTATATTTATTTTCATTACCTCCATTGTTTTTCTTTTGCAAAGAAGTGTTGGTTTTAATCTTCAAGGAGAAAGTGGATTGTTTTCCACCTTGATTAGCTGGATGCCTTTATATCTTTATATGGTTTATCTCCTATGTTTCTGAGTGTTTCTTTTACCTTGTGGAATACTGTTAGAAGTCTCTGTACAAAGGCAAAAGCTGTGGTTGCTATAGCAATAACCAATCTGATGAAGCTGTGACCTAAATCATGACTGAGAAAAATAGTACCTTTTCTATATCACTGTAGTTACTGCTTCCTTGGATTATGCTACTGGTATGCAGCGTTTATTACCTAAAATGAACTTTTTAACTCCAGTATACAAGAAAAACTGGTAGTTCTTTAGCAGTGCAGTTGGGTAGGAAAATGAGCAACTTAAATCTGCTGGAATGTATATCTGCAGAGGACTTCTACTCTTCGTAATACATGTGTAGCTACCAAGTGCAGAACAATCTGTTTCTTGAAAATCCAGGCTTGGTTGCTGGAAGCTACTTAAATCAATGTAATACACACCTAGGATTTACTGATCATTCCAGAGCAGCAACTTGCCCAATTTCTTGAATTCCTTACTTCCTGCCATGGCATGCAGTCATCTGGCAGTAAAGGAGGGAAATATTCCCTAGGAGGAGCTGCCTTCTTCACTGATGAAAAACTATGGGCTGGAGAGTGGTGCAAGCTTACAAGACCATTACCATTACAAGATACAAATTACCATTACAAGATACAAAACCAGTGCTTTTTAACTGGCTTTGAGCAGCAATGAACCCCTCATCAGTAGGAGCTATGTATTGGCTTATTTCTGCTTCTACTTTATTTTCCCAGCTGACAAGAGTCTGTAACAAAATAACCAATATTATGAAGGATATGATGGAGTGAGATTTATCCCATTGCATATCTGAAACTCAGGTTTGAATCTATGCATATCATCTAGGCTTCCTCTGCAGTCAATGGGGAGACAGAGACAGAAAGAGTGGTTTTCCCTCTCCTAAAGTAGGTATTTGGGATAGATGGGATGAAAATCTTAGTACAGTACCTCCGTCTCTCTGAGGTATACAGGGGGGGCTTTGACAACTTAGTCCAAACATCTAACTTTTATACTGGTGCAGTTTTATGCTATGAACTCCTTCTCCTGCTAATAGTGCTAAGCAACGAAACAAGTATGGATAACCAAGTATGGCAATAGGGGATGGTGGGAGGTCAGCGGTCAGATTTTCAACTTTTTGAGTATTAACTTGCCTTGAGTGCAACCAAATCAGTGTTGAATCTAAGAGCAAGAAATGACTGAACTGCAGGAAGGTGGGAGAAGAGACAATATCAAAATTATTTGTATTGGAGATGAGGGGAAGTGGGAAGTTGGCAGAATTAACAGAATGAGCCTCGCTGGAAGAGCAAGTGCACGTTGGCAGTTGTGACTGCATTTAGCTTGACAAGTAGCTAGCTAAGAGGTACTTGTGCTGTTATTACTCTCCCTACTAGTGTCTCATTCATCCTTCTGATGTAAACCCAAGTGGATAAATCTTAAGGATCAAGAGATAATTAAATGGGTTTGATGAGACTCTTTGGGAAATCAAAGTTACAGTCTTTGCTGTCAAAGATCTGGACTGGAGATGCACAAACAAGAAAGAGGCCTGTCTGCTCAACTATTTGGAGATAGCTAAAATTACCCATTTCTTATGGCCACCTGGTCTCTTTAACGTTAATCTGCTGTGCGCTTGGCTCAGAAACTGCCTGCTCTCTGAAATCACACCACACATGACATGCTGTGTCACTAGGCGTGGGACACAGCAGTGACATTTAAAGGGACACAAGCCAGGCTATCTGCTCTACGAGCACACATTTGCTACAGCTTTCCCAGTTACAACTGGTCCCAATATAGAAATGAGATCACCTGTGACCATTTTCAATTGCCTTGGGATAGATTGCCACAGGGAATCATCAGTTTCCTGAGTGGTTAGTTAAAATCAGCAAGGACCTAGGAATCCCTTTAATTTTCCAAAAGCTCTTTGCCTTTCTCAGCACTCATATCTGATTGATGGTGGTGCATTTATGAACTGGAAATTATGTGGCTACTGGCCAATGTGCAATATGATAAAATATTACGGTGAGGAGACTTAATATTTCATATCTAAAGAAGCTGAAGCTTGATCCTCTGCAAAAGAGCTGACTTCTGATGGAAATAACATCTATGCACAGCCTTAAGAGAAAGCAACAGTCTCTGTGACTAAATAACAAAGATCACACGTTCCTGGTGAGCGGAAGTGAAATGATTGTGCCTGGAATCAATTCTCTCCTGGAATTTGTGGTTCAGTTTTGACCTCAGTAGGCACCTTCCTTAAGTAGGAGCAGAGCACAGCTAAAGGATGCAGG
>NW_010579525.1:23486-52364 GCF_000705375.1 Tinamus guttatus | reverse complement strand
TGGATTGAAAATGTAGGGAAAAAAGAAAAACAAACAAACAAACCCCAAACCTGTGAATTGAAGGTTCTAAGTTTCAATTGTCTAGTCTTGTTAGAGATCAGTAAAATTCCTTTTCGCTACACACACAACAAACTTGTCTTGTTGCAACATCAACCTTGCTATCTTAGATATATTGATCATATGTGAGAAATTCTTGTTGTCCCACTGCTTGGTGGCCTGTGCAGAAAAAAAAAAAAAAAAATCTCTGTGATAATCTCAAGTACAAAAGAGTCATTAAGAGCAAATAAGAAAATCGATCAGAGCAAGTGCCCTGAAGAAACAAAGATTTTTTTTCCCCATCTAATGTCTGCTTTATCTAACTGAAAAGGCCCCAAAGGAAATAATAATAATAATAATAATAAAAACACACACACACACAACACAGATGTTTTAGATGTTTCTTGAAGCTGTTAATCTTATTTAATTGTGAATTCCTGTGGTAGGGTAGGATGATTTCCTGGCCTCTAGTGAAAGAAAGTTCACCCTGACCCACCTCAGGGAGCAAGGGAAGATGGGTGGCATCTTCTTAGTTATAGAAAGACATTAATATCCAATTCCAGTATGGTACTATATGGAATACCCATATGGAGCACAAGCCTGCCCATATCATACCACAAAAGCCAACTCCAAAGCTGCATTAGTCTTTTGATGGAGACTGATGATCTTGTAGAGGAGCACAAAGACTTCCTCCTGATGACTTATTCCTAATGTACAGAGCATGCCTGTCCCAGTCTCCTCTGCGCTATCTTATCCAACTTAAATATGACCTTGCAATATTCTAAATAAGAGTGCGACTTTCAGCCTATAAATAGAAAATCCATTTTCTATTTACTTTTACACATTATCATCCACCTTCTAATTTGTCTTATTACTTATGCCACCCATTGGCTCAGCATCTGAGCACTCACAACAGCATGAAATAAAACTGAACTGAGGAATCTGTATTACAAGGCCTCTCTGATGATCTTTGATGAACCTGCTGGAATCAAGTGCAAATATTCAACAAAGCTGCAATCCCCCCCAGCACATTTTCCTAGTAAGAAAACCTGGGTCAAAAAGAAGCTTCCTTTTAGCTAAGGAAAGTGGAAATTTGGTAAGGAAGGGAGAGAAGACAGTTAAGTGCTGGGACTGTTTAACCTGGAGGAAAAAAAAAAAAAAAAAAAGACTGAGGGGGGGAGTCTTATCTATGTATATAAATATCTGATGGGAGGGACTGAATAAGCTGGGGCCAGACTCTTCTCAGTGATATCCAAGGTGAAAAAGCAAACTGAAAAACAGGAAATTGAGTATAAGAAAACACCTCTTTATTATGAAGACAATTGAACATTGGAACAGGTTGCCCAGAGGGGTTTGGAGTCTCCATCCTTGGAGATATTCAAAATACAAGTGGACATGTTCCTTGGCAACCTGATGTAGGTGTCCCTGCTTGAGCAGGGAGTTGATCTCCAGAAGTCCCTGCCACCCCCAACTATTCTGCGGGTACAACACTTCATCCTGTTAATGTTCCTTGCCATTAGAGATCTGGTAAAAGAAAACCCTTATTCCTGTGTTATCCATTTATTCATTTAATCCTAGCCTCACTCAGTCTGTTCACCTCCTTCCACTATTTCTTTGTGGAAGCCTGTTTCAAGGACAGTAGTACAGGATGCCTCGTTAGTAGATAACCAACCTCAAGGACAGCAGTGCAGGCGTTCTTCAGCAAACAAGGAGAAAAAGCTACTGTACAACTGCTGCAGGACTGAAGCTGATTGGATAATCTCAGTGTAAGCCTTTAGATTATTGCCTTATTAAGTAACTGTGCTTTGCATGCTTGTAGGCAAATAAGGTATATACTGTGCTGTCCCGGATACAATAAGCTTTATCTGATGCTCAATAAAATGCTTCTGGTTCTTAACCTTGAGCCCCTGCTCTTCAATACTTCCACATTTCTTCTTTTAAATACTCACACTCAAAGTACTTTACAACTTATTTTACCAATTTGTCACCATTCATCCCCAGCTGTCAGTTCACATCCCTCTCCACCCCATTTCCTCCAGGCTTCCCATCTCTCTTCAGTCTGGGCCGCACTGCCTTCAACCACCTCCTCCATTCAGGAAGCCTTACCATTCAATTCACAGAAATCTCTACATTCACATCCCAAATTACCTTTTCAGGCTCTGCGTTTCTGGTACTCCCAAGTTCAACTTCAGAATATGCCTCCTGCTTCCCAAGAGAAGCAGGACATGGCAAAAGGGGAAAGCTTTCTTGCCTTAGGAGATAACAGACAACAAGCCTTTTCTCATCTTCTCCCAAGTCTAGATCTATCTGCTTCTGAAACTGCTTCTTGCATTGCTTTTTCAATGCAGTGCATGCATATAATAGGCACCCACTGATGACTACACTCTGCAATATCTTTCCTGTTAATTTGGTGCTACTGAAAATATTTCAGAACTCAGAGGCTACAGGAAGCATAGGCAGAAAGACCTATTAATTACTGCCAGAATAGCATGCTGTAGGGCAAGACATCCGCTCCACAATCTTGATTTAGAGCAGATTTCATCCTATGGGAATACCCATTGCCTCTATCAAAATTGTTTTGGCAGGGGAGCAAAGTAGGGAAATAAGCTACACCTCACAACAAGGATGCTAAGAGCAAGAGGATTTAATCTCAGTTGAATAATTATTCCCACTGCTTGCTGCCTTTTGTTATCTTTACACACGTTCTCCATGATAGTTCTGACATAACTACTGCCACTGTATTAATGCTTCATTTTGTTTCATAATGTAATTAAACCCCACCCAGTATGTTACTGAAACTTTCTGTTTGGGTGTCCAAGGAAGATGCATGGAACTCTGCTTTAAAGGTCAATATATAACTGATGATCAAGTGATCCAGGAAAATTGGTGCAAGTGTGATAGAAAGCATTTCTGTAAAAAAGCAATTAAGTAGTTTTGCAAAATGATTACTTAATCATTTCTTCTGGAAAAAAACAATTTCCCTGTCAAATTAATTCAATTATGGATTAATTTAGTAGATATTGTGCAGCTATTCTGAGAGACCTCTGAATTTTTCATATCTGTTTTTAACTGGTTTCTAGGCTATGAGATAAGAAGGCTGGATGGCAGAGCTCAGAGGGTGGTGATCAGCGGTGCAGAGTCTAGTTGGAGGCCTGTGGGTAGCGGGGTCCCCCAGGGGTCAGTCCTTGGTCCTGTCCTGTTCAATTTATTCATCAATGACCTGGATGAAGGCACAGAGTGCTCCCTCAGCAAGTTTGCTGATGATACCAAACTGGGAGGAGTAGCTGATACCCCAGAGGGCTGCGCTGCCATCCAGAGGGACCTGGACAGACTGGACAACTGGGCGGTGAGAAATCTTATGAAATTCAACAAGGCCAAGTGCAAGGTCCTGCACCTGGGGAGGAATAACCCCAAACACCAGTACAGGCTGGGGAATGACCTTCTGGAAAGCAGCTCTGCAGAGAAAGACCTGGGCATCGTGGCTCTACTCAGCCCTGGTGAGGCCGCATCTGGAGTATTGTGTCCAGTTCTGGGCCCCACAGTACAAGAGGGATGTGGAGCTGCTGGAGAGAGTCCAGCGCAGGGCCACAAGGATGATCAGGGGCCTGGAACATCTGCCATATGAAGAGAAGCTGAGGGAGCTGGGCCTGTTCAGCCTGGAGAAGAGAAGGCTGAGAGGGGACCTGAGCAGTGTCTAGAAATACCTCAAGGGAGGCAGTGAGGAGGATGGTGCTGGCCTCTTTTCAGTGGTGGCCACCGACAGAACTAGAGGAAATGGCCACAAAATGAAGCATCAAAAGTTCCGCATGAACTTAAGGAAAAATTTCTTAACAGTGAGGGTGACAGAGCCCTGGAACAGGCTGCCCAGAGAGGTTGTGGAGCCTCCTTCTCTGGACATCTTCAAAACCTGGTTAGATGCAGTCCTGTGCCACGTGCTCTAGGTGACCCTGCCTTTGCAGGGGGGTTGGACTAGATAACCTCTAGAGGTCCCTTCCAACCTTAAGGATTCTATAATTTAAAAACCTCAAAATATTTAATATCCAAATCAACTCCCACCAGTCACAGAACCTTTACATTGATTTCAGTGGAGTTGGATCCAACCACAAAATCATGCAGCCAGGAAAACACTTAGAAAAGCAAAGTACTACAAAGCCAAATACAGTTCAGCCTAATACTATGTGCTGTAACCATGCAGATCTTCTCTAGAAAGGAATGTTGAGAGAGGAATATCCTAAGTCCTATTCAGTAAAGTGTCCTAAAAATGCAGAGTAAGAATTCAGTATAAAAAGTATTACACTACTTAGGAAGTAACTCGACTTTAAATCTTGTGAGGAAAAATAAAAATGAGCTAGAAGTTTATGGTTGCCCAGGGAATCATAACTTATGTTCTTTGACACTGACAAGAAATCATTGCAAATTCTAGTAGTTTATTTGGAAAGCTTAGGAAGGAGAGGGGAGAAGAAGGAGAGGAGGAAGGAAAAAAAAAAAAAAAAGCTACCCTGTACTTTTAGCCTTCATCTCAGAAACTTAAGAAATAAAGGCACAAAGCAATGAGGACTATCTCTTCAAGTCAAAAATGTTTAAGCAAAAATAAATTTAATTAAAAAAACACAGTAAGACAATAAATCAAAAAAAAAAAAAAGTTGCATAACAAGACATCAGCAAACAAGATTACTAACCTTCGCATAGGTCAAGGGCAGCAGTCCAAGAATTAGTTGAAAGTAGACTGAGAAACTAAAGGAAAAAAAAAAGCTGACCTCTTTTCCCAAGCTAAGAAGTATCTGAAATAATTAATCTCTATGCCTAGGGACATGCTAACCTCTAGAAAATATATTGCTGGGTAAAAAGGAACTTTTCCATTTGTACCAGTCCTCTTGCTGCCTTCTTATCCAGGGCTTCCACAACTACCACTGCTGCTCCCAGCTGCTGCTGATCTTCAGCACAAGCTCAATCAGCCCCTCTAGGGCATCACCTCTGTGTTTCACCAGCAGGCAGAATGCAAACTCAGTCCTTATCTCAAAAAGGGACAGTACTGACCATTGCTTTTTCTTGTCCTCTTTCACTCTACCATTGCTGGCCTCAGCTACAGCGAGGGTTACATTTGCCTATTGGTATATTTGTCAAAAATTTCATTTCTGTGAATTTCCAGGCATTAATTTATTTTTTTCTCTAACAGGTGTGTCATAAACTATGGCACCTGTGGTGTGGAATTGATTTGAAATGTTTGTATGTTTGTGTTTCTTTCAGCTTTCCTTTTTTTTTTTTTTTCCCCTAACACTAGCCTTCAGATAATTATTTCTGAAATAATTTTGTGGATAATTCAATATTAGGACAAAACTTTTCTGCTAGACACAGAAGACCCCATAAACCACCTACTTTTGACTACTTCAACCACTTGATTCACAACATCTTCAGTTAAGAGCCTAAACTATCTATAAAAGGGTGTGGAAATTTGAAGACCTCTCTGTTTGGTGAGTCTTGACACCTAAATTAGATACCTGAGTTCAAATTATGTGGTCGCTCCCTCCATGGAATAACCTACTGATCAAAGAGAAAGGGTGCAGAAATGACCTGCATGAAGGATCTATAGGTGCTTGGGGACAATGTAGTGCAAAGAAGAGTCAGTGTCTCCACAGGCAAACAAGTAGGTTTTATTAGCTCTTGCTTAATGATGATTTCCCTGGACCTGATCTGGCTTGTACAGGGCCACTGGAGTGTTTTCTGTACTAGCCTGCCGGGTCTGGGTGGGTTCATTGCCTCTGGCACAGCAATACATAGGGGTGAACTCAAGACCTAGCACAGGCTTTGGTTCAAGCAAGTACTTACTCCTGGAGAAAGGGCAGGAAAATTACAATTCTCTATAGGAGCCAGACCTGTCCAATTAGAAAAATGCTTTCATTTATAATCTCTTATGATCAAGTACATTTGCTATGGAAGTAATATCTTCTACAGCCTAGGTACAATCTAATTATCCCTCTAACAGAAATGCAACTTTTCTAACTCTTTGCCTTGATTTAGTGCAGAAAAAGACTTTATTAAAATAGGCTTTTTTTATTTTTGTTCATATCATCAGTTGCAAATTGCTGTCAATCACAGCAGCTCTCTGCTGTTTTCCTGGCATCATCTTGTGTCACACATTAAAAGACTCGTACTGACATTTGCTAGGGCACATATGTAAAGAATTCAACTTGACTGGCACACCCTGTCCTTTGGAAGAGTTTGTACTACTATATTCATTGTGAAGCTAGTGTATATAAAAGAGCAAGAGCCACATGCCTAATTTCAAAGGATGAGGCTAACAGTAAGAATCTAAACAAATAGCCATAAGCCTAGTAAAGTCAGGATTAGTGCAGATTGTGGTAGAAGCTGCTTCTAGACTGTGGCTTTGTGGATTTTCATTTTATACTAAGAAAACAACCACAGGACCACTAATTGCAGGTTCCTTGTTCTCTGGATACTCAGCTTGAACCAGCTCAGGGTGATTTTTGTAGAGGCTGAGAACTCAATAAACCTGAAGCCCGTAGAAGTCCTGGGTGAGTGGTAGTTATTGGACAGGTCTTGAGCATCTCAGGTAAAGTACACACTTAATAAGGGACTCAGTCTAGTGGCTGCTTCTGTAAATGCTGGGCTAAATATTTATGCAGTCTACAAAATCCTGTGCCAAGGACCCAGTACAAGGATACATGAGGAGGCAAATTGTGTTTGCAGAGTACTCAGCTGGCATGGTAACAAGCACTATAGGGAAATCTAAGATAAAGTAACTAATTTCATTAGGGAGGCAAGGCTCAGATGGCTTCCAAAGGCAAGACAAAGCCATATTTTGCATGATGAGAATGAAAACACATAGTAAAACATTATCTCCTTTTCTTCTGATTGGGATTTTTGATTTTTTTGATATATTTGATATATGTATGTGTATTATTAATGAATTATTTTGTGAATCTCAGTTTGCAGTGTTTGTTCCTTTTAAATGGATACTGTCTTATTCGGATTTAGTTAAAAATGGCATATCTTAAAAGAGATGCTAAATACATACTTTGAAAAAAGTTGGTGAAAGATATAGTCAGTTGAAGATGATGGAGGGACAGTGCATCATTCTGTATCCTTTGATCTGAGATAACAAACAAGAGGGAAGGGGTTGCCCAGAGAGGTTGTGGAGTCTCCTTCTCTGGAGATCTTCAAAACCCGCTTGGATGCAGTCCTGTGCCACGTGCTCTAGGTGACCCTGTGTGTGCAGGGGGGTTGGACTAGATGACCTCTAGAGGTCCCTTCCAACCTTAAGCATTCTATGACTGCTGCACTCTTTAAAAAAAATGTCTCGCAGTCCTTCACAGGTCCTGAAAATCCATATTGCACATCAGAAAGAAAAATACCTTTTTGAAGAGTTGAAGATAAGGTGTTGTCTGAATGTTTTGAAGCTGTCTTGAACTCTTCCAGAAGGGTGTCAGCTTAAATATTTTCATTCCAGGAGTTTGACACACTAATATATATTTGTTTTTCTGTAACATTTATGTTCATTTTCATATATGTTAGGAATAACGTTCTAAGAATTTTTTAAAGTTATATCCAGGGGCATAATTTTCTTTCATTGTGGATTGTGAATCCTGCTTCATTCTGTCATATTATTTTGCACTATAGCTTACATGCACTTCTGATTCTCATACCTATTTCTCCTTGTGTTCTCAAGGTACACAGCCATGCTGGAGCAAATTACTTCAGGTACCTAAGATGAGAAGATTGGGTTTGCATATTCATAGAAGAGATAATAAGGACAAAACGTGCTGCTTATTATGAGAACAGATGTCACTTAAACTGATGACAACATTGTACACAAATAGTCAATCACTGTTCTAAGTGAAAGTTGCAAGTGTAGCTAAAGAGATTTTTGCATAAAAAAAATAAGCTGGCTCCTATCTGTCATGTTTAAAGTTGCAGAACTGCAGTGTGGATATGTGATACACCTCTCTAATTTGCATTTAGAGATTTCACCATGGAACAAATCACATTTTGGCTATAAATTGCAAGACAGTATTTGCTGTAGAATAAATCACATTTCAGTGATACGGACACTGTAGCAAGCCAACAACTCCCTTTATAAAACTAATCCATGCATTAGTCTAAAATTCCTTCTATGAACTCTCTGATATAATACTCAATCTTTCTCTGTGTAATAAACTACATTACTCCTTCATCTCATTCTGATCAGGTCCTGGGCATGTACCTCAACGTGTTGAAGTGCCCAGATATAGCTACTGGGGAAATGATTTTCAAAACTAAGCCTTAGTTTTGTGCTTTGTCACCATTGCTATACACACAGAGCATGAGCCTTCAGTATTAGGGTAATATGCCTCAGTGGGGAAAATGCATTTCAGTAGCAGTTTCTCCTGTAGCCTAGAGAGGATTAATTGGATTAATTACCTAGAAAGGAGGAGCCAAAGCACTGCAGATCAGACGTGATCCTGCATGAGCCTGTTAGCCTAGGGAAGCATCAAGTAGAAGCCTCCAGCACCTTCTTGTGCTTCCCTGTGGTATCGGAGGCAGGTTGGAGTCAGCCCAGAGATTATGAAGATCTGGGGGCTGTGGCTGAGCAGCACCCTCAATTCTTCAGTCAGTCCAAACTGCCTCCAGAAATAAAAGAGGAGTCAGACTAAAGAGGCATAACTGAGGAACAGAAAAATCCTCCAAGTATATTTTGTAAACATTTATCTCCAAGCAACAGAGAGGGCCATATAAACACTAATTGACCTATTAGTGTAAAAGCTCCAAACTGGAAGCTATTTGAGAACAGTAGAAAAATATGTGCAGACTGTAAAAATGCTAGCCTTGCATGTAGATTAATCAAAAGTCTAGGGCTTTGGTATCCTTGCTTTGTACTCATACACTTCCACATAACATGAGCACATAACAGATATCAGGGAATCACTTATTTTAATGCTGTGTGTTCAGGAAGGGCCAATGACACTCAAATGTAATGTTACTATCTAATCTATTCCATACTTTAGTCTAATTCTCCCATTTTATTCTTCTTGGATTTTTTCCTTATCTGTTGATCCATTTCTGAGAGTCACACCCTTTTACTTTATAGATCCTTGAGGTCCCTCCTTATCAGTCTTTATTCTAAATTGTTTTTTCTGAGCAGTGTCATTAAAGGTTAGTTTATACTAGCAGAAGGTGAGACACACACAGATGCGCATTGCTATATGGTGCAGAAAAAAATTGAGACTATGATTTGTTCTGATATTCCATATATAGACAGAGAGACGAGATTAGCATCAGAAACATGAATGCCCAGACTCAGGCAGAAAAATGGAGAATGCTACAGAACTAATGCTGATGTACTAGATACAAACTTTTCCAACTTGTACAACTTGCAGCTGAGGAAACAGAAGCAAGGACATCCAATTATTTATCAGATTTAATTAGAAAAGTAATAATCTTGTTACCACTTAATGACAAATGTGTTTATCAGTTCGCTGAACACCCCAAATAGTCTTGTACTGGTGCAGCAGTTATTAAGGACTTATTTCAAATCACAATAATTTGGGAAAAAAAAAACCAGAAAAACAACTTGTTTACTGTTTTTGTTGTATGAGGCAATAAACAAATCAAGCATAGGTGTTTGAGCTCTTATTTTAGCCACTCAAGCATTGCTTCACTAAATTACATGAATACCATTATCTCATATAACTGCCTTGTTGTTAAAGTAGTTAGTGGGTTCTGAGTAAATCTCAGTAATTGTTCCAAACCTCAACGTGTGAAAACTAGGGAGTAAAATGAGAATTAATAGCTAAGTCTCTCAGATGGTCATATATGGAAAGTGTATTTTAATTGCTAAGTTTTGCAATGAAAGTTTAAGTCCAGATGCCTAAAGGCCAGTAAAATGCAGACTAAAGGTGTTTAGAAATTAGTTAGGAGTCTTACAAACTGAAAAGCTGGGACTGTATAAAGCACACAGATTTTTTCACCAGTTTAATCTCAGTGTAGACAACAGCATAAATTAGAACAATATCTTTTTAAAATACACCACTGAAATCAAGGGTAATCAGGGAGAAGGTTTTTCAGTTTTCACAGGATTTGATAATTACAAAGGTATGTTATGATCTTCTATCATTTTTAGTATATTTGCACAATGTGTAAACAACCATCAAAACAATAATTATAGAGATACCACTTGCCAAGCTACGCTTCTATTTTTACGACAAACGTCTTTCAAAGAGGTTTAAATGTATAACTAAAGACACTCTACAAATAAAGCTAACATTATTGGCCTGACAGAGTGCAGCTCCTCAGGACTTAGTTATCTCAAATATTTCAAACTCTCTTCAACTCTTCTCAGCAGCTTTTCTCAGTAACAGGCTCAGAGATAAACATGTTTTTACATGACATCCCACCAAGAGCACCTTGATCTCCTAGAGAAATCTGGATTCATAATTACAGATGAGTCATTTTAATTCATTTTTGACCATGAATTCATCAAAAATAGTGCTGGTAGAACTGTGGTAGAACTGACATTACTCACGAAAGCAAGATAAATTAAAATATATATTTTGATTAGAGAAGGAGACACAGAGAAGAATTTAAGTAAATAAAGTATTTCTTCTCAAGACTTCTAAGCAAATATTTGCAATGTTTTAGTTTGAAGTAACATCATATATTTACAAATTGACCTAAAGTAAAAAACAAAACCAAAACAAATCTTTTTTTTTTTTTTTTAAGGGGCGAAGTAGACAAGAGATTAAATGAGTTATTAAAGCTGTGGAAGCCAAAAGCACTTCACATTGATTCAAAATGAAAGCGTTTGTAAGAAATTTATTTTTCAGTTTCACCCAGACAAATCTCCCCTCTAAATATCTAAGAAATCAGCTTTGAAAATAGAATATTTAGGTGTTTTTAAAAAATATACACCTAAAACACTATATTGAATAACCACACCACAACACAGTCATGAGAAACAGGTCTTCTACTTTTCAGTATGTAGCAAATCTTCAGCTTCCATATGCTCAAGATAAATTTTGGGTACTATATCAGTACTAGTTAAAAAAAAATCTAGCCATAAGGAAGCACAACCAGAGTTTTACACATACCTATAGCTTTGGCTGAGCAAAGAAATTCACATTCTTCCTGAGCATATCTGACTTTTAAATATTGAGACTTCCTCCAAGCACTGGACTTGCCATTCCCACCCATGAGCCAATATACCCAACCTGTGCAGCCCCACCACAGACAGCAAAGATTAGTACAAAGCTGGCCAGATTTCCAGTGTGTTACTGGATAGGTCAAGATTAGTTAAATCTTGGAAGGAATATTAAGAGGATCTCTAGAAATTTAGAGAAAATAGTGTTAATAGGATGTGATTAGCAGGTAAAATGCTAAATTTGCTACCCCACATGAAACATCATCACAATATCTATTTAAACACAGTTAACTGTGAAAGGCAGAACGTAATTCTTGTGAGACAACAAAGATTTTGCTAGGGCTGTTCACATAGCAGACTAATGCTACTTTGATGCGTACTTGGTATACATAACATACATAGTATGCATTTCATATATTCTTCCTTCCCAGATAGACACCGCACATACCACATCACACTTATATTTGCATTTCTTTGCTGATGACCCTGGGTAACCTGTTACACACCAAAATAAATGGCAGGGGTATAGAGACAGGGTATATTACCTTGGACTTGGTGGCATGTTTTTGCGAATTCGGGTTTTCCCGACCAAAGCTGGTTTGTGCTCAGTGTGGGAGTGTGAAGCAGATAGGTGCTATCTGCACCTGCCTCTGTCAACACAACCTGAGCCTGGCCCTGAAGTAGGCATCTCTTCCATGGTATAATACAGGGCTATCATTTCATCTAATGGTACTTTGTGGGATTGTTTCTATATTGTTCTCAAGAGTCAGATAAAGAAGTCATTTTTCTACTAGAATTTATAAATCTAGTCAGCTTTGCAGTCAGTATCTGAATTACATCAGGATTTTCTCTCTTGTGTGTGGAGGTGTTGTCTACGCAAGGAGACAGTCCAAAAATATGCTTTTGGGGAAGGGCTCTCAACAGAAAGAAACTGTTTGGGTTGGTTAGTTTTCTACTCTTGATAAAACCTTCAGGGGTGTATTGAGACAGAAACGTAGCCCTGCCAAGTTTAATGATTCCACGCCCTTGAGAAATCTGAGGAGATATTGTGACTTTGGTAGTGAAGGAAATCGAATGGTTGAATCAACATGGATATGTGCTTTCTGTTCTAGGGATGCCTATTGGCTTTATTCTTTATGTATATTAATTGTCTGCTACATTATTGTATATATGTCTGCTATTTTCAAGTGCCATGAGCTTTGTCACTACTGCAAAATGCAACCTTTTTAGAGGGTAGGCTCTTCTGCCAGATCTTAGATGCATGTTTGCACACTGGAAAAAACCTATTGAAGTAAATGGTATGCACATATATTACGCATTTGTTACGACAAGATGAGACTCATCTTTGAACTTTTCAAAGTCCAATTATTATATATTTATGCTCCCCTATCACAAAAGATAACTATTTTAAAGGCAGCAAAAGCATGCATCTACCTAACACTTTGATCATAAAGGAAAAAGAAAAGCTGAAGCAATCTCCCCTGAAAGCAAAGTTTATCAGGCATGAAAAATTCCAGGAGATGGGTTTTCCCCAAGGTTTTGACCGTGCAGGGGTGAGAGGTTTGATTATAGAACCACCTCTGTGAATAGCAATTGACAATTTGATCCTGATATTTCCAAGTTGCTGTTAGAATAGTGTTAATTCACATACAGATTTTATCTTTTGGGCAACGAATAAAGAATTATAAGATTACAGAAGTGTTAGCATAGAATATCATGGCAATAGTAGTCTTACTACTGTAATCTTTGATATTCCTGCTTTTCGTTTATATCATTTGACTGAATTCATTCAACTAAGGGTGCTGAAATGTAAAAAGTTTATCTGCTTTCAGGAAAAGGTTGAACATGTACAGAGAAGCTTTGTGAACATATCTCAGACAACGTATATCATTTCAAATATGAGAGAAACCCATTTTTCTCCTTCAAATGATGGCATGTATACAAATACGCATATTCAATACTGTGAGTGCATCACAAGATTTTACCTGGATGAGATTTCAGAGGGTGACAGCCAGCCTTCCTGACTGGGCAGCCAAGCTAACATAACAAAGATAACAAATGTATTTTGAAGACAGTCTGTTTGTCGTGTTTTAATGAACACTGTCTCAATTGAATTATACCCAGTTTGTTAAAAGCAAAACAGAGCAACCCAGTGATTCATGCTTCCAATCTAGAGAAGCCAGGATTTTTGACATTTACATTTTTTTCAAAGAGGAAAAAATCTGGAGTGCAACCACTCAGTGAAAATATTCTATGCTGATACTTATTACTTCACTTTCAGCATGGTCTTCACTGGACATGACTGTCTTGTCGCTAAGAAACACTGATATATGATACGCAATTATATTACTGACATTGAATTTTTACTGCTTATTATGTTGTAGCTTGCTTGAAAACAGCTCCAATTACGTTGCGAAGGTAGTAAAACTAGCAGCATCTATTCAGTAGCTTTTGTATTTTAGTCACAGACTGAAATCTGTATCTTTTTACTACATGTTTTTAGTATTTTAGTTAAAAGGTATAATACTGTGCATTATTGATGTCCTGAACATTCATCTCCTAAACTGCCATGTTGACAATGTACAAATGTTTTCTTTATTTTTTTTTCAACATGTGCCAAATTACAGGAAAAACAGCATTAGGGTTTTCTCTATTTTCACCTTAATATTGCAGCCTATTTTGATCTGCACTTAATAAAGTTAGAAGCACTCAAATCCATAACTAATGTTTTTGAGGCATTGAAAATTTCACTTGTTTTCATCTAGCCAATAGACCAGTTGAAAGATAAAAAGAAAAATCTTTAATATATATCTTTTGTTGTTTTGTATGAATTAAAACTATTTTTTCTTCAAAATTATCACTTATCCAATAATAGTTGTATGTTGATGTGTGTTAAGTACATGCAATTTCTCTAGAGAAAAAGTAGCTTCATATATAAATGGTTCACCTGTCCTATCTTATATCACACTGGTGCACAAAAGCCCCATAGTCAAAGCAGGATTTCATTGCAGTCAATACTCCAGGAATATATATGTGGAGAGAAGATTCCTTTCCTATGGAGTTGACACTCCAAATAGTGAATGAATGGCAAGCAAATAAGGGCTAGATATATAAACATTTTGTAAAAGAAGCAGCACTCAGCAGGGGCTAAAAGGTTCAAGAGGGGGACAGCGCTTTCCCCTTCAGTAGAAGCCACAGAAGGAAAATGGACAATGCTGTAATGCAAAAGAAATGGATGAAAACTGGGTAGTAATACAAAAGAGCATGTGGCTGTAACACACTTGAAAAAGGTCATAGAAACTGGAACAAAAACAAGAGGAACGCAGCACAGGCTTAACCTCCCTAATACACATACCTAAGTAACACATGAGAACAGAGAAAAGAACATGAAATAAAGAATGGAAAAATAATGAAAAAAATACAGTTAAAAATATGCTATACCTTCAGCCTCCTGAAGAGGATCAAATCCAAACACCCCAGGATATCTTTTGGAGAACAGGCAGAGTATAAAATAAATCTAAAGGAATCCAACTCCTCTACATTTCCTTCCTATTAGAAAGTGTTCCAGAAGTGTACACTATGAGCTAGAGAGATTCATTTTGTTTACAATCATAAAGCAAATAAAACCAAAATATTCAGAAGGAATGAAAGGGTGGGCCACTATAAACCTCAAATACCCATAGCAGCAGTACCAAATACCCAATAAAACAGGATCACATTACGTACCACGTAATGCAGTACGTCTACCCACTTTTTGGACACCAACCTATTACGTCACTCTATTTCCATTCCCAGATGTACCACCATGTCCCTTGCCTCACCACTCTTGCAAGCACATTGCCCCTCCTTCTTGCACTTCGTGTTGCAAACATCCCCCGTCCTGCCATGTTTCCTCTCTCCCACTTCATTGCCCTCAATGCTGGAAGGCAGCACAAACTGTTCAGCCTCCCTCATGGGCTGAAATACCCTGTATTTCCCTCAACTGTCTGACTAGCTTTTGAGAATATGCATGTCTTCCCGTTTACAATATCATCAGTTAATGCACAAGTGTCTTTTGGCAAGGAATTGCTTGTATTGCAGTTGGCAGATATCCACATAAAAGGCAAGAGCCTTCTGAGGTGTGTTACACTTGCTCTGTCCAGGAATTACTGGAAAAAACATCAAGACAATATGCAATGATATACTCTTGCTGTATATGGTCCCATATTATCATTGCTTCCCTGATTTTATTCTTTTTCTCTAGAGCACAGTAGAAAGTCAGTCTCACAGCCACCTGTAGCTGCCTTTAGCTGCCTGTGTTGCATTTCTGCATCCTTAGATGTAAGCACTATGTTTTTCAGACAATCGATAATTATGTTGCTACATTTTTAGGAGTCTTACTATTAGACTTGGGATTTCATTTCTCATGGATATTCTAGTCTTTTTTTGTGGTAGTATGAGTATCCAGTATTCTGGATTTCCTGAACAGGTTTATGAGAGGCGCTGGGACAGCTGGGTTCTTTCACACAAAATTTTGATTTTGCTAGAGAAGGTCTTACCGTGTAACCTTAACTTTCCACTGATTAATGAACACTGTATTTTCTTGTACTGTTTACAACTGAACCTGTTCGTATTTACTGGTGTTTTCTATATAAAAGATGTCTTCATGTGAAACTCATGCTTCAGATGCTTGTCAGGGATTGCAGCTGGTCTGTGAAATCCCTGGCTCCCTTAGCAGAGAATGTTAACCTTGAAAAGATTAGAGTGTATCTATGAGATAGGGAGTTCACACGGAGACAGCAGAAAGTTATTAACAAGTTTAAGGAGGTTTGGCCATGGAGCAGAAACTGGCCAAGCTAAGAATCATCCAATCATAACTCTGTCACTAGCTACTGTCCTTTGTAGTCCTCACCAATAAGCAGCAGCCACAACGAGGAGAGCTCAGTATAAATAATGTACTTGGAAAACAATAAAGCGTAGTTTGCGTTGCATCTACCCCAGTTGTTCGTGTTTTTGGCCGCCACGACTGCGACAGATGCTTAGAGAAAAAACCTTCAGACATATTGCAACTGTTACTGAAGTCTTGTTTTGTTTGTATGTCTATTCTTATTAATATATGCAAAGTCTGTTCAGAAATCTGTCATATTTTTATTTCTTTTTTTTTTAACTATGATGTAAATCACACTTAAGCCATCATTATGTATCCGATCACATATTATGAAATCAACATATTACAAAAGCAGATATACTGTTTTTGAGAGTCTGGGTGAGTTTTTTAAAAATCCAAAGTTTCCTTTTCTTCCAAAGTGTTCAGGTATGTCCTGTGCACTCATGTCTAGCTTGCCTGCAATTAGGCAGAATGTGCTTTGCTTTGTGCTAGACAGTATTGTGGTTTTAATAGCAGACAGTCAAGCTGTCATCTTTTTCACAGAAATGCTTTTTATTCCTTCTTTTTTTCTTTTACGAAAAGGTATTTGTCCCCCACCTCCCTCTGCACGGGTTGCAGACACTTCCTTACAGGCACCTCACAGGGTAATAAGGGCACTGAAGGATTTTCACACTGTCCCAGCTGAAGTGAGCTATTGTGCGCGCGCAATTACCAAACAGATCTGCAATTGCTGCAGAGCCTGGACAGGAAGGTTCCTGGCCCGTTCTCACCTACCCTGAGCAGTCCTGAGCAGCTAAGTTGCAGAGTTTCACTTGTTTTTAATATGTATAAAATGGTATTTCATGCCATGAAAGTTTCTTTCCTACAACAACCTTGATCATTTATATAATAAAGTACCATTTAGCTGCTGTTCATCCCACATGTCTGCTTGTTAATACTCATTTTCTGATGAGAATGAAAGAAGGTATGTCTGTACATTACCACTGAATAATTTGCCAGAGATACCTTGTAGAGTGAAAGATTCATTTTCCTTATGTATATACTAGTGCTTTTCATTTGAAAAGACTAGACGATTAACCACATTTCTAATAAATAATATTCTTCAGTTGTTTCCTTACCTACAAAGAATGCTGGTTATTTCTCTCAGCAATGGGAATATCATTCCTTGATTTAATATCCATTGCCACAGCTGGTGTTAGAGGATCTGAATGTTTTTATTGACAGTCTACATTGTTTTCTACTTTCCTAATTTATTCTTGTCAAAACAAGTATATGGAATTAATCATTAACTTTCCTTGGGATAAAATCCAGAAACCCTTCAAGTCAATAACAAAATTGCGATCACTTCAATGAATTTTACCCTTGTTCTTCATAGCTTTAAAATATGTATTTATTCAAAGCTTTAGAACATGTATAGGCAGCTGTTATGGTGCCAGGTATTGCTACCTAATTATGAAGAGAGAAAAAAGGCTTCAGAATGGGTTAGCTTCTGCTGTGCATTCCTTGGTCCTTGTTGGATTTTTCCTTGATGAATCTGCGGGCGCTCAATATTTTGGAAAATGTGGGAAACTGAGAAACCGTGAGAAACTGTGGGAAGCTGTGGGAACAGTGAAAGTTAGGAGTGAGAAACTGTGAAAGTTAGGAATAACAGATTAGCAGATAGAGAAACCTAAAACACAGGCCGGACGCACCAATCTCTGGTTGTTTACCTGTTGTCCATTAGCAGGATTGGACCCAGATAGCAATAGAGTCAAGGAATTGGCTGGAGGCAGGGGGAGGGAGCGTGTGGACAGTGCATGCTCACATACTCGGAGAATATATAAGTTTGGTCTGATGCTCAATAAAATGGCTTCTGGTCCTAAACCTTAAGCCCCTGCTCCTTTCGATGACTCCCACAGGAAAATAGGATTACCTACTGCTATGCTTCAATATTGTTTTAAGAAAAAGAAAAAGAAAAACACAAAACAGTGCTTTTATCCCACCAGTCTTAGAGAACAAATTTTGCAAATCTACACAAATTACTAAACAGAGCATAAACAAGAAGAAACATCTCCTTAGATCAGAAATAAGGAATCTTTGGCACTAAACGTCAAGTATTTCTCAACCCAACAAAAGTGTTTCCATTGAAAGCAGATTAAAACGTCAACTGCAAGTAAATCACAGAAATCCCAAGCAAGTGAAAACACAGTGTAGTAATTGAGATAAACATAAGCTAGGTACTTGATATCAACTGCTAAAACAGAATTAAGCAGGTATATTTAGAACAAGGTTTACTTTAGCTCCATAAAGATTTATTCATAAAGACACTTTTATTTTGATTCTCTCAGTCCTGAAGTTAATCATCTACCATTCGCCTGAATCAGTGTCATCTTGCAGTTTGCAATGAGGTAAGCACTATCAGAAAACACTTGTTGTCTTAGCAAAGTCCCAGTTTAATGTAGAGTTTCCTCAAATTCTATCCATAACATGTTAGAAAGAGACTCATTTTCTGTTTTTTGGCTCAAATTACCAGAATTAAAATAGCAGAATTTGTGGGAGAGAGGTTTTTGCACCTAGGTTTTTGCCAAGTGTGTACCTGTCAAATTAGTCTTCGGGTGAAACATGGCTAAAGACACCTTGGCTTGCTCTCTTCTCCTAACTCGAGGGTCAGATCACCATCCAGAAATCAGGAGACACAGATTCAGTTCCTTCATTTTGAGGATGGGTCCAAACACATTTTCTGCCTTCTGAAAGACTGTAGGTGCTGGAATGGAAGCCCACTTGATCCTCATAGAGCAATTTCTCTTTGTATGGAAATATTAAATATTAATTGGGAATGGTAAGGCTGTGTGGGACTTTACTGTCTAGTGGTTAGAGTGCTTTCCCGAGAGAAGGAAGTGCTGAAGCTCTATTCTTGTTCTAGTTAATATTTATTATCCATAGTAAATGCTTAGTAGAATAACGACAGGAAAGACTGGTCTCTAGCTTCAAGAGGAGAAACCAAATTTTTATGACTCATCACCCATTCAACACCAAAATAGTTTGAAGTCTAGAAGCAGAATGTTAGTGTGGTTTGCTTGGAATCTGGATCAGGAAAACATCCTCATTTCTCTGGGAAAAGATTCTCTCTTCCTCATCAGGGAAAGCAGAGGAGGGGCTTGGGCTACACATACTTACCAGACTCAAACTTTTCCATGAGGATGTGAGTAAAGTGCCTCTGTCCCAGAAAATATGAAACTCAATAAATACTCTTTCTTTTTTAGACTTTCCTGGCTGACTATTCACCCAATGTACTTCTTTTGGATCCCTTTGCAGAAGCCTTTTATTCTTTTTATGTGTAGTTTGCAGAGATTAAAAGCTAAACACAGGTAAGTGGGGTTCACTTCTGTGACCAGATATCTAAATTTCAGATATTGCAATGCTCTACATTATAATGATTGGATTTTTTTTTTTAACTCTAGACCTAGATCACAATAATCTGAAAAATGAGCCTGAACATAATATCTCAACATTTTGTTTTGATCATCAATAGCAGGTCATTTTAGTGTGAATAAACAGATCTCGAAGAGGATGTGAAAAACAGAGGGCTTGGAGGCAAAAGGAGATAGGAGGGCATCTTTGAGGAAATACTGTTTCTTTAGAGTTTGAGTTAGAAAGACGTAGTTAAATAAAACAAAGAAAAGCTAAAATTGTTTTGTTAATTTTAGTATGGATCAGGTATCCTAGATTGCAGTAACATCTCTGGTCTTAATCACTGACAAAATCCCAGGTATAAGCCCTGTAACTGTTGTTTTTCTCTGCGTTTGATATTTTCTGTATATCATCTTCCTCTATGCTAGAGGAGATAGAAATAAGTCATAAAGGAAAATACTTTAGCAAGTATGCTTCATGCTGAGTTCTGGCCTGCAGAACATCAAAAGTTGATTGAAAAACAAGGCAAAGATTTATCAAAGGCTCAAAATATTTACAAATACAAACAATTGATCAAACAAAATTGGTTATATAAAGAATAAACAAACATTCAAAGTTTTGCCTAGGATGTATTTAGTTATAAAAGAAAACCCAGGCAGGAGCCCTGCACAAAATGGTCTGTGGATGCAAAGGAAAAAGACTGCAAATCACTGCATATGCATATGATTTGCGTATGAAAACAACACTCAGCATAACAGATGCCAGACCTGCTGAGATGGTACAATACACTCAGAAAGTTACTTAGGGTTGCCAGGGTAATGTGGAATGTTTTGTTGATTGTGGGGATGTTTTATCCTCATCATTCATTCTGTGTATGCCTAGTTCCACATAAATTAATCATCTCCAGTTTATACCTTGTGATCATCCATTTATTTGCACCCTGAATGGTTTTGGTGCCTGTTTATTATTTTTATTTCTTTGTCTTAGTCATCTAGTCAAAAGATGTTTTTTTTCAGCCTTTCAGCAAAGTTAACAAGTTATTATTTGCAAATCAGAGACTACATTATCTCTAGTAAAGATGATTCTGTCTTCAGAGCTGTAGTTTGACAGTTTCAGAGTGCACTGAATACCAGAACCAGTTGTTATCTCTTGAATGATGATTTGGGGACAGATTTTACATCTTTTTTACCCTCTCTGGATTGAATCATATCATCCTACAAATCTTTGACTCAGTTTCTGGGCATGCACTTCTACACTTCTATTTGTGAACACTGTTATCCCACTCGGCCCCTAGTAGTTTTGTGGTTCGAAGCACTTTTTCTTTTTCTGGATCCCATGATCCCATTTTTACCATATATGGTAAAAAAAAAGCAAAAAAAAAAAATTTGTTTTTTTTTTTTTTTTTTTGCAAAAGAGCAGTGACTGTCTATGCTGCTTTTCAGGCATAAAAGCAACGTTTTCTACTGAGCATTCTGGTGTGGGAAACAGTCTGCCTGAGGGTAGGTGGTGGGATTTCATATAAAACTCCAGACCATTACTGCTCCCATTCCCTATACCTAAGCACAAAGCACAGGAAGAGGTGAAGAGAATTTGGCATCTGAGATAGTCATTGTTTATATTGCTTATATGGTAGAAGTAAATGACCGTGTCCAACTGATGGTGAAAATGGCACAAGAACAAAAGACAATTAAAGGAAAGATTTTATTTTTTTTTAGTTAGACAAATTGAATGGTTTCTAAACTGTGTTAGATAAAGAGTAAAACTACACAGGAGACCAGTGCAGGACACTGGTGTGGCCCTAATCCAGGTAGGGCTGTCAGGCTTGTCTGTATCATAAGCAACTGGAAATGCTGTTGCCTTTGGCTTTGAGTGCTCAGCATGGAAGCTCTGTCGCCCCAGAAGCCACCATCTATCAACTAGCAGCCTTCACAGAGGAGTTTCCATGAGAACCCAGGTAGTACCTTAGCACTAGTTATTAAAAAGGTGACTTATCAGTAGATCATTCAGCTTTTAATGGAGTGTTAAGCATATGACAGTTTGTTTTCAGCAAAAATGCAATGCAGTAAAACTGTAAGCGGTTCTAACTAGAATCTAAGCAAACTGGGACAACAGAAAAAGAAGGAACACATTCTCTCCCAGCTGGTGTTTAAGCTGTTCTTACCCCAAAAGTGCCTGCCAGCATGACCAGGAAGTCAATATATTTCTGAGGTTTAATCACGGAGAATATTGTTAGGAGCTTTATTGCTTTCCTATCAAGCATCCTACTGCTCTTCAGTGCCTTTGTTGATACCATGCTAGAGAAGTAGTTCACAGAGAGAATGAGGTCTGTCAGAAAGACATTCAAATACTCTGAAACTCTTATTTTCAAGATTTTGTTATTTAAAAATGGGTCTGATTACTAAAGCATCTCAAATCCCATTCAGGCAACTCCATAAAGTGAAAGTTGCAAAAGAACTCATCATTGAGGACAGAATTGAAATGTGCCCATGTTTATGGACGGTGAAAAGTTTTGCCATGGAGCCACAGAGTGATAATCAGCACTTTTGACATCTTAAACTAGAGTAGCAATGAAATAGCTGAGTCACAATCTCTTAAAATACCATAGTGCTTTTGGCAACATACTGTGAAATTGCTCATTGTTGTGGTTAAAAAGCCACAAAAAAAAATTCACTCTTATTCCACCCTTAAGTTTTTGGTATAGTCAGCAAAACATACTGTGATTAATATGATACTTACAACATTTTGAAGAAGGTTAAGTGTATTTAAATGTTCTGGAATGTCAAAGTGCCACATGAAAGTGTATTAGTGCTCTGTGCTGAGGAGAATATAGCATCATAGCATTTGTAGCAGATATTGCAAATAATGAAAATAGAAATAAAAATGTTGATCATTTTGAGTTCCCAGAGTAATGCTACTGAGTAATGCTACTGCAAAATAAATTCTGCAATCTGATAGCATCTAATTAAGCATTTAAATATGAATGCTCTCCTTTTTAGATTGAAAATCTGTCTTGAAGATAAAGACAGCTGAACATCTGGGGCACACAAAATGTCTTCAGACTTCCACTCGATCATGAAAGCAGCTAAAATCTTTTGGTGTACAACTTTGACTTTAAAACTGCCATCTGTAGGCACACTCAATGCACCTCTAATTCAAGCAGCACTTAGCTATTAGACACTTGAACCCTGCTGGACACGGCAGACAAGCTGGTCCTAGGCCAGTCTCAGTATGAGGATCCAGCCCAGATCTGGATACTTGGCTATGTCTCTGCCAGTGGAAAAATCTAACCATTTGGGAGCAAGTCATCTTTATACCCTTTCTTTCATCCCATTCCCTTCTGCCTTTTCATTTCACCTACCAATTGTTTTGGATCCTTTTTTTTTGCACAATGAACCAGCTTTAACAGGAATGATGCAAAAGCATGTCGTGCTCAGTGGCTAGCATGATTTACAGAGCTGTGAATTTGAGTTTCTGCAGGCTGAACTGATCACAAGGAAGCAGATGCGTTTTCACAGAGCAGTGTTTGACTGTATGTGGTACATCAAGCTTCAGTTTTGCCTGTGGCAAGGAGTTGGTGCGCTGTATGGTTTGTCTGCGTGTGGTTTGTGTTACTTCATGCTATTTCTTTCAAAGTCTGTTCTATTGTCAAGAAAAGATTTGATTGAGGTATTTTTTTAGGGCCTAATTCATCTCCTTTTGGACTTTCCTAGTTTTTTTTTCCCCATGCACTATTGCCCACTGATCAACTCTAATTCCGTTTCAGGCTTTCGCATTACAAAGTTGGATGATCTCATTATCGCATTTTTAAAAAGGACAAGTCTCTACAGGTATATTCAGGATCTTGTTTAAAGTATTCAGCTGAAAGGTTACATTCCTTTAATAATAATTTTAGAGACTCATATTGGATCTAACATCATGATTTCAATAAAAGTCTAAATGCCAAATGTTTTGTTTTATAAGTCCAGATCAAACTTAGGAATGTATTTTAATGAAGGTATGAAACAAATTTAAAT
This sequence comes from Tinamus guttatus, assembly GCF_000705375.1. Next base: position 28,924 of record NW_010579525.1, on the reverse strand, counting down.
TGTAGCTCCTATTACACATATAACAGAATGTCCAATTATTCTTATCATAATAGCCTTTTCATATTTTACTTTGAGAAATTGCAGTTCTATATCCACCTGAAAAGAAAAACACACAGTTCTTCAAAAATCTCATGCAAAAAAAAAGGATCATTCTTTCCAATAAACAAATATTGAGAATTATTAGCAATGTTACAAAGCTAAGAACTTCTTATGGTAGAGTCTGTCTTATGGAGAAGTTTAACCAATGCCTTCTTCTGTACACAAAAGTGTGATGAGTTTTATTCTTGGTTCAAACACTGATTTCAACAGCTCTTGGATCAAATTTCCTCTCTTTCACTACTTTGACTGAGGATCTTTGGAGCAAGAGCCCTCTCAGCATATGCTTGGACAGTACTTACCAAAATGAAGACCACGGCTCTGCTGATATGTCTAGTCTTAATTACAGAATTAGAAAAGCATAACTAATTTTCTTATCCTAAACCAACTAGTATCCTTTTCTCTTAGCTACAAAAGTGTTTTGGAAGCCAGAATTCTATTATTTGACTGCATCTTAAAACAGCATTTTTTTTGGAGAAGCCACTGCTGAGCGCCATGGGGTAAGCACAGCATCACCCGGGGAGCTGTCAGAACAAGGAGCCTGTCACCGCCGGAAGCTGAGCACAGCGCAGGCAGCTCACAAAATTCGAGTTGTGCAAACTTCAAGAGCAGCAGAGGCTCGGATCGGGTCTGCAAATACATTCAAGTGATCTCAATTACACCACTATCTTAGAGGGCAGAATATGCTGCTAACTTGCAGAACGGCTGTTATCTGATAAAATGTGCTTTCCGTTAATTCAGGATTCAGGGACAAAATGCTGTTACCTTTTGCCCTTGTGATAAGCATAAATTTCTTAACAAACAATACTCTGAGCAGTTCCAATTACTTAAAAATCTTTTCAAAATGTAGAGAGGGCTTGGCAAGATGTAGCAGCTTATTCAGACACCTTAGCTGTTGCCACACTACCCCTGGGTCTGACTGCTGCTCAGACAAAACAGGGCTCCCGTAAATAATTTACTGTCACCGATACTGCTGCTACCCTTTATTCCACAAAGCAAAGAGCATGAAGAGATGAGGAGAAAAAGCACAGAGAAAAAGTGACTCTGACACCAAGAGGTGACTTTATGAAACAGTGGACTGATACTCAGCATTATAACTACCAGCTGCCATCAGAAACTAACTGCAATATTTCTGCAAAGTCTACTTCGGTTATAAAAATCATTATTCAATGAATTATTGAAATACCTTTTATCTGTGCCTAGGAAACTCTGCCAGGTTTGTTTTGAAACTTAGCTCCTTTCAGAACTACAAAAATAAGCTTAAGCTTTGCTATCCTCTATTTTCTCTAGCCAACAGTAGAGACATAAATGATGATTCTTAAAAGTGAAAAAATGTGAGTAGCTATTGATTCCTACTTGAAACTGCACAGAAGATATTTTCTGTCTGTAGCTTTTATTTTTTCCCTCAAACATTATGACTTGCCTGCAACTCAGACATTACTACTTATTAGTACAGTATGTCCTCCTGCTTCATCTGCTGTGACAGAGGGATAAGGCATTGACTTGGCGCCTAGCCAAACGAAAGAGTAAAAGAATAATCAAATAGTCGATAAAAGGACTGCCAGTTAGAGCAGACTCTGACCTTTATTATACTTTGCAAATACCGGTTCATTTAAGTTCACCTTGTTCACACAATGTGAGAACTTCTTGTGATGAGGATCCAAATCCAGCTTGTGTGCTAATAGGATGCATCTAATAATCAGTAGTTTTCCATCTAATTAAAGTTACAAAAAAACATGGTGTTACAATAGAATGTTGTTTAAACTTAAACTTCTTCATCGACTTATTTTTCAGTTGTCGATAGAATATAAATTGAGAGTAGACTAAAAAAATCATTTGTCAGGATCACTCTTTCTTTATATGAAAGCTACTGTGGTACTTCATGTCCATGAAAATAAACATAAGGAGATTTACAGCTGCATAGAGATACTTTCAACAGCAGCAAACCTTTATGAGCCATAGGCACAATCCAAGTTCCCATCATCAGTGCCTCATCTTGCTTTCAGCACAGAATTACCACTGCTCTGAGGTAGCTTCACCCTCAAACAGGATGTGAGAGGACTTCGGGTCTCCTCTCACAACTGCAGGCCTAATGAAATCAATTTGCATGCTAAAATATCAATCTCATCAATGATTGTGTGCTCCAGATAGAGTCAGTCAAAGATTCTAAAACAGAGCATCTTTCTGCTGTGAAAGACTGAGAGAAATGCCACCTTATACAAACGGAAGGGCTTCCTGAGTTCTCACAGGTGGAGACAAGAACCAGTTTCTTTCATCAGAAAAACACCAAGGGGAGCTTCAGAGAACAAGAAGGCTAGCCAGACCAAGATCAAGAGAAGGATGTTTTGAGAAACAGGCATCTTGACAGGCATCAGGGCTAGATCCAGCAGGATCCAATAGGATTGTGAACCAGATTTTAGCAAGCCAGGTGACAGGAAGAGAAGGAGCAACCAAGTCCCGTGCAGGTAGGAGGCAGGATCAGAGCCCAGGAGTGAGGAGTCAGGGCAGGAGCAGAATCGAGGTAGAAGGGGCAGTAGCAGCAGCAGCATCAGGACTACAGAAGAGTGATCAAACAAGTGACTGACACAACAGAGCAGAAAACAGGCTGTGGAGAGTGTGGAGCTGGCCTCCATCCAAAGACACACTGAGCAGCAAAAAGCAAGTGGTACAAACCCATCTTGTGCCTCGCATTTGCAGCAAGGTGCAGGTCAGTCTCCTTGACCAAGCTCCGTCTGGTTACACAGTTGCTGCAGTAGCAGACTGTGGTCAGCTACACCCTTGTCAAACCTGGGCAAAGGTTCCCAGTAATCAGATGTCTGCTTACAAGCTCCGTTACAATCTTACAGTTGCACCCCGAGGTTCACTTTGTTCCCCTCCACTTCCCCAGGAGCACTTGTGGGGAAGGAGACCCAGGTTTCTACATATACCAGGTAAAGCACAGACTTGAACCTGGGTTTCCAAGAACAGATTTAACTGGTTGGGCCAGAGGGAGGGCTGCATGCAGATACTATTTTCTAATGTAAGAAATCTGTAAAAGATAAGTCAAACTGGATATAATGGCTATTTTATACTTCATCCAGAATTGCATAGGGCTTGGGAAGGATGCCTAGTTCATTTTAAGAGTTTCTGCATCACACCACATGCTTAGCGTTGACATATTGAAGTTTTACTTAACTTTTCCTTTAGCATTGATGTTTCCATAACCTGCGGTTCAGTGTTGCAGAAGCAGATATAATAGAAAACTAAGGAAAACAGAAAGTGTGGTGTACAATAGAAAAAGACTTCATGGTGTTCCTAGTGATATGAGGTTCCAATGCAATTAGGGATAAGGAGGTAAAATGCTATATTCCCTAAAGAATACTGCTCTTCCTCATCTCTAGATGTTAGCGAGAATCTTGTATAACAGACATTTATGCTAGCATTTAAAATACAATTTGAAAATGGATGGCAGAAAGAAATGACAGGGGCTTGTACAGCCCGCTTAGCAGCAGGTTAAAACTAACCTTAAAATACATCTGTGAACTTGGAAAAGTATAGATTTCCCAGCACCAAATTTTGTGCTTGAAAGTGAACAGATATATGGTTATACATTTTTTTAGATCCAAGTTCTATGTTCTATTAAACTTCTGAAAATTAATCTGAAAATATTTCTCCTACTTGTCAGTTTAGTTATGGAAGAGCTACTTCTTCATGATGAGTATTTAATAAATGGGGAATTATTCTAAAAATACTTATACCAACTTGTCACTGTGGTTATGGAGATACTACCTATTAATGATTAGTATTAATTACTTATAATGGGGAAATCTATTATATTGCAGAAGTTCACATAATCTCCCATGTGCTTATTTGACTATCCAGACTATTTGTGAAGTTTGTTAGCAAGCATTTGTACCTCTACCTCTTGTACAACCACCAGCTGATCCTCTCCAAGATGTGGCTTACTCAGACTTACTTCATCTTTTCACCAGCTCATTCCAATTCTTGGACTATTGTGTCTCCTGCAAACACAACAGCATTTTAGACCATGATTGATGTGGTTTATATATATATATATATATATGCAAATAATAATACAAGTCATTTTCCAAGCTCTTTTGCTTGTACTTTGGGAACATAACATGGAAATAATGGGCTCTATATTTAGTTCTAGGTTCTCAAACATTGTTTCTATCCTATTTCTTCTCCTCCCCATCCATTTTCTCTTGCAGTGTTAATAGTTTCTCAGAGCTCTTTTTTTTTCTTTTTTTTTTTTTTTCCAATAAATTAGGGAGTTTTCAGAAGCACTACACACCACTTTTGATTACCAATGGCACCTTTTATAAGAAAATAAGGCTTTGATAAAGGTTGCTGCAGAACATGGAGATATTTCGGCTAGCTCTGAATGAGCTGGAAACAGCATGAAAACAGGAACAGGGTGCTCTGCCTGAGCTAACATTGCCTTCTGTGCACGGCCTCACAACGTGACATGCAGACATACCTTATCATTTTGTTTCATTTTAGGTTTAGGCGCTTGATTGCATGGGGGAATCCTAATTTACTGCCAAAGACACTAATACTAAAGTATTAGTGGAGGTGTTAAATAGTGTTAAATATTAAAGGAGGTGTTAAATACTAAAGTAAACAAAGCTACAGAAAGTTTTGTATGGCAGTAAGTTGTATGGTACTAGACAAAAGTAATGAAACTTATGAAAAATCATTGAAACTGTTGCAGGGCTAATATAGTCAATTCTGTATCAAACTGACCAAACAACATGGACCTCACCTGTAGAACATACAGCTGTGAAGTCCCTGTATATGAACTGCTGACTGAAAGCTAAGAAGTGCCACAATTTATCAAAAGCTTCCTGAAAAAAAAAAATCTAATTTTGCATGGAATGAACAGCAGTACAAGAAGGGACATGTTAAAGGACAATAAAATGACAATACGAAATGTGAACGACATCTTTTTAAAGTGACCAGGGAATGCCTTAAGTCAGGGGTCCTCAAACTTTTTAAACAGGGGGCCGGTTCACTGTCCCTCAGACACTGTCAGGGGCCGGACTATAGTTTGGAAAAAAATGAACCAATTCCTATGGACACTGCACATATTTTATTTATAGTAGTGCACAAAAAACAGGAAAAAGAATGCAATATTTAAAATGAAGAACAATTGTAATCAACAAAAACAAATAATATTTCAATGTGGACTATGGGCCTGCTTTTGGCTAATGAGATGGTCAATGTTAGGTTCCGTATTTGTCACTGCTAGTCGTAGCAAGTGATGCAAGTGTTCATCAGTTAGTCTGGATCTGATTGGAGATTTCAGATGTTTCATTCGGGAAAAAGTCTGCTCACAGACA
>NW_010579524.1:66611-126460 GCF_000705375.1 Tinamus guttatus | reverse complement strand
CTTTCCATGTTAAGAGGTGGTTGAAAATAATATAGTTTGTGGTCTCAGTAGCATTTTGTTAGATTCAACACTATGGTCCATGTCTTAGCCTAAAAATGCTGTTCATTTTCTTTTTAAAATGATCTTACTGAGGACCATGGTGGTGATTCGGCAGTGGGGCGCAGACTAATCCGGTTTAAAGAGCTCAGGACAACTTCTCAATCCGTCTGCTGCTTCCGAGCCTGGCCGTGGCGTCCGCGGGGTTCATAGTGCTGGTCGCTTGGTGGATTGGCAAGGCTCATGTGAGGAACTAGGAGTTAAGATAGGAAAAAACATTCAGGATAGAATGGGTACCTAGTGTGGGTTATAAAAGCAATGTCTGTTCCCCCTTGAATACCGGCTCTGGACGCGAGTGGAATATTTGAGCTTGTTGTTGGCGGCTGGAGCTCCCCCGGGAGCAATGAGCCCTTCTGGCTGGCGCCCGCGCTGCGAAATACCAGGTAGGGGCCGGAGCGAGGGCAGGAGCCCGTGTGCGCGCGCGGCCCTGCGCGGGGCGTTCCGAGGAGCCCTTCGGAAGCGGCTGTGCGGGACGCGTGAGCTGCGCCGGGGCGGTAGGACAGCCCCGGGCAGCTGGGAAAGCCGCTCCTGGGATGTGGAGCAAGGAAGGAGCAGCGCGCTGAAGAGCTACGGCTCGGATCTCCATTCGCAAATAAAAAGAAGAATGCAGTTTATGCCTTGAGTGGGGATAAAATTAGCATAAAATAGAGGAAAATAGGATAGCGTGTTGTTTATTTTTTGCTAACCCCTAGCACTGGAATTTTTCTCTCTTCCCTGCAACAGTAAAAATGCACAGCATACCTTTCCCTGCTCTCCCTCTGCATCCCAGAGGATGTGATATATTTAGAAATTGATAATTCACAACTTTGAATTAGCAGAATTGTGGGGTTTTGCAAACAAGTGTCTTTGGTTCTTTATAGCACACACACTCAGGTGTGATCTGTGCATCAATGACATTTTTCAAAGATCGCAATTTAAAAGCTTCTGAAGTTTTTGTGAGAGAAAAATAGAGTTTTTCTCATGTTTCTGTTGTTGGTTGGTTGGTTTGTTTTTTTGTTAAACAGTATTATGCAAAACTGTCAGCAAAATACAATCTAGAGAATGGAAACCTAGCATTACATTCATATGCATAAGGCATTAAGTGGTATGTTTGTTTGTGTGGGGTGTTTAATTGTAAATGTTACCTGCATTTCCCTTTGCATCTTTGCAACACCTTTCCAGGGCTCTGATTGTTCCTTCTTTCTCCCTTAACTTCAGCAGATGACTCCGTACGTTCTTATTTCATTCCATTCTGGTTTTTCAACAGTTGAGGAAAATTTCATTTTTCATTTCCTTTCATTTTTTCTTTTCCTCTTTTCTTGATCTAATTTAATCCAAGGCTGGAAAGGAAGCTGAAACTGCTCCCTCATCTATTAATTGTTGTCCTTTAGTGGGCTATTTCAACAATAGTTGAAACAATAGTCAAAAATATGTAGTCAAAATATGGTTCTTAATTTAATCTTTTATCCCGTAGTCGGATACTTGATTTAAAATGCACAACAGGAGCTGGAGCTTCTGCCTTGCGCCCTTTGCATGAGTTGCCTGATGCTTCTGCTTCTGCGTAGCAATTCTTCTCCAACCACAGTCTCTGATTAAACTTATCTTATCAGTACCTTGCCTAAGCACTGTTATCCTGTTTATACTTTTAATATATTGCTAGAAAAACTTTTTAAGCTACCTTGGTGCTTTAAAAAATTGAGACTTTGAAGTGCTTCTGCCACAGTAGTTTTAATGAAGCTAAGCAGAAAAAGTAACATGATTCCTTTAAACATCAGCATTTCCTGACAGAACTCAAAGATTAATGGACCAAATCCCTTGGAGGCAGGCAAAGCTTTCCCATTAATTGTAATGATTGGGGGTAGAATCCACTGAAAGAGAGGAAATAAGAGTAGCATTAATATATAAAGGGGAATATATAAAAGATTGCTAATTAGAGTTCTATGAAAAATTCATTTTTTTTCAATAGCAATGCAGTTGTAATTCTTTGCAAACAAGCACGGTGCATTCTAACAGTCACTAGAAGTGCTAGTTTTTTGAAAGGCCTTCATATTTTTTCAAACAGAGGATTTAAATTACCAGGAATAAAGTTTAGCTTTAGGAAAGTAATTTAAAACAAAGTTTGCACTATACCAATGAGCAACTATAGCGAAACTTACGATTTTTATTCCAAAATTTATCAGTATATTAAATCTCGTATTTAGCAATATAAAATGTATTCAGCATGAGCAAATCATGCTTTTCTTTTTATAGGTAACATGTTTGTGCTTTAGATTTAAAAATTATCATGTAATACTTTAGCATTACTAGTTTATTGTTATATTTATCAAATATATCCCCAAAATGTTTATCTTCAACATGAAGTTATGCCAAGCTACCTTGTGTAATAATATTAGTAAAAATAGATCTTTTTAAAGATGGCTTAAATGATGGCTCTCAGCATCAAAAAACCAGCACTATTTGCTTCTCTTTTCAAGTGGTGACTAAAACAACTCATAATCAGTTAAATTGACAGGTACTAATTACTTTTAGTGCACCTAGAGATGAATAGGTCTTTCCATGCAGTTTTTCGTGGACGTTTTTGCAGTTTCCTGTGTTTTGAGGCAGGAGATGGAGCGTTGCTGACTTGGTAAGTGACATGTGTCACATCTCAAGGTGGCTGCAGCACTTCGCAGTTTGGCCTGTGTAATTTATGTCAAAAAATACACTACTACTTAATGAACCTCTCAAAATTTACAAAAGCAGAAATAAATATAATGTAGGTAAGTGTATACTGTAGCTTTTGTATTATTATACTCTATTTGGACCAGTAGTTAAGTTGCTAACCTGCTGTAATCACAAAAGTTGTCTTGATAAAGAGCAAAGGGTTAATGTAAAATGTGTCTGCTAGAACCAATAAATCAGATTTTTAATCTCTGGGCATTGTTCTGAAGTGCTGAAGGATGGAGTGCCGTGTTTAGACTTCTGATTTCTAAAGCTTCTGCTTTGTAAAAGTTGCAGAACGCTTGGTCGGGATGAAGAGCGGCTGAATGTTTTAGGACTCTTGAAACACTCCTGGGAATGTCATTTTGAAATTTTTGGTCAGGGAGTTTTAATATGGATCAACCAGTTGAGTAGTTACCCCGAGGTGTCCCTGATGAGCACATGGGACCCAGAACAATTTGATTTTGAGACCAAATGTGACTTATAATTCCTTTGTAAACCTATGAAATAAGGCCTAACCCTCATGGATTGTGTCTGAAGATACTTGTACTTATCAGCCACGATTGTGATTAATAAACAACTGCAGGCTGCTTTTAGTGTAACTCTGAACTATGCAACAAACAGGAATGGGGGTATAACTTGACTTCTGGGTTAAGTATGTAATGCAGACCTTTTCTTCCTCTGCATTTTCCGGTTCTGTTGTTTGCTTGTTTTAAGTAAAGAATTTACTTGCAAAATAATTAGTAGTTCACATTGAAACCCTTAGTGGTGCTGGAGGATTTTCAGGCAGATTGATCAACCACAAGGTGGTTGTGAGGGCTGCAGCCGGGTGATGGCAGCGATTGCTGTGAGTGAGTGAGGAAAGGATGCGTGTGCGTGTTTGTGTAGGGGTGTGCATAGGGGTATGCACACCTACATAAAGAAATGCAGGAGGTCCTATGTTTTATCTATATGTGCTTTGTCCTTTTCTGCAGCAAGATGCTAGCTTACGGCGCATCTAGATTCTTCACTAATGAGACTGATTAACCTGCAAAGCAGAGGGAGAGAATGAGAACAGGGGCATTTTGGGGCTTATTTTTCTCTTTTGGAGTTGCCTTTTCATCGAGCTGCTCTGGACTTTGCTTGATACCCCCCACCCCGAGGAAGCACAGGTATCTCTTGTATTTCCTGAATTTATAAGTGGAAAATAAGACCTGTGATGGTATTATTTCGCCAGTTGATTAAAGTATTGGGACATCCTTGGTATTTGACTTTTTTCTGTATTTTGGGAATAGATGGATGCTTTTGTCTCCTGAATAATTCAACTCTGCTTCTGTTGTCTGTAGCTGTGTCTGGGCTGAGAAACATGTAGTTGACCTGGTTCTTGATAGTGCCACAACAGCCAAGTTGATTCTTAACAGCGGGTGGCAGGGAGAAAAAATGTTATCTTGATTTTTCGTATGGCTGCTTGTCAAAGCTGCGAGTAGCAGGTGAAGTCTGCAGCGCCTATCTGCCGAATAAGGAGAGTGGGAATGTGTTCATTTACATGGTAACTCTAAGAGATGAACCGTCTTCGGATTAACGGAATAACAGAGTGGAATATTACAGCTGCAAGGTGTAATTATGCCTTGCAGCGATACAGCCTGTCTGTGCAGAGTGATCAAGATGTAAGGAGTCACGAGGAAGAAATCCAGGAGAGCTATTTCTGGGTTAGGCGAGCACGGATCTGGAGTTGCTGACAGGTAATTATTAATGTCCTGGCAGGGTGGGTCCTTTATATTGGTCTAGCAGTAAAAATTAATGTACAAATAAAATTGGTACGAGCTCATAATTAGCCTTGACTATCTTCAACTGCCAGATACTTGTATGGAGTGCCCTTGTGTAGGTCTGATGTCAAGCATTTGGGCTTTCAGTTTCCTTATTTAAACAATATATTGAAGAAAACAGCAGAGCAATACTGAACTAGCTGTCCTCTATTTTACCTACTTATCTAGCCCTATTGATATTAAAAAAGACTTGATGCTTTTTGCCACATCTCAAAAAAAAAAATATATTCCTATTATAATCAGTTGAACTATTTACATCAAAGATTCAGGTGACTGACTGTGATTTAGGTCGCATTTTCTGGGTGTTTATGGGCTAGAAACTGATAGATAATAACTTTATTTTGCCAGGAGAGCTCATCTTCAGCATTCTGGGTTGCATGTTTGCTTAGCCCAAAATTGGAGGCCAGTAGAGAAGTAATCACTGAAATTGCCCCCAGATTTTTACTATCATTTGTGATGGATAAAAAAAAGGAGGAAACTGTCATTTATGAGTTCCAATAGTATAAACTATGAGGACTTTACATTTCTCTTCTAAATGTTACCTTCCTCTACTTAAAAAGAACAAAAGCCATTCTGCTTCTTTAAAAACAGCTGCATAAACCACAACAGGGCACCAACAGTTAATAGTGCAAGAATTTTTCATATAGGAGTGTCAGGCTTTTGTGCACTGGCATTGATGTTACTGTCAGGTGACAGTGAGCGTTTGCAGTCAATCTATTGAAGTACCAAAGGGCATGTTTTGGCAACTGTTATTAAAAGTGCCTCTATTTCATAAGAGCAGCACGTGCTTTATTCTCCTGTAATGGAATTCCCCATAACAGACAAGACAGGTCAGAAGTTGAAAATATTAGCAGAAGAGGAAGAATGGGTTCAAGTGCCTTTATTTATTTTTTAATCCTGTTGCTCCTTCCAAATGAGAGGTTCAGCTAAGAAAACAATAGTTTCTTGGCATTTTGCTCTGCTTGTTGTTAATTGATAGTTTTGTATTTTATTTATTTATTTATTTAATGGTTCAAAGCCTCATAGCTTTCAAACACTGTCTTTCAAATAGGATTTCAAGGAAAGTAAATTATTTGGTAATTTGAGAAATGCAACTCAAAACTCATCCCTCTCAACCTAATACCATGTGCTGTGTCACAGACGTACGCTGCTTTGCTGATTGTCACAATTTAATCACTGGTGGTTTGGTCTATGCCAAGTAACTCTGAGAGGACGTAAGGTTTTTACATGGGAGCCTCTTGCTCTTTTGGAGTTTCATTTTGATGAAGAGGCTTGTTGGCAGGTATTGACACCTGGTAAAGTGGGCGATGTGCAAAACCAAGAGCTTGCTCCATCCAACACCTTCAGTGATGCTGTAAATGGCTGTCCACTTCCAGAATGTGGTAACTCAGTGTAACTCAATGTTAAATAAACATTGCAAAAATTGTATTTGCTTTCTCTTGGCATCTGCACTGACTGATATAATGTTTTCTACCACTGAAGCTTGTGTTGTAGTCTGGACCTATTTGGGCACCCAAGACAAATGGGCATCACTAATTGCTTTCAATAATACAAGAGTTTTGGTAGTATTTTGTCCAAAAGGTTAATTTGTTTTTATACTATGCTATTATTATTATTATTTTTTAACTTGCTGGGGTGCGTGTACCTCACAAGGCCTTTTTTTCCTGACTTTTTTGGAGGCTGAGTAGTGTGTAGAAGACAGGAGGTTTGCCAGCTTCATTTCATTACTGTGGCTACCTGACTGAGCCTGTTACTGAATAGGGCCATGAGGAGGTGTGTTTTTTTTTTTTTTTTTTTTTGCTTTTATGGTTTTGTACTTCCTAATGGTTGAGTTGAAAATAGGAGTGGCTGCTGTATTTTAATATTTGAAATTAAAAATCCTGCCCATTCTCTGATAAGTTTTTTGTGAGTATTGAGAGAGAAGGTCTCCGGGAAAGAATATATCATCCCTAAATGGGAAATACTTCTGTTCCAGTGCAGCTATATTAAAAATGTGTCTTCCCTCCTACCTCCTGAAGTCCAGGGAAATGAGGAGAATCAGAATAAGAGAAAGAATGTGTCCGCCTCTCAGAAGGGAGATCAGCTACTGAATGCGGAAATTAATTGTTTGACTTTTGTTTCATGCATGGTTACAAACAGAGAATTGAAAACGGAATGAAAGTCTTGGGTTGCTGGTAATGTGATGGCAAATGCAGTTGCTTTGACTGCATGGTTTCTCAGAGAAGCCAGGAGTACCTTGCTCCTGAAAGTGGAAAGTAATATTGAGATTTTTTGTTCAAAATGTGTCCTTTGAATAATAAAGGAAGCTCATCCTAAGAAAAGAAAGAGGGTCACTAGGATGATCTAGAGACTGGAGCATCTCTCATACAAAGGGAGGCTGAGGGAGCTGGGGCTCTACAGCCTGGAGAAGAGAGAAGGCTTGGGGGACCTTGGCCAAGCGTATACACGTCTGAGGGGAGGACGTAAAGATCTGTGTGTTGGTAAACACATTTCATGGCTCCTTTTGGGTTTGTTTGCTTTGTTGTTTTTGGCATGCATATATTAGTGATAGCGATTAGCCAGGGGCAGTAAAGGTAATGGTTTCTTCGTAAACGTGGCAGAAGAATCAGAATAGCCCCGAGAGCAGCTCAGCCCGAAGCGGTGAGGTGGGTGTGTGTGGAGGAAGGGGCTGTGGGCGCTCGGCTCCCGCTGAGGAGCTGCTCCCGCAGCGCGCTCCATTCCCACTGCTCATCCAGAAACTCAGCGGGTTTGGCTGTTGTCACCCACCAGTGAAACAGGGCATTGAAGAAGCAGTATCAAGTGACCCCCATAATTCTGTATGTGTTTAGTTTAGTTGTTCTTTTTTTTAAAAAAAAAAACTTGGCATAGCCTTATAAATGAAGTTGAAAATGTTGCAGCTGCCGTAATGCCTTTAGCACTCACCTTTTCCACTGACACTCGCAAGTGCAGTGTGAGCTTTCTAATGTGGCATTATTTGCTCTGCAAACTTACCATTTAGAGTGACACTAGAAGTAGAAACCGGAATGATATTGCAACCACTGAGCAGTTATGACTTTCTTAGTTGGAATTTAAATTACTGATCTAATAGTCAAAGACCTTCTCTTTTCTCAGTGAATTTCTCCTTCATTTTCTCAGCAGAATTATGGGTGTTATGTGAAGCATCCATAGACATATTAAAAACCTGATGGGAAGTGGCAATCACTCAATGACGAGTCCTACAGCTTATTTTTCTTCTTATTTTTTCTTTTTTTTTTTAAACATGTCATATTTTTTTTCCAGAAATTACCTCATTTTCCAGGTTCTTCTGTTTGAGTTTCCTGTGTTTTTCTTATATTAAAAAAATAGATAATTTTTCAAACTACCATAGGCAATTGCTTTGTTTTGGATTACAGACTTTCCTATGTAATGGACCTTTGATATATAGTATAATGGATATCAGGGTAAAGGAGGGCACTCTTTTTTTTTTTTTTTTCCCCCCCTCTAAAAAAAAACACACACACATTTCTTTTGTAAAAGATTTTGTTAAGATTGACTGGAGATAAAATATTTCAGGCAGCATTAGAAATAATCAACTTAATTTGTGCAGTTTGTAGGAGGTTACCAAAGTTGCCGGTGCCAAGGTTATTGCACGGACAGACAGCATATGTGTGGCATGGTAATGGGAAAAAAAGTTACCCGAGAGGATTAAGTTTTGGAAATTTGTATGCTGGTAGTTCAATGCCTCAGTTATTTTCTATACATAGTATGGACCATGTTAAGCTGCACTGGTAAGTAGCTGTGAACTGGCTGCACTGGCTGTAAACAAGTGAGTTCCTGCTGGCAGTAGCTCCACAGAAATATCCCTCATATGAATTTTAATTGTGACCTGTGAAACTGTTCTTTTTGCTTGTCTGGACATATTAATGAGGTTATGTCCAGGTCTCTGCTAGTGTGATTTGCTTTGTATTATTGTTATCTTTTTTTAAAGATGGAACTATAGGTGCCGTTTTAATATTTTCTAAACTATAGTTTATTTGATCCATGGTAGAGATGTCAAAAATCATTGAGTTCTTGCAAGTTACAGTAATTGTGAGGGTGCAGCAGGAGATCTTACCTGTGCCCTGGGGAAAGACTTAACTGTTAGCTAATTAAGGCCTCGTTAGACCTTGTAGAGCAGCAGAAATGAACCAGGACAGTGTCTTGGACTTGGAGATTAGGTAAAGTTTAGTACTTTCTTAGTCTGCTAAATCAACTGAGTGGAGGATGCAAATTAAGAGGAAATCCTCACTCACTCATTTCCAGTGTTTACGTGAGGCTTTCTGGAATATTACCCTTCGTGGAGTTAGCGACGATTCTCCAAGCTGTGGCTCAGGAGGGAAACTCAAGGCAAGTTGAACACTCTTCCAGGCTTTAGATCTGAGCTGGTTGTTTTAATGAGAGAGAGTGATACTGGGTGCGAGAAAAGGTGATTAACCAGATTTACAAATTGATGTTATCCTGTTAATCTTTAATTACTGCAGAGATGGACTAGCTCTGTGGCTGAGAAACTCGAAATAGATGCTGGAACTCTTGGCAAAGTTATTTAAAATACCGCATTCACTGAGCTTATTAGATGTAATGACCTAGACCCAAGTCTGCATGAGATGCCCATCGCAGGAAATGCTTAAATTCATTCCTATTTTTAAAAAGACCCTGAAGCACATACACGATTTGCCCGGAAAAGATGAATTAAGTATGGGGTTTATATGCTTTGCTGAATCAGGACTGTAACAGCAGCCTAAAGCTGACCTAAAATCAGCTTAACTAACTCCAAGAAAAGCAGTGCAAAGAGGAGGTGGGCTGCACCTACCTCCACCATCTCGGCACCCTCTCCGAGGGCAGCGAGCTGGAGGCTTGCAGGGCCATTTCAGAGCCTTCTTTTATTTACGGCTGCCATAAAGATCCCTGTGGGGTCACCAGCAGCCAGCACAAGTCAGATCAGGCTCTCGGGGACCAGCCAGGCGTAGAGCAACTCCCAAATGAGACGTGTACAAAACCCTTTAAAAGCGAGTGAGCTACCTAGAACCTGCTCATAGGAGCCTCGTAAATTCATACTCAGATCCAGGGTATGTTCTGGGTAGTTCATCCTCTAAATTTCTGAGGCTCAGAAGTTCAAGAGGGTCTGAGTTCACTGGTTTGTTGCAATTTGTAATAACAATGGAAATTTCCCATTTAACTTTTTTGTTCCAACTATTTTGGAATAATTTACTGTGGTATTAAGGTGTATGGGAATAAAGTCTTATCTTTTATGTGGTAATGCTACACAATCTGCTGAAGAAACACTATTTAATGCCAGTTACAAACATGTGTACATGGCTGTATGTAGATTATGCAGAAGTTCAACACAACATGACTGAGAAGAGCCAGTATTTCCTCTTTAAATGTCTTTTATTGTTTTTATGGTTCAATTGGTAAATGTATGTCATTCCTCATCTACATACAGTAAAAGCAGTACTGTGTACAGAACTGCTACTTTGTTCTGATGCACTCATGCTGCATGCTGAAATCATTCCATACTTTATACAGGTAAGCCATTTCCAATAAATTCTGGTTCTGTGTATGTACTTTGAAGTGCTTGGTGCTTGCTTTGAAGAGGAAAGCAAGCAATGGCTTTGTTTTTCGCTTTGGATGTGTTTTAATGCTGCAAAGTAGTGATAGATTTGGTATATAACATCTCGTCTCCCATTCCGGTGTGATTAGAGTTTACATTTCTTCTTTAATTAGACTTGACTAAATTACTTTTACATGGCATTAATTTTCCAAATGACTTTTTTAGTCATTCCATACATTTAAAGTGATGTTTTCTTAAGCTTATCTTTACCTCTTTTTAATCTAGCATTATGCTTTTGTTTTAGGATGCTGGCTTGTGCAGTTGGCTTACATTTCCTAGATGTGTCACTCTGATGGCCTACTCAGGTCAACTATTTACTGATTTACTGACATAGTGCCCCTTTTTTTTTTTTAATAGAGATGAAATAGAAATGATCTGATTTCTCTGGTATTCAGTAGGAGCTCAATTACATGAGACACACACACCTGCTGATTTTTATGTAATCATAAAAAAAAAAATCTTTGTTATGACTTTTCAGGTTTTGCATCCCCATATCCCTTTGAGAGCCACGGGGCAGGCGAGCGTGTGCTGTGGGTGCCAGCTCACGTTTCCCTCCTCACTGGAGTTGTCCTGCAGTTCTCAGCCACGACAGCAGACCCGGTGACCCATATTTAAACCACTTGTTTAACTCGCTGGAAGGGTTCTGTGTCTCCTCTCAGTTTTAAGGCTCATGTTCTCAGTCCTCTGGGGATATTGCAGGCCAGCAAAGGATGGCAAATTGTCGAGTAATAATGTTTTAAAGCACTAACTACTACTTCTATAAGTAGGCCTGATGGAGTAAAGCAATCAGTTTGCTTAGATAAGCAAGCAAACAAAAAACAGAAATAAAATAACCCCTGTTTTGAACATTTACAGTGCTCACAGGAATTTTCGATTTATTCCACTAGTAAAAGGTATAAAAATATCCTGAATAATTCTCATATGAAAATAGGCCAAACTTAACGTTCTATTTCTGACAGGGTATCTTATCACTCAGTGAGGTCCATAGGGGCAGAGGTATCTCCATCCTTGGAGATACTCCATCCTTGGGGACTGTGCAGCTGGTTCTGTGCGACCTGCCCTGGCTGCGCTGGCTTGGAGCAGGGCTTTGGCCAGGGGATTCCACCTCTTCCAGCCAAACTGTCTCACTGAGTAACTGAAATTTTGGTAGGAAACAACTTTAATCTATGATTAAAGATGATTTTTGTATATTTTCATTATACAAATAACTTAAATACCTGTATTTTTGTTACATTTTCACATTTCTGCACGTTGTTTCTTTCTTTTTCTTTTTTTTAAAAAAACTTTTTTCAAAATTGAGATAAATGTTGGTTATTATAGTAGTGATCCATAAAAATAATTTGTGCTCAGATTATATACATATGTAGTGTAGAGTTATGATGGCTATAACTTTTCTGTCTCCCTTTTTATGTTTAGAAGGGTTCTTTTGGGTGGTTTTTACAATCTCAAGCATCCACTCTTAATACATTTCCTTATTCTCACTTAATGCTGCTTAAGGATTTTCAGCTCTGCTGCTGTTCCTGATAAGCAACTACTTCCTGAGACTGGATAGTGTTTGCATCAGCAAAAACTGTGAAATTCATTATATACACAACTAAAATTAAAAGTGAAATATATACTTTTATGTTGCTCACAGGAATTGTAGAATTTATTTGTGCTGTAGCATTATTTTAAAATCATTTTCACATTGAGTTTTCCTTTGATATAAAAGGGGATGATTTATGAAAAGCTGTCCTTAAAATAGACAAAACTATATTTTTGGCAATACGTTCATATGTCAGGAAGCAATATAAATTGAAGCTGATGAAGAATGGAGAGGATAATTTAGCACTGAAATTATTCTGGAGTTGTTCTTCAAGCATTTTACCTTGCCAGCGGGGGAACTTGCTGCTGCATAGAACGGCTGAAACCTTTCGGCCAGTTTCAGTATTGGCTTGTCCTTTGTGGCTCTGTGTTTTATTTCAGTTCCTTCAGTTTCAGTGAAGAGTGCAACTGTGTTGCCCAGAAATTTTCAAAGTCATGGTATTGTGTCAAAATTATTGGTGTGTGATCTCTGTTGGTTTATACATGAACAAAGTGATTCAAACTTTTTGCTTAAAACTGTCTTGTCATGCCTTATGTTCAGTGTACTGGGTTATTGTCTCTTTTTCTGAATTGAATGTGCTTTTTCTAGTTAGGCTGGATGTGAATTTTGGTGGTAAATGTTTTCTACTAGTCTCACATGCTCCTTCTGCTGACAGAAGGGCTTCTTTAGTTAATGACTTTCTTTAATTACCTGTCTGATACATATCTTGAACGTGCAGGTCTCAAACAGCTCAAAAGTGAAAACCAAGGTTTTCCATCAGCGGTCGTTTTGGAATTGTGTTAATGTTATTCAACTTCTCACACACAAACTAATCAATTATGTGTTGAGTAACATGATATGCTTGGCCAAATTAATTCCCTGTGCAGTTCCCATTAACAGAGAAATTACACTCAGATGAACTCGATTTGTGCAATCATCTCAATCAGGTGTCACAATCTAGCATGTTGTCATAACACTTTAAAATGTCCTGTTGGTCTTGGGGAGAGGATTTGTTTGAGGTGCTCAGATTCAGCATCAACTAAATTATGCATGGTGGTACCTTGGTAATTAGATTTTTTTCAGTCTTCTGGGCATGTTTTTGCCGTGATTTGTTGTAGCATCAGCCCAACAGTGAACTTCAGGCCAGCCAGCTCAGCTTCTTGTGAGGTTTTATCTGTGGCAGTGCAGAGCTGTGTCGGGCATGTATGCGGAAAGCTAGCAGGAAGGATTATTTTGGAAAGGGCTGACATTCCCAAAGCTGGGCTGATATCTTTTCCTGGCCTATCCAGTTGACAGCACATTCTTGATTCAAACTTAAGCTGGATTGTACGAAATCCACCCTGCTTGGGCTGCGCATCCCTGAGGCCTGCATAGGGAAAGGGAACAGAAAATTGTAGGAATACCCATATTTCATTCCACTCTGACAATGAAACACCCAAAATAGTGCCTTGCAGCACCCATCTGGATCCATAAGCACTGGCACCAGCAGAAGGGAGGAGAGCAGGAGGTGGAAGTGCCCCTCATGACCACAGCAAGGATTTATGCAGCATCAAGGTGATTGACTTCACTACATAGTTCCTGCGTGGGACACCTGGAGGTAGTACGAGAATCTGTCACCTTTAAGGCAAATTAGGTTATAGTTTATAGTGTGAATAGTGCTGTGAAAGTCAACGGGATGCCACTCAGCACACAAGCTGACTAAATCTGGTTGTTAAGTGCCAACCAGTGTATTAAACTTCATTTCTCTCTGAAGAGTGAACAGGGGGAGAAACTGCTTGTACAATATGCAGCCTTGTTACAGAAGACAGATGCCAAGTGAATATTTAATAAAACTTGTATGTTTTTAATGTATTTTTTGTAGTCATTAGCCTCCCTTTTCTGTCTACCCTTCATTGTGACAGCTGTGGTGTGTCATAGACCTTAAATCAACAAGAAGCAGCAGAATATCGTATTCTGCTTGGCTGGCGAGTGCTTCTGTTAGTCTGCATTCTTTCGAGATGGTTTCCCCATCAGACCATCTGGTTCGACTATTTTGAGAATTTATTTTATTTTACTTTTATTGTTGTTTGCAAATTCGCTGACATCTCAGCAAAACACACCATGATTAGGAAATGAGATTAATTCTGACACAGAAGTTTTGTAGGCATGTGTAGGAGGCAAAAAGATTGGCAAAACCAGTAGAAGAATGAAAGAAAAATTAAAATCCTAATTATCAGGACAGAGAAAATAGTTTGATATGGTGAGCAAGTGATTTGTATACTGAAGATGAAATTTAGAAGCAGAATGATTGTTGCAGTACAGTGTGCCAAAACTCTGTGTGACTTGACTTGGAAGAGCGATAAAAATGCATTAAAAAGGAGTGCAACAGTTCTTCAGTCTAGTCAATGTTAGGTCCATAGATTGTTCTTCTGCTGTCTAAAGCTGGTTGTGTATTATAGACATATTGTGGATGGTTCTTGCGGGGCATATTGGCTTAGAAATCCTTCCAAAGTTGAGAAAATACTCAGCCAAGTTGTATATTGAGAGGGGTCTACTGATTTTTGCCTTTCACGTTGATTCTGCGGGTGCATATTCCCATTCTGCCATCACAATTTGCCTTGTTCTACGTGCAAAAGGAATAATGGGATCTACCAGTTTACATGGGACAGTATTGAAAAGGTTAAAAATACAGTTGATCAAATATGAAGGATTTAGGAACTTGAATACAGTATGTAGGTTATTGTCTTTTTTTAGTTTACCTAAAAATGTTGAGGTTAAAACTAAGATTTATCTTGTCCTTGTCAACCAGGTGAAGTAATTAACCCGGATGCCTTGAAACACAAGGATTTTCTGATTTTGTTATTAATTTCTCATAAAGAGGCCATTAATATTTAAATTGCTTCAATCTCCAATGGAACGTGTTAATAACCTTACACAGTGTCAACAAAAATCACTGGTGCAGTAAGGTGCTTTGAAATGAAGTTAAGGCAATTGTTCTACCATTTGTTTTTCATTAAAATCGTTGACATCTTTATTATGCAACAAACTTGCATACTTGCATTGTATTCATCAGTTTCATTAATTCGCCTTTTCCAAATTAGGCTTCCTCTTTTTTTGTTGTTTTTTTGTTTGTTTGTTTGTTTTGTTTACTTGGAACTCCCAAAGATGTTTAGTGATGGGTAGACAAAAGATTTTCCAAAATCAAAGTACTTTTATATGTTTTAGCATTTTTCAAGCCACATAAGGCAGAGTTTACTTGGTTTCCTGCCCTTCCATGAACTACAAACTTGTGCTTTCTTCCTGCCACAGTTTGCCCCCCCATAGAGCTGATTTTCTATCTCCTTTCAGAGGTTTGAATAACTCTGTGCCAGTATTTATTCGAGGTGTCTTTGTTATACAATATTATTTATTGTTACTGTGATAGTGCCTAGAGCTCCATTCATGGATCAGGGCTCCTTTGGGTTAGGCACTGTTGCAGATAGAAGAAGAAAACAAAAGTCCCTGTGCCAAAGAGTCAGCAGTCGTAGCTGTGAATACTTTGCGCTCACCATTTACGGTAATGAACTTTTCAGCCGTTTGTGACTCTTTTTCAAGGAGTTCAAACTGGCAAATAGAAATGGGTTACAATTAGCTATGCAGAGAAAGTGGTTTTGGCCTCTTTAAAGTGACATTATTACGTTTCAGAGGTTCATGTTTCAGTCTCCAGTAGCGATTCACAGTCTTATACTGAAAGATAAGAACTAAGTGTTACAAACATTGCTCCTCTTGAAGAAAACAGGATTTGGGGTTGGCATTTAGTCCCTCCAGTTTGCTAGATGCCATGGTGGGAAACATGATAACCCTGCGGTGGACGAGGGCTTTTGTTGGGTTTTGATGACTGGGAGATGTTCCCCGTTAGGCTGGGGCAGATCGTTGAGGCAGGAGGACGTGACCCCAGGCTCAGGAGAGACGCGGAGCTGGTATTTTGGGATGTGCGCGGTTGTCCTCTGGAGCATGCTCAGTGTCCCCAGTTGAGGCCGGGCAGCTCCCAGGAGGATTTTACGGCACATCATGGTGCTTCTTGTGCTCAACCTCCTGGCCTCCTTCCCACACGGCAGTAGTGGAAGAGCTGTAACTGCAGGAGTGCTTGAATAACAGGCAGAACTTACAAGCTGAAGGGTGTCCCCAGCCCACGGGCGCTGAGGCAGCTGTGAGCTGCGCTTGCCCAGACCGTTAGTCGCTGTGGTGCAGCCCCCACCACACCTCAGGCAGCCTGGGCCACACGGGCCGTGGCAAGAGCAGAGCGCTGGCGTTTTCACCACTGGGGTTCACTGAGGTGGGACTAAGGTCATTAGTGCCTTGGTGCTACAGCTCGCTCTCACTCGACATACTCCTAAAAGATGAAGAAAGACGAGATGATTTTCATTATCGTATATTCCTACTATATGCTTAAGTTGCTAATCTTATTGCTGCAAATCCTGTTGTGCTCTATTGAATTACTCCGTGTTGCTGTGCAGTTGCACAGGTCTCATAAACCGTGTTATCTTTTTCAGCTTTAAGCTGTATCAGAAACGGTAAAACCAAAGCTTCAAGTCACATTTTTTAATCTCAGAAAAATAGAAGAGTGAGCATTGCTATGTTTTTCAATCAGTAGTGAGCATCTTAAATCTCAGTGTAGTTCAAAAGTTTTTAGCTCAATTACAATACCTGTCTTTTTTTTTTTTTTTAACTGAAATTGCTCCTAAAAAGTTATTAATATTCAAACAAACGCTCCAGGGATGTTTTTGTATTTCTAAAATTACTTATTCAAAGTTTGTAGATATTTCTTACCTATGTTCTATGTAGCAGTCTCTATCATTTTTTTTGGTATGCATCTGTTTATAAAAATTTTTACATTTGGTTGGTAAACTGCATGCTGTGAAAGGGAGGTGGGAGAAAAGAGTTGCAGATGCTGCCGTAATATTCTTACCTTCTATCCTAAATACTGTCAACAGAAATGATAAAAGAGCTGAATCCGTCCTTGTATTTGTAGCATTTACTTTTTTTGGTAAGCTTTAGCCGTTGTTATGCAGCTCTAAGAATGTTAGATAACAATTTATTTATGTTTTAAAACGGTGACTTATATGTCTACTGTGAAAGTGAGGGTTATCTAAGAGAAAAAGAGAATCTCAATCCACTGATCTCAGAAAGCTGTGATGTTCAGGAGAAGGGCTGGAAGTCAAGGTATGCCCAGGTCTTAATAGGTATTTTCTGTCATCATACCTGTCTCTGCATAGAGTACTGGCTTGGTTTTGAAGTTATTAGTTTTGTTATTATTATTATTTTTAGTCCAGGTGTTCTTCCTTACTATTCAGTAAAAAAACAGCTTGCTAGTTCTGGGTGACGGAGAAGGAGGAGACTAAGTTCTCACCAGCAACTTCCTGCATCCGTAATGGATGCAAAATATGTTCATAGCTAGGAGTGGGTTAGTTTTAAAGAAAAGGTGGGAGAATAGTACTAAATATTCCATCCGCACTCCAAAGAAATGTAAAATTAAATGCAGTCCCTTTGAGTTTTTTATTAAATAAATGTAAACATTAGCACTGCACAAATGTTTATCATTAAGCAGATATGTTAATTCTAATGCACCAAAAGTGTTTATTTCTCTGTGAAATCTTTTCATACTAGCTTGGTTTAGTATAGTTTAACAATACAGTATTTTTGGACTGCAAAATGGAATTTTGCCTTTTTATTCATTTTCAGAAGTTTGGAAATAAAACTCAGTGTGAAGGCAATGTGAAATAATTGAAGAGTAATCCCACACCGCAGTTTTACTACTATTTTCATATTATATCTGTCTGCATTACAAATGAAACTTTGCAATAGAGGGCTGCTCTGAAGTTTCATCCAGTGGTTTCTTAGTGTGAAATTAATTTATTCAGGAAAAAATATAAATCATTTTAGGTGAAAGAAAATTGATTTTTACCAGCACCTTTCACTTGTTTCCCTCTTAGTAGTGTTAGATTAGATTCTGGAAGTGCTTATATGTTTTATAAAACATTTAAGTCTTGATGTATTGGAGCACTTGAAGGGCTCTTAGGCGTTAGAGAATTATGTTAGGATTATATTGTTAGCGGTCTGGTGTCTGGCACTTCGGTGAGGAATTGGCTGCTTTGGTCCTATCACAGCCATAAGTAGAAAGGAAAAAAATGATACAGGTAGAAAGAAGTAATGCTAGTATGTCAGAATGCAAAATTTGGGGCAAATAGTTTCACAATTATATTCAAAGTCACAAATGCACTGCAAAAATGCTTTTGCAAAAGCAAGGTTTCCTGAGATCAAATCTCAACATGTTGTACAATTTACTTTTACATTGTATGTCTTAAGACACATGGCTAGTAGGAGCATAGTTTGTTTTTTTTTCTGTATATAATTGGTTTTTTTCTCTTGCTGCCATACTCTGTTCACTTTAGCAATCAAGATTTTAAGATTTTACTCTACTTTTTACTCCTATTTCCATGGATTTAATAGTTTAAATGTGCCTGGGGGAATGATGGATAGAGCATTAACCTGCAGTTCCTTGAATCTTTCGCATGTGGCTTTGGTGAAGGCGATGATATTTGCAGAAAGTTGCAACTCTTTTACCAAGTTCAAGTTTAATAGCCTAATGACAGATGGCCTGATCTCATCCACTGTAATCTCATTTAATAGTGCACTAGTCAATGGCTATTTTTTTTGCAAACTTTAGCTGTTAGTTGCAAAAGAAATTTGCTGAAATGTTGAAATATTTCTTGAAGGCTTGAATCAAGGTCGCTATCATTTACTCATAATGGAGACATAAAAAAAAAACTCAATTTCTTAATGATTGAATAGTGAACATACACCTATTTTTTTCATGCCTTTTTTGAGGAATGATGGAAAACATATTAAATCTTAAAGAAATCAGTGCTAATGTTTGGACTGGAGTGGGTCACCTGTTTGACTTTCCACCTCCCAACTCCAGACAATCTTTACACTTAACCTAAATGTCCATTGCTTTGTCTTGTTTTCAGTAGCTTTGCTTCTACCACCCATTTCTCTTCAAATATGTTAAACAAGCTATAATGCTATATCTGTGGCTAGACTTATCCTGTAACTGGTCAAAATGCAGTGTATTTTGGGCATACAGGCAAGAGGGTTACTCCTCATGTTGTATTTTTCTAACCAAAGATTGATATTCATTTCATGAAGCTGTAGTTTTTTTTTTTCTCCTTTGTTTCAGCAGCAAAAAAAAAAAAAAAAAATTGAAATGAACTTTTCTTCAGTATGGTTTCAACAACCCTGTTGTTACCCGTTGGGCACAGCCCTTCTGATCTCAGGGGTGAAAAATTGGGGTGTTTTGGAGTTGCTGTTCTCTTATCCTTTCATGCAGCTTGTACTTCTGAGCCCTGTTGGTAGCTACTGAGCAAACTGTGCACAGATTCCATTCGAAAGGGATTTTAATTCCAAGGAAGTACCACCAATACCTTTTTTCTGCCATAAACTGCCAGCTTGATTAAAAACTCTGATTCCTACCACGGACCAGCTAATTACGTTGATAGCCCATTGACTGAGTAGATAACTTGAGTAAAGTTGCAACCATAAATCAGATAAAGTAATTATATAAATTGGAGCATCTTTTTAAAAAGTGGGACAACAAGTTGTCTGAGAGTGTTATTTATTTCATACCAACTAAATACTGCAAGAGTAAACAGTAACACGGGTTGAAGCACATCAAAATACTAATTATATGGATTCATCCTATCACTTATACTTAATGTTCACTCACTGACTCTCTTCAAGGGAATTGCTGAAATATATTAAAGCATAATATCTTGAATTAATCAGAAATATCTGAATTGCATTAGGTAGATCTAAACTAAACCCAAGGTATCATTTACAAGTAATACAGGGCAAGAAGAAAAGAGAGGAATATTAAAAATTGCCAAGTTTTCTTTATACTAATTGTTATCTGACAGTAACCAGTATCTGATGCTTTCAAGAAGATTGCTTTCAGTAATATTTGCCCTTTTTAATTTAACCTAGTAAAATTATTCTTAGGCAAGCAGTTACTGTGTCATACTTCTTACAATTTATAAGGATTGATCTCTTAAATAAATTTCTTGTAATCTTGCAAAAGATATAGACATATGTGGTCACTTCATATCTATCTGGGACATATATCTCTGTATCCTTACTGTCATTTTAAAGTTGATGCATTTTCCAGATTTTATTTTTGGTCAACAGTTTTTGTTTTTAGAAAGAAATAAACCAAGCTCATATTTCTTGTAACAGGTGACTCAGGAATAGAATATTGGAGGATTTGAAGAAATGGGGCAGATTTTTTTTTCTTTTCAAAAAGCAAAAGGGTTTTCAGAAATGTTTTGAAAACCACAGCAACTTGTCATTGGACATGGTTTTTTTGACATTTTGAGGATTTCTATAAATACCTTGAAAACTAAAATGCATAAATATGCACTTCTGAAGTTAACCATGTGCCTTCTAGCTAGCATAACTTAATCTCAAATATATGTGATCTTTTTTCTTCCTATATTTTGAGGAATACAACCCAAGTTCCATGAAAAGCCTTGCCTTTTTTTTTTTCTTTTAGCCTTAGATTTTTAAGTCAATGATTTATTTTAATTTTACACTTCTTCACAAATTACAATACTGGGAAGTTTAAATCTGTTATCTTTCGGTGTGTGTTATCAGGCTGGAGTGTGACTGGGGCAGTTCATAATATCTAGACTATTTTTTCAAGAGAGAAACAATCAGTTCATCTTTCAAGGTCATCCTTGTATCCAAGGAACTGGAAATTTATTTTCTTGTTTTATGAGAATGGAGTCAAATTCTGTCCAAATGCTTGATTGTACAGCTATGAAATGTGTGTGTAAATGGGGGGCCTTTTTTTTCCTGGCGATTTTAGTAACACACAGCATGAAATAACTCTTTACTGAAGTTTAATCATGTCCAAGGCACTATGTTGCGGATTTTTTAATTTGGCAAAGAAAAATATCTGCAAGCAAGTGCTTATTTCAAGGAGGGCACTAAACCGAGATAACAAGCTGCTGAAGATGCTATTACTGAAATACCATACTGAATATTACTGAAATACCAATGTTAAATGTTCAGATGATATTTTCCAGTTTATTTCAATTTAGCAGAAAGTAGCAAACATTAGAAAGCAGTTCCACCGGCTGCTAATTCTTGTGGTTATTCAGGATATTTAAAAGACAGTTATATCTACCTTATAGTAAAGTTTGGAGTGAGAATTGCCATGTACCAAAAGAAAAAAAAAAAAGTTTTCGATTCAGATTGGGTCAGATGCAATGTGAGCAGGGGCTGGGACATGGTCTGAAGCTGTCCTACGAAATCATTGCTAGAAATCACTTTTAAGAAGGTTGCATCTTCTTTAAGATGCACTCATGCATGCATTAAAGCAGCACTGATTTTGGCAGTAGGGATGTTCGGGTGGACGGGTTCTTGCTTGGCAGGGAGGGCATTTGCAGAAATTGTGCCCTTCTAGAACTGGTTTTAACAAGTTTGTCCTCAGTTCGAGGTCACATTACAGCAGGTTTGTGTCTGCACTGCCTAATGGAAGGTATTGATCTGCCATTTGGCTATGGAGGTGAGTTTTCCTCAGGCTTAGCAAAAACTGTGGAAAACCCAATTTCTTTTTTATGGAAGCAGGGAAGCTGTTTCACTGTGCGCAGAATTCCAGAGAATCGGCGCTTCTACCAAGAAGCAGGGTAGGACCGGGCAGAAGTTTATGCTACAATAATCATTTTTTTGTTAAAGTGAGATGCTGAAATCTCCTTATTCCCTCCCTATATGAACAGTAGTGACATTATTGTTATCATTACAAACTGTGTAAGTGCAATTCTAGGTTGCCACCATCACTTGTATTTTGTATCCACCAAGCGTGAACCGTGCAGGTGTCGGAGGGAGCCCGGGACTTCCCCCCAGAGCTGCTGTGCCCAAGGGAGCCGGCGCCGCGCCGGCCTTGCAAATTGCATCCTACGGCGTAGCAGCCCTGTCCTCTCTAAATTATTTTAATGTTAACAAATAAAATGTGATGTCCTATACTGATGACTGATTCAGTCTATACAGAACATAATAGAAACAAAGAGATGAGATTAAACTTATAAATTTGGACTCTCTTTATAGGCAGTTCTGCGGGAAATCTTGCAAATATACAGGAGGAATAATGAAGCATTCATCATGGGAGTTATTTGAAGTAACAGCGTAAAGAATCTTTCTGCAAAGTGAAACGAGTCATTTTCAAAGGTGTTTGGGGAATTGGAAAAGAAATGGAGCCATTTAAATACAAAAAGCAATGAAATGGAATAAATCAAACTATAACTGTAACAAGGTGATTTAGTGAGATGTAGTTAATCTGGATGCAATATGATTGCAAAGGGAAGGGGGACGGTTAGTAACATAATGTAGGTGTTCAAAGCTAAATACAAACAAGGACAAATTTTAGATTTAATTATTATTTTTTTAATTTTAAACATCCTCCTACATGCATGAACAAATATTCACATAGGAGGAGAAAAAAAAAAGAAGAGAGAGGGAGAACAAGTTGCCAGGTTGTAGTAATGCAAAGGAAACATTGAAAGTGAAAAAACAAAAAAAAATAAATGGGCCATGACAGCATCCTGTCATTGTAAAATAAGCAATGAATATTTTAGTGTGAACTAAGCTATGTTGAGTAATATCAAAATGAATAAGGCTGAGAGATGAAAAATGAGAGAAAAAAAAAAGGCAAATGCAGCAACTACCTGCTACCTGAGAGCTAGAAGCTTGGTCTCTATGAGGGATAGAAAATAATAAAAATACCGAGTTTAGCAAAGGAGAAGAGCAGCAGCTGTTTTTTGGGAGCTCGTGTGGGGCTAGTTAGAGCGCTGACGTAGATGCAAGGTCCGTGTAGAGGTCTCAAGGTTTTAGAGCCTTTGCAGCAACTTTGGCTTTCAGCACTGATGTGCTAGGTACAAGCTGTAAGTTGTCAAAATTAGGCAAATCCTGTATCAGTTTAAAGCAGTAAATATCTGCCCCAAAGGATTTGGTCCTATGAAAAACAAAATGTTTGTATGATTTAATATATTCCTATATTATAATTGCAAGTCAAAAACTGCATACGTAGGGTATGTATAATTACAATTTACCTGAGTTATAATTAAAGCACACCATTTTTAAGGCATACTCTTTTATCAATACCTATACACAGAATAAAACGTTTTCTCATTCCACTATTTCCTCCCTAAATGGGAAGTCCTGGTATTTAAAAGAATCACGATCTCTGGTTAGATTTAAAAAATAAATAAATAAATAAATTCAAAATGAGCTCTGCGCTGGAGATTTGTATGCCAGGCTGGTCAGCTTGTGAATCTGTCGTGTTACAGGGCTTTATCCTTGAGTATCTCGCTTGCAGTTCGGTTTGAATATTAAGTGTCAGGCTCAACTGCATTGGTGAGAGATTTTGCAGCCAGCAGCGGGTTCTTATTGCAACCTGTAAAGCCCGTGACCTCTCTCTTCATTGATGCTCTTATTTCCCCACATCAGCTTGCTGGGGAGAAGCTCCTGATGCTGGGCGTGATGGGGAAGGTACCATTGCTCGTGATTTGTGATTTTTTTAGTGCTCTGAGAAAGGTGACAGGTAAAGTAAACATGGTGTGCAGCTGGTTTCTCAGAAACGAAGAAGAAAGAGTTTTTGGCACCTACAGAAGTGTTTCCTTTTTGCCCATGGATAGCGTGTGCCTATGAAGAACTGTAAAGAAGCGTTTATTTGCAGTTCTTATGTACAGGTTGGTTCTGCGGCGGTGTGAGCGGGGCTCCCAGAGCGCCTGTGACCATCTCTCGGCCGGGGCAGGGACGCCGCGAGGAGCGGGGCTGCCGGCGCCCTCAGCTCCGCACCGCTGCGCCCACCCCCGGCCCGTGTGGGGCCTGCGTGGGTTTCCTCCTGACTCCAACTCTACGTTTTTTGCAATCACAATCAATTACACGTGGCTGGAAATGATTTATTGCTTAGAAAGGAGGCCCAAGGTCGTACTGTCTGTCTGAAGTAACGTGAGCAGTAACTTACTCTCTAGTATCGGTTATGCTACCATGAGGGACTGTACAAACATGGAGGATTTTTTATTATTTTGCCATTTGCATCTTTTTCATACTGAAATCTTCTCTAAACAATGAGAATATTTTTGCTGAAATTGCTCAAGGTAACTTATGCCCAAAGATGTGTATTGACTCCTGCCTCCTCCTTGTGTCTTTCCCCAAGACTTCCTGAGCTAAAGAAAATTTTATTTGTGGTTTTCTTGTCTTTGTGCAGTTTTATCCTGCCCAGCCTCAGTGTTTTCTCTCCCATGCTCACTCTCAAAAGTGACTTTTAGGTAGTGACATAACTGTGATTATCATCATTTTGTTTCTGTTGAAGCCATCTCACCCCACTGGTTGCCCAAAGTATGGCACTTAAAAAAGTCATTTGAAAAGATCTCTGAATGTCTTTATTGTGTTCTGGATTTTTTTTTTTTTGATTTTCAAATCAAAAATTTTGATTTTTTTTTTTTTTTTGATATTCATCAGTCTTTGTGCTTTCAGCAGTTCGATCAATGATATTTCAGGTAGAAGATACTCATTTTACTACTGTTTGCAGTGGAGTTAAATGAGAGGAAGAGGTGTCCCAAGAAACCATGGATATAAATGGTATTAGGTCACCATAAAACCTGTGGTCATTATTGCAAAGAAGTATTTAGCCTGCATATGCTGGTGTCGGTGATCACAGTAGTGCTGCCCTAGTAGGAGCAGAGGTTTGGTAGTGCGGCCAAGTGCCCACCCTGACTGTCTTAGGTCAACAACATAATTGGGTAGGCAAGTCCTTGGGAGATGGAAGACGAGCAGTCACCACTTAGCTTGAGTTCTGGGCAGTCTGTAGAAAATATCAATCATATTCTTAGCATCACCGCCATTGGGGCAGTAAGATATTTTGACTATTAAATTAGGCTTCTTTGTAATTTTGTGAGAGACTGAGGTTGTTGCAAAAGAACTGCTTAGTATGCTGTGGTTTAGCAGAAGAAGGTTTAATTTTTTATTTCTCTATCAAGAAAGTGTTGAATTAAGATGCAAAAATAGAATATTCTTAATAGTATAATCAGAGTGAAGTATATCACAGTGCTTTTTTTTTCCCCTCTGAGTCTCTACTGCAGTCCAGATGATGCCTTTGTGTATTGGTGGGACATTAATCTTGATAATGGAAATGGAATGCTACATATTTTTGAAAAATGGATCCAAAGAGAAACACTGAGTTGTCAGCTGTGAGGTTTTGATGCTGTTTACTGTATCAGCCCTATCTTTATCCAGATTTCCCACCTTATTCTTGTGATTCTATTTTCCCTTTTTCAGTATTTCTTTCAGTTTAACTACGCCATGCTTAATATAACAATTTTTATGCTGTGACACAGCAAATATTTAAACATCTGCATGGCATCATGCCCAGGAATCATCATTCTGAATGTGGGGGCTTACTGTATATAGACAGGACTTAGATATTCCTTGAAAGCTTCTGGTAATTTCAAGCATCTAATTTCCTTTCTCATCTCTGATGGCTGGGGGATGTACCATGCAGGTGATGCTCTTATCACAGAGACGATAGAGAAAGTGAAGATATTTAGCAGTATGACAGAGCCCGGTTGTATCTTTTAGCCGGGAGAACATAGCTGATCTGCAGGACTCTGAAAAGGCCCGAGGAGCTTTCTTAGAGGCTTGTACAATATTTTTAATTATTTCTTTGCTGTCAACATGTCCTGGATGCAATTTTACTGTTCATACAAAAATTAGCTTGTAAGATTTTGACAAACGCTCAGGAGGGGATGGGCCCAGAAGGGCCTGGAGCCAAGGTGACAACGTGTGTGCCCGGATCCACCCAGGAAAAAAGCTGCCTGGAGCGGATCCCAAGGTCTGTCCCAGAGCCAGGACTTCCCTGGGTACAGCCCAGGGCTGCAGCCCATGGACAACTGCCATGGTGGGGCTGGGAGGCTGCTCAGGGCCACCAGGGCCCATTGTGTCCGCAGGGTCCTGGTATTCACCAACAGTAAAATACAATTTTCAGCATTGCTGAGGATAATTCAGTTATTTATCTACTTTACTTTCCCTATAATGTATC
Source organism: Tinamus guttatus (assembly GCF_000705375.1). The sequence goes on along the minus strand of NW_010579524.1, from coordinate 100,574 downwards.
ACACTGGCAAGAGATGAACCTCGTCACATAGCTGTCCAATTAAATTCACCACTTATGTGAGCCTTTAATAGATGTGGGTATAAGGACAGAACAACTATGCTAAATGTTTCTGCCCTTTATGATCTGTTTTTTCCACTGGTATTTTGTCGTCTGACAGAAATACTTTGTTTAGATCTGGTTTTCTCAGCAGAAGGTTATGTTCTGAAAATAGGTACATACTGATTTGCCTCAGTTTTACTGCTCCTTGGCTGTATGTGTCCATATGTTTACAGGACATTTTTATCTACTTCCTCTCCTAATGTGGAGAGTTCGTAGAACTGTCTCACTGGCTGCTGAGGAGAAGTGGCAGCTTTGGCTAGTCTGTCACAACTAGAAGTCTGCTATTCTTCTACATAAAGATCTGGGTAGTTTTAGTCAGTTTATTACTAAATATTTTTGTATTCTTCACAGAAGGTTTGGGGTTGGAAGGGACCTCTGGAGATGATCCAGTTCCACCTCCTGCTCAAGGGTCACCCTCAGCACGTTGCTCACGCCCATGTCCAGTTGGGTTAGCAGCATCTTTGAGGAAGGAGACTCAGCACCCTCTCTGGGCAACCCGTCATGGGGCTCAGTCACCCTCAGAGTGAAGAACAGGTCTCCTCATGTTCGGACCTTCCTGTCCTTTAGTTTGGGTCCGTTGCCTCTTGTGCTGTCACTGGGCCTCACTCAAAAGAGTGTGGCCCTGTCCCCCGTTATTTACACATAGATGCCCCTCAGTCTCCTCTTCTCCAGGCCGTTGCGTTGCAGCTCTCCCAGCCTTTGCTCATGGGAGGTTCTCAGTCCTTAACCATCTTATCAGCTCTTCACCAGGCTCACTTCAGTAGCTCCATGTCCGTCTCCCGGTGTGGGGCCTGGTGCTGGGCCCTGCGCTCCGGACTCGGCCTCCCCCAGCCTGCGGGCAGCGCTCTGCCCCGCGCAGGCCCCAGCGCTGCTCCCGGAGCTGCTCCACAGAGAGCAAAAAGGAGCATGGTTTTTTTTTCATTGAGATCAGAAACTCTTTTCTGTCAAATATTCATTAGAATGATCACATTGCATAAAATGGCAATAACGAGTCGGTGCTCAGAACTTATGATTTAATTTAATGATGAAAAAAAGTGCAGCTGGAAATGCTCAGTAAATGTTTTCGTTCTACTTCTGCTAATGCTAATAAAATTCAGTATGATTCTCTATCTACATGGAGAACACTAGAATAAATATCACATATAGTTTATCATATTCCGGTTACATTTCTTTTTTTCCTGCTTTCCTCTTTTTTTAACCTGATGTTCTAAGGATTTCCTTTTAGTGCCTACGAACATCTCCTTTTGACAGACAGTGCAAATTAAAAGATATGGCGAGGCAAAGGAAACTGGAACCCAAATATGCCCCCTGGGTTTTCATTTACAGTTAGAAGCTACAGACACAATTACTGCTGACAGAAATTCAGAAGCCAGTGGCAGAGTGCATGTGGCAGTAGTCTCATGCCAGGCAGTAATTGGGAAGATTATTTTTAATCAGAGCATATCCTACAGCCCAAACATTAGAAATCTCTTGTAAGGCTGACAGGAAATTAAACTGAGACCAAACAAAAAAGCCTCAAAATAGAAGTAATATGGTTAGAAGTCTAATGATGGCAAAGCTCACTGCTTGCTGTGTTTAGCCGTTATCTAAAGAAAATGACTTTTAACTTAAAGCAACAGATATCATTGTTAAATTGCATTTTTCAACAGAATTAAAATTAAAAGTATCAGATTAGATCAATTTTTATGTAGGTTTTTGATCAAGGTATGAAGCAGCAGGTATAAGAGTCAGGCTGAGGAATCGTGTGTATCTATTAGTGCTCACTTTTATTATTGCCCTGGGCTTTTTACAATGCCTGAGGGAACCACTTATCTGGAAAAAATAATGTAAAGCCCAGGATACTCCAGGAATGCTATGACCATGGCAACTGGTTAGCAAAGCTGCCCGGACAGAGCTGCTGCTCTTGGTGACCCTGCAGAATAACCTCTGCCTGACGGGCTGCCCGTGCCTGCGGCCCTGAGGAGAGGGGACAGGGATAACAGCTGAGGCTTTCCAAAGGCAGCTTTCCAGCCCGGACTGAATCTTGTGGCATTTTCTTCTTTGCAGGCCTGTTCCATAAATACTAGGCAGGATTTATTCTAGCTGACTCCCAAGTCTTCTTCCAGTTACTTCAGTGGGTCAGGAAGGCAGGACTGAGAGTTGCTGAACGTTACTTGCACGTTGAGCTGGAGAGGGGATGCCTGAATCACCCACAAATGGTACAAAACTGAATGCAAGCAAAATATTTCTAATTGTACATTTCTTTTGTGTGATAGGAATTTTTTGAATGTATGTGGACAGTCTTAATGTGATCTCATAGCAGTATAAAGAATAATATGGTATAACATCGAACATTGGCATCCATGCGGGTCAACAGGGTTATACTGTGGTTTGTCAGAATGTGAGGATTTTTTTCACTAAATGTTTAGCTTTTGCCAACTGTGGGTCCTTCTGCTGAGAAATGCAGAATTCGACAGGGGTGACTAACAGGTCGTGTGAGTTGCTCAGATTCTGCCCGAGTAGCTGGATTGCAAATGAAGTTTAGTTCGTAATGTGTGCAGCTTCTGCAACGTTCTCCATGCGAGATCTCAAAGCATGGAAATGCACTGTGTAAATAGCTAATTAATGTAACTTCATCAGTGTGTCTGCACGGTTCACAAGAGCCTGCAGGTGCAGTGCATGAGGAGACACCCTTAACTAGATTGCATTATGTAGGTCAAGTCTACTCTTGGCCTGCTATTGAGTATTTCTCTGTTTGGGAAGAAATCTTTATAACCTCCCTTTAAAGTTTGTAAACGTGCCCCTCTTCTTTTGCAAACACAATGGCAAGAAAGCTTCTTCTAGGCTGTTAGAGAAGGCAGAATGAAGGTGGGCTTCTACTCTGATTTTTGCAGGTGCTTTTAGATCATTTGTTTTTGAAAAATCCTTTTATTTCCATGTCATATTCAGATTGCAATTTAAAATAATATCTACATTCAGCATAGCATAACCCTTTAAAATTCCTATATAGAAGAAATTAAAGGGGATGAGTTAGATATAGTACAGTAAAATAGGGCACAATGAATAATTACTCCAGTTAAATATTACAGTCAAGTTAATCACTTTGGATGTAACTATTTCTTATGCACTTGTTCCCATTTAATACAGCATTACTTGGTAAATTACATACAAGAGCATATTCTTCATTCTTCCTAGAACTATATACATTCTTGGAATTACTGTACATTGTGTTTCTGTATATATTCTCAGTTTCTTCAGTCATGAGAGTTAATAAATGCAAAATAAATGAGGCCTACCAGTAGCAGCAGTTTGGACTGTCAGGTTTCTAAAACGAATGGTAGGTCACATTATACTAAACAGAAAGATGACTAGGACTGTATGGTCATGTATGCATTTTTCAGAAAATCAGAATTAATATCCTACAGCCTAAATGGATTAGTAATTTAAGCAGAGTAAAGTCTAAAAGTGTGAGCTTGCATTTGGAAAATTAAAATGATTTCAAAGTCTGAAAAACTGGGGCACCTGATACAGAAATCTTGCGAGACTTAATTTTCAATTATTCAGTTCAATTTTGTTGACCATGAATGAATTTCAGCCTGGTGTTACATGATGGCCCAAAATCACAAGTTATTTTGAAGAGTATGTAATTTTTTTAAGCTTTAGAGATTATTAAGAAACTCTTCATCTTGTTAATTTACCTTGTCTTGTTCTCCAAGCTATCTTTGATCTCACACAAAGAAACAATACCCAGAAGGCAAAGGCTGCAGTCGTTTTAATGTATGGTTTATAAGCATATCCAGCCTTCTTATTTGAACTGACATTTTATAGTATTTTTGCATGCATATGGCTCATTTTACTTTATGAAGAAGAAGAAACTTGTACCTTCAGCCCAGGAATTGATTAATGGGTTTGTTTTGTCAGCAAGAGGCTCAGTTGCTCACAGGAGCCGTCCAAAGGAGTCCCTGCTCCCCAGGAGCCATCCCCTCTACTACACAATATGGTGTCTGGTGTTCATTCTTACTCTTTCAGATGCAGATTTTTTTTTCCACGTTATTTCTGATAGTTGTGGTATCACCTAATATGCTTATAGCGCATCCCCCTTTCTGGTTGTTCCTGTTATTGTTATTTATCCTCGGTTGCATTAGGGACTCCCACTAGTGACTGCTGATTTATTGATTTTTTTTTTCTTCAAAATGAAACAGTATGTAATATAGTTTACGAAAAGCAGTGCAATATCTTCACTGTTTTGAATTATAATGGAAAGGATAAAACAAAATATATCAATCTTATATACTGAATACTTTGATGGTACGTAGACTTATGTCCCTGATTGATTTGAAGATTCAGACTATGTGCAGGACTTTATTTTCAAGAGTATTGATACTGGGGAGTATAGAGTAGCACTTGCACATAGAAATGAAAAATGTGCATAGGGAGAATCTGTTATGAGAAAAATGGTCAAGTTTACTATAACTGCTAAAATCAATGAATAATTCAGTAAAATATTAGATGGCACCAGCTGCCCATCAATAAAGAAAAGTGGCACAGTGTAGAATGTTACCCTGCTTTACCCAGCTATGTGCATATATAATGCGTTTTGGATGCCTCTTCTGTTTATACATTTTATGATCATTTTTCTTTCACAAAATTATTTGAAGTTCACAGTTGAAAAATTCACTCAAAGTAAATCACAGTTGTGTGTTCTTATTAAAACTAGCACATACATTGGGGAAAATTTTGAGTTATTACCAGGCAAAAATGGCATAGTAATTGCACATCTATTTTACTAGGTAAATTCATCATACAGATATAGGGTTTAGGTATGAAGAAAAATGCAAAGTGCCTGGTTAGTTTTCTCCTCTTTTTTTATTTTCCATATCTATTGAATAAATAATAAATTACTTGCTGGTGTTTGTGAGGAGATAATCAGATTTTGATGTTGTGCTTTTGAATGTAAGAAAAATGCAATTATGACACCATCATGTATGTGACTGTTTCCCAGTCCTTACATAAAAATATAAGAGCTCAGATAATGCATTGTCAGTATTGAATCTTACAGCTTATTTTACATGCTGTTGAGGGATGCAGGACAAAAAAACAGAATTAAGATGCAAATGATTTCCTAGGAGTTTCTATTATACCGCAAGGAGTAAGTCTTTTCCTTTTCCTTTTTCTTAGGAAACTCCACAGAAGTCCCATGCAAGTGGTGCCTCTTGTTTTCCCGAGCAGAGCCTGCTTTCTGTAAGTGTGCTGGTTTGCTTCTTTGGGCTGATTTTCTTGCAGTTGGATGGCAGAGGCAGTTGTGTCCTCAGAAGGAGCAAGGAGATGCTGTGGACTTCCCAACCCGTCTCGCTAGCGCGGGCCCTCGACATGCACCGAGTGCCAGTGCAAGGAGGATGAGGATGATCCTTAGTCTTGGCTGAAGAGCAGCTTGAGCTGCCGCCCTGGCCCTTCGGCACGTTAGGGTTGTGTCACTATCAAATTTATTTTACCTTTGGCCGATTCTGTAAAACAAAAGGAAGTTTGTGTATAGATTAGTTCAGACTCTTCTCCCCTTCAAACAGCCATGAATAATTATTTTTGCATTGCGGTTTGAATGTGCCTATAATGCCAGCGTTGGGAATATAATGAATTAAGCTACAGATTCATAGGACATGTGAAACAATGTTGGTGTTGATTCATTTCTTTCTTTTGTCCTCCCTGAAAATAGCTTAAAATAGATATAAGCAGCAGGGTTTTCCCTTTCAAACTCTGTGTTGCATTTTCATATTTGAAATTTGATTTTTCTTTTGAATTGTTTAATTTTAAGACATAAACCAATTATACTCCGTGAATCATATTGGTTAATCGCCTTTTAAACAGAATATGTCCTTTTTTATGTCTTATGTTATGCCCTTCACTTCTAATAGTAAATATGGAAGTATCAGGAAAAAAAAAGAAACCTAAGTAAATAACACTGAGCAGATGTGGGTTTGGTATCTATTCTCCTCTAACAATTTTTGCCCCGCTTAAAATAAAAAGCAGTGCTCCAGCATCTTTGCATTGGGCAATAAACATGAATTGTGCCATGGCACAGCAGCAGCAGTTCTATATGGGAAACCAGAGTCAATTCTGTATTGAGCAGGGTGAATAAAAAGGATAGATTTATAGTTATTCTTTTATCTCCTCTGTGTGCAGTAAGGAGGGAAGTTGCACATGTGTCCTGACAAGATAATAGAGCAGATTCACCTTTTTCATTCAAATGCTCTGCTATGAGTTGAGTTTCTCCCCTGCCCCCACAGCCTTGTGTCGGTGCAGGAATTCGATACACAGCCCTTCAGTCCTGCTAGAAATAAGAAGAGTTTCATACTTAATTCTCCTACACTGCTTTTGTGCACAAAATCTTAATGACTTGACAGAAACATTTCATTATTTTGAGAAAGCTGTCTGACTTGCTGGACCAAAAAAAAAAAAGTTCATTTTGGAGACATTTAAATCAATTTTGTCGTGCTAAGCGTGCTCGTTGCTTTTAGCTTTTCCTCCATCAGGAACAGTCTTTTCTATCACCGAGCAGCCCTGTGCAGCTCTGAGCAGAATGTGACACAATTGGCGGCTGACGTTAAAAAAATCCTGGTACAAAAATGTGAGAGGTTGGGGGTTCTAACCTGTGGGAGACACTGGTCCCCGAGACAATTACTGCAGCAGTGTTGGAAAGCTGACATTAATTTGTCTATGAATACTGTGCTTCGGTATCTATAAATGTGGTTAAAGCAAGAGATACTCATCTTGCTGCAGCACGTGAAAGCAGAGATTGGGGATATATGACAATAAAGAAGAAGCAAATACTCATTTGGAATTTGGGAAGGATTTAATGCTGCCAAATCTCCGCGTGCATAATTGGTTTTATTATTTTCCCTCGTGATGATAACCTAACCAGCACAATGAATATCAATCAACGTGGCGGGCTACGAGGTCCCTCTCCTCGCCAAGGCGGGAGCGAGGTCCGGGATGTTGCCTGGTAACGGGCTATGCAGATGAGCTGGCTCTTAAGTGCACCATATGGCTGGGCGTTATGCCCTATTCACCCGTGACATGATGTACACATGTACTACATTACTGATTATAAAATGGTTTGTCCCATTCCCTTATTTAGAAGACGCATTTAAAAATAGCAATTCAAGTCCGACGCAGACTTGTAAGATTATGGCCTTCTCTGTAATGGCATTTCTGTTGTAAGGAGCAGCAAAGGTACAGTAATCACCCGGGACTGCATTGCATGCTTCGCAGGAATTCCAGGATCATTTCTAGCTATGGTTCTTTTACAGGCTTTGTCTGCTCTGTTCGAGTATATCCATATCTATGTTCAGGTAAATATAATTTTAATTGTTCCACCGTAGAGGAATCCTGTGTTTTTAATCTTGTATTACAGATGGTTGATTCTAGCTGAGCACCTATGGATTTGTTTAAGTTTTGAGCTTCTATTAGTTGCACAGGGTGACCAAAGCAGGCCTGCGTTGAGCAAACCAGTAGATAAAGCAACAAAAGGCAGTTTCAGCAAACAGCTACCAAAACTAAACCTGACTGATGGAGGAAATGCAATGCTTCGAAACCACCACGAGGAATGAGTTTCCAGAGCCTTTGCAGGGAGTTTGTAGGAGAACTGGGTATCAACTCCCCATCGATGTGATCCTAATTCACTCCTTTAACTAAGACATTGTTCCCGGTCTGTCATCATAAATTGATATTCATTAAGGTAGGAGGATTCAGCTCAAAGGTCTTCAGATGATTTAATTTCCTTATGGCAAGTGTGTGGGATGCAGTATCAGACAAGAAAATATGTCACGATCTCTCTCGAACAGCAGTGACAAAGGAAAAGCCGGCGGTGGGACTGGTGCTGTGTTGGCAGCACTGCGTGCGTGGGGAACGGCCGAGCGGGGCACGGAGGGCAGCATCAGCAGCCAAGGGAGGCTCCTGGGCACGTCTGCGCTCCGCTGCTTTGGGAAGAGGGATGGTTTTGCTTAGGCCTCTCCTAAAATAGACTCCCGTGCCTAAAATCGTAACTCTCTGGCGAATGAGCCATTTCTTGGTGACAAGCCAGCATAAGTTCCCTAACAACATTTCAGCAAAAAGGAAGAGAAAGCTGCTGGTATTTTGCGACAGTTTTTCAGAGCTGTGTTTCCTCTGCAAGAAATTTTTATAAGCACTTCTAGAGAGAAGAGCTCTGTATACTTGTCCATTTTATCAGCTTTTCGTCATCAGTATGAAGCACAGAAAGTACAGATTGTGCTTTGGTTCATAGCTCCATAGCTGCTGTGGGCAGCGAGTTCATTCGTTTAGTATCAGAACTGTTTTGGGATAGAATTTTTAAAATGGGGAAAGGATGAGCAATTGGTGCTGCACCAGGTTATCCCTGTAAACTCGTCCTCTGCGCGAGGAGCTCTGCGGCTGCCTTTGGGAAGAGCTGCTCTTAGTAATAACAGAAAAGTAGCTGTTGTGGCCTTTGAAATAGCTCAGCAATACAGACAATGGATCCCTTTTCCCTCTTTTTGAATGCATCTTTTAAAATTGTTAAATAAAACAAATTTTTCTGCTAAAACAACATAGCATACCCCAGAGGATCCTGATGAGTTGTGTGTGACCTAGGGATTGCTAAATGAGAAGCACGAGCAAAACGACCAGTTTTTATAATTGTTCCCTAATAAATTTAAAAGGAAAAACATTTCAATGATTTTCTAATTGTTCATTGTGCTGGGTGTTGTAACGCTGTTTTAGTGATAGTAGTAGTCTGCAGATGTTTTAGAAATTGCAGCAGCTTGAAATACTGCTGTTGGTGAATTACAGGAAAAAAAAGAGTTGAAAGATGTTAGTCAAGCGACAGAAACGGAGCGCTCCGTTCTGCTCCCTCACCTCGCCGGGGCTGGCAGGGGAACTGCTGGATTGCAGGACCTGCTCTGTTGTGGTGTGACTCGTCGTCGTCTCGTGCCACCCTGACACTCTGCACCTCTTGCCGCAGGAATCCGTGAGGCCGAGGAGCAGCCGGGCGCTCGCGCTCCTCATGACGGCCAGGAGGCCGCTCTCACGGATGCTTTTCTTCCTCAGAAAAAGCTTAGCTAAGGGCACTAAGCCTGACCTGTGCTTAGTGGTGTGGTTTTTTTTTTTTTTTTTTTCCTAGTGCTGGTGCAAGGTAATTCCATTAACTTAGTTATTGCTGGTTGATCTTTAGCATTACTTTCCCTTTAGTTTAGACTTGTGCTTCAAGTTAGATGTGAGATGTATTTTTTTTCCTGCATAGGGAATTAAATGTTTTGCCTTTTTTAATGTGTATTTTTGGATGTCTCCATATATTGCAAGTTTTACCTCATTTCATTTTCCACAGAGGAAGAAAATGATGTTTTATTGGATAATAATCTGAAGCTTATCTCACACAAATTTCTAATACTCTTACACAACACAAGCATTTATATGGTGACAAGTTTACCTGAATCAGTGTTATAACAAACCACTGCAATAAGTTATGATGCCTGGGTTGTAAGAGGGCAGTTTTCATATGTTTGCATGAGGCTCTGTGAGAATATCTGCTTTTGATTAGCTGCTCATTTCACATAAATCATGATCTCTCCTTATAAATGAAGACAGTCACTCTCCTTGGTTACTGAGTGCTCCGGTAACACTAGATATGTGCAAAAAAAGAAAAATCTAATCATTTCTTCTTTTCCCCCTTCTTGGCTTCTAACAATGATGGACCTTCCTTTGTGGACTTTCTAAATTCTGTCTTTGTAAACAGTGTCTTGAGGCTACCTACTATGAGGTAGACAGGTTGAATACGGATTAATTTTAGGATCTGAATATACCGTATGAAGCAGCCTGTTTAGTGGTGCTGTTGAGATATTTCCTTTACAATTACAATGTTGCAGACCCTTTCTCATTCAGACCTCTGATATGCCGAGAGGAGGACTCCTTTCCTGTGTGTGTGCACACGGATCTTGGAGTACTTCTGCTGGATGCTCTACCGGTTGCAGCAGTGAGACAGTTTTGATGGAGTTCATTACCATAGTGTCATGGCATTTAACAAATACCAAGCACAGCGAATTCCTGGAGGTTAGTAACTCTTATTACCTCCATATTACACAAGAGGAAAACTGAGCAGCCTGACTGATGGGCAGGAGGAGGAGTGAAGCAGAACAAAGATTGGAACACATATTTCCTAAATACCAAATCATCACTGTCCTTACTGGGTCATCTTTGCCCCTTCTCTCCCTCTAAGGCAGTGCCTTTTATGGCTAATGATTTTTACAATTAACCAGTGAAAAATAGCTTAAAATTTCGTGCTTTCTCCTGTCTCTTAAGAAATTGAAATCTTTTTTCTTCAAGCAAATCATGCTACTACTCCTAGCAAAGCCCTATCAGCATAGCTCAGAGCTAATTGAAATTTAATGGTTCTCATGATGATCTGGGTCATGCCAAGGGATGTTAGTGCTCTTTATTAAAGATCCACACTTGATCCTTGCTTCATTTTCTTTGAAGAGCTTGCAGGCTTCCACAGCTCTGGATAGTTACAGAGGATGGAGGTGCACTCATTGCGAGCATTGCAGGTAGTTCAGGTAGTTAAGTTCAGCAGACTGGTTTGTTTGCAAATGTCTGTTCAGCGGGGAAGGATCATGCTGGAAAATAAAGGATTGTGTTGATTTAAAATGAAGTATTTATTGTTATTCTGTGTAGTTTAAGAGAGGAACCAGTGTGCAAGTAGCATGCAAGCTTGCTGGAGCAAACTTGCGCGTGGCTGTGCATTCCCGTTCCTAGGCTGGTCTCCTACCTTTAGGAGCAGGAGCTCCCCGGGCAGGTTGTGCCCTACGTTTCAGACACTTCCTGGCATCCGTGGAAATATTTCACTCTAGCACCGGGCTTTAGCATTTTGGGAGTTCCTACCCAGTACTTAAGCCTGTATTCTTTACGATACTAATACACATCTGATAATGCATTAATGAAAAGGATTGGCCCGTGACCTGCCTTACCTGCTAATCATCCAGAGCAACTGTGATCAGATTGACTACAGAGCAGTGGTCTCCCCTGTGCATGGGCAGCCACAGAGCTGCCTTTGCCAACAGCTGGCTGGTTTTAGCTGCACCCTAAAGCAGCAGCTGCCCAAGAACTCATTAGATGAGGAGATCTTGGAGCCTCGTGTACTAGTCATCTCCAGCTAGCATGGACTGTGTTTCAGCACGAGATGTGCCTTCTCTTTGTTGATATGCTCAAGAAGCCCATTTGCCTCCAGGCCTGCTGCTCTTCTGCTCCTACTTCTCTGCTAAGTTTTCTTGTGCTACATCTACACCTCAAAGGAACAGCTAAATGAAAAAATGTATGTATTTTGGCTTTGCACTGGGAAAGACTGATTTGATATTCTTCTCAAATCATGTTTTTATCAAGACCAAGTTGCTCTGTGCTATTTATTTTACATGTGCACAGTCTACTTGTTATGCAAAGCCAAAATAATTTATATTTTTATTCTGTCTTTTGCTCAAGCCACTACAAATCAATAATTTGACTGCTCAGGTTACTTGAAACAAAATAAGGAGTTTTAACATGAGAGGTGACTTCCAAGCGTTTGTTCTTTCTTGATGTGTGAATCTTATCCTGTGGCCAATGGGGTTAATTTTGTCCAGGTGGCCTTTCAGCAACATGGTCACTACAACAGGTACTTGTGTTGAAAATATAGCTACTTGTTTGCAGGCAATAGAATCATCCCTGATTACAGCAAAGATATGAGAGAAAATTATGCAAAAAAATGCTTGTAAATAAATAAAAGCTGAGTCTATACAAGGACAAATTCAGTTTCATGTGAGCTGCCTTTTTTGGGGCAGAAATTCTCATTATGTGAATTGTAAGGCCTCAGGAAATATAAATTTGGAGTTACTTTAGCTTTTGGCCATTGCGGAAGGCTTTAATGAAACAACTAAAACTGATCTGACAGAAGTAATTTTATAGAAGATTGATCAAATTTCTAATTACTGAATCTGTCAAGAATATTAATATAAGGCCTGTGGTTAGGAGAATATAAATTTACACCCTATAGGTATGCTTAAAATGATATACGCCGTGTTTATTTAAAAGGCTAGTGAAGAAAAATTCTTCTCTTATATTTGATGTTTAACCACCATGTAAATCTGCATTTGCATAACTTGATGAGTATCATTACAGTTAGGGTTTCACTGTGGTTTGGTTTGTACCAAAGGGGAGAGAGCAGGAAAAATTTTTAAGAAAATCCTTGTAAAGTAGCTGTAGAGTCACTTTTAGAAATGTTAATAACGTTTTATATCATCTAACGTACAGCTAAATGAAATATAGTACAGATAAAAAAATACTAGTTTTAAGAAGAGAGCTGGGGTCATTGTAAAAATACAGAGGTGAGCAGGAAAATGCCAAAGCTCAGCGTGACAGTAGGTAGCAGAGCCTTGGGACTGGGGCTTTGCTCCCATGCCAGGGAAGAGAAGAGGTGGGGAAATTTTTGAATGACTGTCTAAATTCACATCACATTCAGATAGGGCTTTTCTTTTCTTTTCTTTTCTTTTTTTTTTTAAGGTAGAACTCCATGGGAAATCTCTTCTGTCCAGTCTGTAAAAGGGACCAAATAGTGACATGAGAATGCTACTGTTGAGACAGGAATATTCAGGCCAGACCAAATTAGGGTTGACAGGGAAACTGTAGAAAGCTCTCATAAACCTGAAGGATTAAGTGAGAGAATAAAATTCACTTTCAGCATTTCATAATAGATGGAAATTGGTTCTAGGAGGAGGGAGTGAATGACTATTATTGCTCAGAAACCTTTCTTGGAAACATCAGGTGGATTGATCAGGAGCATTACTTCAATGCTTGGCAGCTGTCAAAGGACCAAAAAGAATATTTAGTAATTTTCAGAACAGCACTGGGTATGGAAAATGTGAGCCTGTCGCTGCTGGAGCTAGTGGTGGTCTCACATGCTGGTTCCTGCATGCAGTCCTGCTTATCCCATGTCAGAAAAGGAGTATGGAGAAAGGATCAGAGGTACTGCGTAACTTCTATAGAGGGAAGGGATTAAATGTGTTAGAGCTCTTCATCTTAGGTGAGTAAAACACGAGGAAAGCGATTGAAACAATTATTCATGTGAATATTGATATTACAGTGATGTGACTGATAAAGCAAGGATTATGGACACAAATGATCAAGCAAGGACTGGTGAAAGGAACAGTTTTTTTCAGGTTACCTAGTGCTGTGTATTTGTAGATTTGCTGCATCTTTGCAACTGGATATTCTAGATTCCAACAATGTATCAAGAATCACCTTATTTTCATTCCCCTTAAACATGTACGATAAAGCTTGATGATCCTGAATGGTACATGAAGATACTTGTGCTGTTCCCTTTCTGAAGTTCTACACATTTTTCTCTGATAATATTTATGTATGCCCAGAGTATTTCCACAGTTCACCCTTCTCTGGTGATTCAGGATCCTCTTTCAAGGCTTCTTCTGGCTCAGACTGAGCTGAGCACAGGGGGTCTCAGCGTAGAAGCCGGGTGCTTCTGGAAGCTGCAGGTGTTTGCCAAGAGCACATGCACCAATAAACACCTGGCAGCGTTATTAGCAACTGTGGGAGGGAAACAAAGACATGAATACAGCATCTGTCCAGAAGATTTCTGAAGTGTATAATATTAGCATTTAAATTTCCACAGTTAAGAAAAAGGTTATTTTGTTTTCAGATAGGCTTAAAAATGAAAAGCTAATAAAAATAGCCTTTTTGGGAGTGGAGTATTTCATCTGACCTTTGATATGTGGCTTTAGAAATGTATTTATGAATATAGTATTTAGCTCTTCGTTATAAATGTTTTTTCTGTATACAAATAATTATAGCTTGTCTGTAATGCTATCTATAAGGGTATGTTAATGCCTTGCAAAATATTTTTGTTTTAAGATTTAAAATTATAATTCAATCTCTATATTAGATTTGAGTTCCTTTGTATATAAGGAAGTTATTTTGATTTTTTCCCTATATATTTTCTCCTTTTTCAGTATTTACAGTCATCTTAAAATTCACTTGAAAATACTTCCTCTTGTCAGTTTTATTTGTTAATATCTGTAATACTGAATTGTAATGATTCAACATCGAGTCAGGCTGATATTAGCATCTGAAAGGACAATAAATCTTCCTGAAATTTTACTAATTTAAGAAACATCTATCTCTTAGAATTCTCTTTGCATCTTTTGAAGGCATGCCACAACAACACATTTTCAACTCCTAACCCAATTTTTATTTTATTTTAGCAAACATTTAGTAAATCCAACTATGTGTTATCTAAGTTGGTATTTGAATATGTCCTTAAACGATGGGTTGCTGTTCATATCACATCTTCCACACAGTGATGTTCTCTACAATTTTATTTTATTCCAAATAAATATCTCTGAGGGGAAAGACAACAAATTAAAGTTAGTAGGGATATTTTTGTGAGGTTATGGCTGCTAAGGTGTTTTTAATCCAGTGTGAAAACAGAACATCAGAAGTTGTTTCAACAGTGTCTCGGATAGCAAGGTGATCCTAAAGCTCAGCCGCAGAGGATGCTGCCCTCTCTGCGTTCCCTCCGCGCACGGTGGGCACCGCCGCAAGGGCTCGCTGGCTCTAGGGGCCGAGATGGGGCTCGAGGACTTCTACGGTGAGAAAATGGTGCTTCTCGAGTTACTAGGTGCTTGGAGGTGGTGGTTCGGAGCAAGGATATAGTTTTTTTTTTTATTATTATTAGATCCTCCAGTTCTATTCACTACAGAGGAACTCAAATGGGATTACATTTTTTAAGACTTAAAATTAGCAAATGCCCTCACAGACTGGTAAGAACTTCTCTCTTTGGGCACCACATTGCTGAAGCCACACAGGTGTTTTGATTCAAGCCATTTGCAAGGCAGTGCTGCCCAGGTGTTGCTGCTTACCTGCTAACGAGGAGCTGGCAAATACATGGCTGGGAGGAAGGACTGCTTCTTGTTGCTCCTTCAGCCAGGGGAGCAGAAGCTCTGCTGGTCTCTGTGTTTCCAAGGCTGTGCGACCCTGGGATGGGAATCTCCTTCTACCACGCTGCTCTCCTGGCACTCATCTCGGGGTTAAGAGGTGAGTTATGTTATGCTTTGGCTTCTTGAGTGAGTATTTTGTGTTGTGAAATAGTAGTTTGATGGCTGCACATTACACAAGACTTTGCATGGCTTTTAATGCTTTCTTTCATGTCTCTGTGAGGAATTATTCTGAGAGCAGAGAAATATTTCAGTGTGCCCAAAGTGTGTTACTTGGTAGAAAAGGTTATATGCATTTCAGTCCTTCAGAAGCCTTCCTATTTTCTAAGACCTCAAGGGTTGAAGGGCTGTCTCTTCCCAAATTAAAATGCATCTTTGTCACTATCTAACTGCTAAATTTGATAGCATTTTGTATTACAAGACTCAGTGTTCTTCAGCTTCAATAATGTATTTAAGCCATTACACCCAAATCAGTACCAAATGAATTCTTCTACAGTATCTCCTTCATGTTCCACATCAGAAAAATACTTCAAAAGTTTCCTATTAATTATTTTCATCCTGAGAAATGATCCTGTGCGTAGGTACTTCTGTGGACCACAGGAACCTCACTGAATGAACACCTGGCAGCTCTGAAGTGTCAGCCTAAGATCTCTAGACTAAGTCTAAGCTGAACCCCTTTGCTCAAGGGAGGGAGGACTGGTGCTGGGAAGGGCTGCATGAGAGAAATAAAATGTCATGGGGGACACGTAAGGGGAGATTTAATTTCCCCTTTTAAAGGTATTTACATTGTTTATCCTTTTTAAGTGAATAAGAGTGGTTCAGATGGTAGGATTGCAAGTGTTTGGATACCAGTTGCCCAAAGCAGTTTTCTTGTTGGAAAAGTTTAGCCTCTATATTTGTAATTATGACAGAATCGAAATTTGGCAAATATACTGCAGTGAAAATGTTGCACAGATATCTGCTTTTGAAAGTTGATTAATGTTTCATAGTGTTTGTTTACAATATGTATAATAAAATTGTGCATAATTCAAAAGCATGCTGTTTGATCTTGCAGCAGTTATTGAACTAAGAGTTTTTATAACATGCATAAACAAATATATCAAACTAATGGTCGAAGTGCTCAAGGGTAAAGTACATCAGTTGTCTGGGAACTCTGCTCTAAAATGCTCCTTTAGGCTTTCCCCTCGTACGATGCCAATAATACAGTGAACGTTTTAAAAACAACTTTCACATTTCAAGCAACATTCCCCATTCTGCAGCACAAAAATTATAATACAGAGTGCTGTTGTTGTTGAGTAATAAAATGGGAGCTGGTAAAGCACAAATAGGTACCATATAAAGTCTTAAGTTGGTCTTCCAAAAACTTTTGCCTGCTGAATTATTACTGCAGAGCTACAAGGCAGAGATTCATTCCCGTTTGCTGCCTGCTTCCCTGCTCCTTTCCCAGAGTTTACTTCGTTCAGTTAAGGACACGCAGCCATCGCAGCAGCAGGTGCAGATGGGCTTTGCAATGCATGCACATTTATTCACAAGGCATCATTACGGTGTGTTGAGGAGCAGAGTATCTGCTGCTGCCTTCTGCCCCGCAGCCTGCCCAGCCCACTGCCGTGCCGGTGTCAGGGCGAGGGACGGAAGCCGGGGAAGCAGCCTTAGCAAAACGGGTAATAGGAGCTTCGGTGCAGACTTGGAATAATTTCCTACTTTACCAGCCTTGGCTGATCAGCTGCTGTTCAGGGGTTCTGGTTGGTGTGTGTGCTTCTTGTTTATGTTGCTTTTTCCTTTTTTTTTTATTTTTTATTTTTTTTTTGCCTGCCAATTTTTCCCCAAAGTCATTAGGTTATTTCACACTGCAGCCGATCTCCCTGGTTGAGCTGCCTTGTATTCTGGTGTCTCCTTACACTGCTGGGGCACAAAGTAAGGAAAAAGAGAAAATCCATTAAGCATCTCTTGTACTTTGAAAGATGTTTAAGATTGCCATTGCACGGAATAGCAATAGTGGTGTTTTAATAAAATATTAGCAATGAATTTTCTTCTTTTTTATCACTGCAGAATTCTCCCGTGTGACATTTTTAAATACCTGTCTTTCCTTCTGGGAGGTGTTCACACAGTTTCACGTAGTGTGCACAGACACCTCTGAATAACCACACTTGATTGCATCATGAAAGGTTGTCTTCCTCTTCTCAGATGTTTAGACTGGTCTATTTAGTGTATCTTGACCACGCCAAATGATGATCTCCAGTTTTGCTCTGGTCTTTTTTGGAGAGTGTATCTGTATCTTGGATTTGTGTTGTGCACTGTGGGGTTTTGTTGCAAGCCCTAGGGAGAGGTGGGTGGTAGCATGAGAGCTGTGGAGCCGTGCAGGGCTCCGTGCTCCTGGGTACAGACACAAGCAGGCGTGGGATGTCACAGCTTGTGTGTGGCCCCAAGGGGTTGGTTACGGCTTGCTGAAGCTGATAGGAAGACTCCTCTCGACTCCTAATGCAGTTGCCAGTTGCAGAGGAGGGTATGTGTGTTTATCTGTGCTGCCTGCATTCAAGGAAGCCAGGAACTGGGGTTGTTTCTTATTCCTGGTTGAAGCATATCCCAAAGACAAGGGTCATATGTGTGTGTTAGCTGGATGCCAGCTCCTAAAGGTCAGCTGAAGCTGCCACCAAGGAAAGAGATGTAGTTTCAAATTAAAAACAACTTGCAGGTTTATGATAAACACTCCATAAGAGGCAACGTAAAAAGGGATCTGAGCTTGATAGTAAGATGGGTGAATCTGTTCCATAACAATTATAAAAGTTAATGTGCATTTTTGTGAAGGAGTAACTTTGATTTTGTTGCCTTAAGAAGGAAGAATTTAAGTGAAAACAACCTGCAAACAGACAGCAGTTACACAAAATTCCGAAGAGAAAGCAGCATCAAATCCTAGGAAGAAAAAAGCTTCCCTTGATAGGTGCCATTAAAAATAAAATCAGGAATGGTAAAGTTAAGTTTAGGCTATGTTGGAGGGTATGGCGTAGTGCCCTCTGGCCTTATTTAAACACTTGTCTGAAGACAAGGCTTGGGATTCTGTAGGAAACTTGTGCTGTCGGCTGCGAGCTTTGACAAGGTAACTACTGCTGTGTGCAGCTAAGGGGCACCTGAATGCTCTTAAAGCAAAATACACCGGTTTTTAACAAAATCCCAAAACAAAAGATTAAGTGCTGTGGTGCAGTCAAACTGATTAGTTCTGCTTTGCTCTTCCTTCTCCCACCACGATTTCTGAGCAATGCTCTTCTCTGAAGAAGGAATCTCCCTCCGCTGCTGCCCTTGCGGCGCTAATCGCCGGGATCTGGAAATGCATCTTGACAATTGGTTTATAGTGACAGGTCAGCAGGTAATAGCTGGGGACCAGGGGGTAAATGGTGCTTGCTAACAGGCTGGCTTTCCATACCCTCAGCAATATTCCAGAAAAGCGGCAGTTCACTGTTGGTGTCACGTCTGGAAATCTTGCAGCGAAGTGAAGTCCTGTATTTTGTTGCTAGAGGTGATGCTTTGTCTTGCTTTCTGCGATAATTACCACTGCAGTTACTGACCAGAATCTTTAATGATTAAAACTATGGGGATGTGGGCACTGTGATGAGGTTGAGCTGCTGGGGTCTTCATGTGTGTGTGACTTCACTCTGCCTCCTGCCATGCTTTGGGTGTTTTGTCACATCAGCACAGAGGTAAGCAACCAAAAAACCTGGGCATGAAATGCACTGTGCTCTTTGGCACATACTGGACTTCTTCTGTACCAAGGCAGCCCACTCGCAGAGCTTCTTGGGCAATTCGAGGTCTTCAAGATGCTGAGGTTGAGAGATAAGGAAAAAATAGCTCATTTCTGACCAGAATATGCACCAGATACCTAGTTCGTTGTATTTCTGTCTTGCCTTTTCATGCTTGATGGCTTATGATCTTGCAGTGCTCTGCTATATGTTATCTGTAAAAGGTGATTTCCCTAGTGGAGCTTAAAAATGACTAATTTATTGATGCATTTTAAGCATACATTAAGGGTTTGGATGAGAGTGTGTGTATTTAACATAGCGATTTTTAATCTGGGCCTGCTTAGCAAAGAGCGTGGTCAATTACTTTTTCTGCTGTCTGCTGTTTGTTTTGGTGCAAGCATGATTTGTAATAATCTGCTATTATTGAAATACAATTTCCTGGCACATTCGGTGTCATAGAACAGAATGTGCGTATTAATCTCCATGACCTGGGGATGATGGAAATGAAAATGCGGCTCTTACGGGGAGCTGGATGCCTGCACATCAAAACAAATAAAATCCAAAGGAAGATGTATCTGAGAAAACCGTGAGCCGTCACTGATCCTTCAACAGGGTAACATCGTAGCTTCAGCAAGAACACTCCCCGCTCTGGGCTCTGAACAGCCGAGTGTGCAGTTTGTTTTAAGGCTCTTGGCGTCATGATTTCACATGGCCAGTCTGGGCCCAGGACCTGCGAATGGAGGCTGGTGTCACCTGCAGCTTGCTGCAAATGTCAGCAGTTTATTTGAACAGCTCCTTCACAATAACCAGCCTTCCAGGAGCAGAGTGCCAGAGAGAGGCACAGGTCAGTTAATTGCTTGTTTGCTTTAAGACTGTTCTTGGTGGAAGTCACTTATCTGGCATAAACTTTTATTTTTGGTGCCAGAAGCCTTGCTCTGGCAGCAGCAGCTCCATCCCCAGCCTGGCATGTGTTTCCCTCTGTTTCCAGGCTTACTCACTTCAGTAAGAGGCAGCAGTTAAATGATCCAAAGTAATTTTTAACAAAATTAACCTGTCTTGTCTAGGTCGCATCTTCCCGTGCTCTGGAGGGTGTTTCCTGGGAAAGAACCTGGCTCCGTGCTGCTAGTGCAGCAGTGCCCTGGTGCCCAGGGTGGGATGTCAGCCCTGCCTATTGCAGTGCTCCCCGGGGAGCTCCCTGCATGGGAACGTCGCTTGTGGGTAACAAAAATTGATGTGTATTATTTTAGGGAAGGAAATGAGCAAGACCCTCGGTCCTTTTATTTCTGGAGCCATTGGCAGTGGCAAGGAGCTCCCTCTGGTCTTTGGGGATGCTCAGTCTTGTGTTGGGCTTTCCTAGTTAATTGGGTCATGTCTTGCTTTTAAAGTCCCTCTGCTACCACCAAAGAAGCACCCGGAGCATCTCAAGAAGGCCAGGCTGGGGAGCACAGCACAGCAGGGCCGTCTCGGCTGCGTTTGGTCTTGTTCCTGGGCTCGGATACCTTTAATGCTTCCTCTGAAAAAAGCCTCAAAGGCTGAAGGATGAGAAAAAGGGAGAGGGAGAGAATGAGCTCCATGTTCATGCAGCTGACTGTCTTCAGGCTGTTTTCACACCACCTCAGGCAATCGGTTTAAAAAAAGAAATCACAGCCTCTAACATGAAACCCACTTCTTCAGTCTTGATAAGATACACCTAGACAGGCCAAGAAATCTTTATTTCTCTGCAAAGTTATTGGTTCACATATCCTGCTCATAGATTAGAGGGGGAATTGATTTTTGTCTTCAGAGGAAGATTTTTTTACAATTCTTATTGTCTATCAA
The DNA here is from genome assembly GCF_000705375.1 of Tinamus guttatus. The sequence continues at coordinate 79,945 of NW_010579524.1, read as the reverse complement.
GCCCGGTTTAATTTACTTAATTCCTCTTCCTGCTCACTGAGCAGTGTTTGTTTGTATTTTTTCTCTCTCTCTTCAGGCTCTTTCTTAGATGCTTTTTAATTCTGCTAGTGTGTTTTTTCCTGGGAGTGCTGCAGAACATTTAAACCATTAGTATGAGAACATACATTACAAGCACTTTTCAGCTATGTAGATGCTAATCTAATTTACCGTCATTTTCAAGATCATGTACTTCTCAGTATTGGATTTAAACTTATTTTTGAAAATTCTATAAAATAAAAAGGATATAGGAGACAGGACATCCCTTGGCTGAAGCCGAAAGGGTGAGGAATTTTTCCTCCCCTGTAGGCATAGGGAAGCAATGCTCTGTGGCAGGAGAGGTGTCGGATAAAAGTGCAGGAATACAAATGCTATGGCTTTTGATGCTAAAATTCATTTCCTCTGCCTATTTAGAAATGGTTTAACATTCTTATACTGAACTCGAAGAAAAAGTGGGTGATGAATTGAGTAGTTCACCGAGTTATTTGGCATGCTGAGGGTTTCCCTGCTCCCTGGCGATGCGCTGGGGTTGAGCGGCGCAGCTGCTGGGCTGTGCTGCAGGGAAGCGCCCGGCTCCGAGCGGGAAGCTCCCGGCAGGCCGAGGAGGTGGCAGGGCAGGAAGGTCTCTGGGATGCGCTGCCACGTTCCCTTGGAAATGCACACGGGGCACAGCAAGACTTGAGCATGGGTATCTTGTCATGCTGCTTACTACAGCCGCGAATTGTAAATCAGGCCTTTTGTGGTGTTTTTTGTTTTTAACTTTATGCAAGGTTAAAAGGTTGGCAGAGAAGAAATTATGGCTTAGGCCCCCGTGCCACTTACCCATTACTCCCTGCAACAGTTGCAGTGAAGAAGACGGCACGTCCTGTGAGGGGAGCTGCCCTGGATCCACGTTTCTGGCACGCGTGAGCAAACAGGGTGTTTCTGCTAAGTGTGACCAGCCTCTGCAGACTTAGGTTCCAGACTGGGGTCCCTAGAACTTTGTCTCCCTCCAGTCCAGGGCCCCCTTCCCTCCCACCCCGTTTACAGGAAGATTTGAGGTCGGTGGCCAGTGCAACCTTTCCTGCTCGGCTTGCTGTGCTTTAGCATCCCTGGTGTCCTGGGATAGCTGCCCTTCCTGCATCCGGCCTCGGATGGAGGGAGTTGTGGTGGGGAGCCGGCCTCCTGGGGCTCGGTGCTCGTGGAAAGGCAGCCTGGGACCCTGTGGTCCTGCCTTGTGCATAGATGGAAACTGAGCCCAACAGCTGGGAGAGCTCTTCTGTATTTATCATACTGTATGTGTAATGAAACGCTCATATTGGTAATTGCTAGGAGATTAAACCTATTCAAAGACACATTGAGTGAATACTAATGCTCTGACACTGATAGTGGGGAGGGAGAAGAGGTAAAATCCTTGTGTTCAGGGACTGCAATACCAAGGAAAAGCTTTTTACATGTTGTAGGCAGCCAGGTTCGTAGGCCAGATGAGTGTACAGATTTCTCTGTGGAACAGAATTGTTCCTCTGTGTTGGAAACAATTCACTTCTGGACCATGATCCAATCTGATGGGCCTCAATTTATGTTGTTAGTGGTGTATTTTTTGCAGTTGTTTTTAGAGGGATGCATGGGGTAAGTTCTTTGAATATTGAGTCACTGAACTTAATATGCTGTTAATTATAATTAATTATTTCTTAGAGCTGGTCTTAACCTCTCTGCTTGTAGAGATATTTTTCTGTTATCTGGCTCAGTGTGTATGTACTCTTTAGAAGAGTTCACAGAATAAATTAACAATATGGCAATTTGATCACTATAACAGCATACCAGGCAAGCGGTGGGGATCATCATTCTCTCTCATGGATTAGTAGTAGTCAATATTCCCCTTCCATCTCTCCGGTTTCCTTTTGGGCCATGCCCCAGCACGTTCAGCATTGCCATCCCTCCCTCCGGTTGAGTTTATGATGTGTTTTTCCTCCTGTTGCAGTTCTTATAGGGGAAAGACAGGCAGGTAGTTTGAGGGAAAATTGTCCCTGACTTTATTGTCAGCAAGATCAGTGCTTTTGGAAATTATATTAAAATAATAGTATATTTAAGCTAGTTAAGACAATAGAACTTTAGAAAATCTTTGCAAAACTCACTGAAGATGGAAGAAAATTTCTATGGGCATTACATATAAGTTAATGTCCATGACAAGCAATATTAAAACTACTGAACTCTAAGTTCCCTTTAAATTAAAAAAAATATATATATATTAAAATTAAGGACTAGCTTCATGATGCTTTTGAAGTGCCTTTATAAAATCTATTGATGGTTGGTGCTACTGTTTCCATCTGACCTTTAAACTTCTCTGAGAAATTGCTTTCTTGATGCATGTAATATTTTAGAAACACGAAGGGACATTTCTGTTTTGATGGCAATTTTAGCTAGGAGGTTTTCCAGGAAATCTAGATGTGATTCATCTCTGCTTATATGTGAGCTTTTCCTGTGAAACAAGCCCATGTTTTCCCCCGTTAAAGAAACAATTCGTGAGGAGAGACCCTCTGGAGATGGCAAGAATCACCTAAAATGGTACCCCCGCATGTCCCTAAAGCTCCTTATTTAGGTGCAATGTTCTCGTGTTGTGGTGGCTGGGGCCGGCGCGTGGCACGGAGCCCCCAGGCCCATGGGGCAGGACCGAGGTGTCCCCTGAAGGCAGAGCACCCGTTTTGAACTCGAGCTGGTTTAACCCCGTCATCCCCTTTTCCACGCAGGGGTGCGCATTCCCATGCCTGCTGTTTTGGAAGGGAACCTATTTCCATGCGCGAGGTGGCGGCTGCTCCCGAACGGTAGCAAGACGGTCGGCATTTTCATGAGGTTTGCCCCGCCAGCCCTGGCCCGAGCGCACTCGGAGCCCTCAGGCCACCAGAGAAGACGCAGTCCCTGCCGAGAGCGGCCGGGGCATCCCATGTGCCAGGTCCGTGCAGTTCTGTTGCAGTGGAATGTGTGGGGTGTCGTGTGTGTGCACACGCCAATTAGTCTCTGCTTTCCTATTTTAATCCCCAAATGATGAATCGTGTGTTGTTTCAGAGAGCCCCTGCAGCAGCATTTGCATGGGGATGGGGGGTTCGGGACTGCTGGCAGGACCGGGATGCTCGGAGACGCGGGATGCTCGGATGAGGCCTGGGCTAAATGCAGTGAACGAAAGCGCAGGGAGAAGAGAGGCACAGGGGAGAGGTTAGACACAATGTATTTGGTAGCAGAAGTGATTTATAGCTTAAAAAAAAGGGTTAGAATAGGAATCTTTTAAAGAGAAAGGATAACAGTAGCCAGTATATTTAAGGACAGGCCTTTAAATGGCAGAAAAATGCTTGTGAATTTATATGTTGTGCGTTGGACATGCAGCTCCAGCGGCTGTGCCAGCTAGGGAGGAGGCTGGAGCCTGTAGTGATCTCTGGGAATAGACACCAGTTACTAGCTTGGGAATAAAAGTAGTGGGGCACAGCCTGAGTTACAAGCAGGTGGGACTGTAAGCCTGGATGTAGACCCAAAAGGTATTTAGCTTTGAAACTATTCTCCCTGCAGAGATGAAGAACAAGTTTCTACAATTCAGTCTATGGGATGGGTCTGGGGATACAGGAGAGTTAATGGTCCAATCCTGATTTTGAATTGGACCCCAGAATTATACTAGAAACTTTGTTTACTGTTTGCCTTGTTTATTTAGCATTGAGAAAGTCCTGTCTGTGCTTAGGCTCCCTGTCTGAGTGTTCCTTAAAACAACATTTCCCTCTTCTACCTGTGCTGCTGAGCTATTAGTATGTCTATTTAAATGCAAATTTTGACTTGCTGTCTGTAATCATATAAAGCGTTTGGCACTAAAATTTTAATTGGAAATGTAATTTTCTATAGAAGTGGTAATGCAGTGGCAGGCCACACACAGCACCAGGCTGCATCGCTGTCCTGCTTCGCTGGTGCCCTCCTCCATGTGGGCTGGTGAGTCTGGGTGCTTTGGGGCTGCTGCAACTTACTTTAATGTGCGTGCTGGCAACTTAAACTGCACCTTGGATATTTGCTTTTACCAGGAATGTGGGGGGCGTTACTGCCAGCTGCGGCTTCCAAGGCATCGAGCGTTTATCAGTCTAAACAGGCGTCGATTTAAAGAAATTCTGCATGTCTGAGGAAATCCAAATGGGGGGTAAGAACTTCTTACTAAGCAGAAGAACTGCTTCTGCTTACCTTCACTCTCAGGTTAGGTGAATGAGGGTGGCTCCTCTCATTTTGCTTTCTTCTCTTTTTTGAAAGAATTTCCATGTTATCCTGGTGAGGATATAGATATGAAATACCAGATATTTTATTGTAGCATCAGTGGAAGAGCAGAGCACTCCTCAGGTTTTGCCCATTCTGCATTTTATGTTCCCTAGTTGCCCTTGCCATTAATTACATACTTTAGATTCCAAATGAGAGTGGACCTGAAGGGCACTCTGCTACATTTTCATTTTCATCACCTCTATTTTCTGAATTTGGATGGGGTAAAAAGTATTCTATAAGGCTTGCGCAGCACTGAAGCTATTTGGAAAAATAGCAATAGCATATCAGGTGTGTCAAATAGTCATATTCCAAGCTGTGTGCCAAAGTAGTAAATTATAAAGGAGAAGAAAAAAATCTTAGCATTTGAACCAAAAGCATTTGACTGCATGGAGACTCTAGAGAAATTATTTCACGCACGTGCTGCTCGGGAATGGTCCTGGGAACTGTTCCACTGCAGCTCGTCTCTCCTGGGTGGGTTTGTTTTGCCCCAGTAAAATTTGTTTATTCACTGCTGCTAAGGTTGAAGTGTGCGGGATCATTAATCTAACCAGTCAAGGTTAACTGAATTTTTATGCTGAAATGGCTTTTTCTGAAACACGTTTTATGGCCGTGAAAGTGCTGGTACTTTACCTTGGGGGGGAGTGGAGAATTAATCCAGTAGTTGTCATACTTCTGTGGAGACGAAGATTTAACGGGATAACTATATTCACACAAACAACAATACCATTGCAGCTTTTAAAATGTATTATGTCGTTTTTACTTTTCCCTTTCTTTTCTTCTTTCGCATGCAAGGCTGTGCAATGTCCTCCCAGTATGCAAGTGGAAAGTTTTATTTCTAAAGTGCTTATATAATTTGCCTTATATTTTGAAAGAACAATCACATACTCGAACATATCCTAGTTTCACTTCCAGGTCTGATCTTTCCTTTTTAAATATTTTTTTTCCCGAAGCACTCAGCACAATTCATACTGTAGTTATGTATTTTTACTAATAAACTTGATATTGGAAATTGCTTCTAGACAAGATACTATTCAATGTGATAACTTCTATAGACCAAATTTCCTATGGAAAGTTATGATTGGTAGCAGTAAGGCCTGCAGATTCCTCAAAAAAAAGTAGAAAAACAGCTTTTGAACCCAGAATGTCACACAGGTGTCAGCTCACAGGGTACTACAGATGCAAAAGCCTCTTATATAAATATATATAAATGAGGGAGGGAGACCCAGTTGTAGAAAAGAAGGCAGCAAACTGCGAAGACAAAACCAAAGCATCATTAGCTGCCCCCATCCGTGGAATACTTGGGGGCAGAGAAATGAGAGAGAATCTGTACGATCCCAGCCTTGGCAAACACTAAAAGGTGATTTAACTGCTCACATTGAATGTCATCTATTGAATAGCTGTGTTTAATAGCCATGATCTTACCTGCCACAAATGCTGCCATGGCAAAAAGCAAAAATGATACTTGTTGAAGTTAGCAAAAGTGGGATTTAAATCAGTGAATATCCTTGCCATGACCTTAATTAAAACTAGAATATGCTTTTAAAAAGCATTTATTTTAGGCCCTATATGGCTGAACAAATATGGTTTGGCATTTATTTAGGTTAAAGCAATATGTGCACGTTAAAACATTAGTCACATCTCTTCCTGCATGGAAAGGGCTTCTATATCACTGGTTTCCTTAATTGAAAATAACGGGCAGGGAGAAAGAAGTAACAGAAGTAGCTATATTTCTTCCTCCTTAAAAGCATTCACAAAGCACGACTGGATTTATGCCCTGCTGAAACAAGTTGAGTTATGGTTTATTGTTATTACACTTTTGCTTTTATCAACCAGATTTAGAGGCTAGAAGCAAAGTTTTGCTTACTAGAGAAAGATCTGGCCTAGATACCAAGAGGTCTGATTGAAAGAGCAACTTTTAATGAGAAAAATTGAAGAAAGGAAGCATTTTCACTAACTTCAGTATTAGTATTATTATACCTATAAATCTGAATTCAATGCAGTAACTAATCTCTTTAAGATATGATTTTTTTTTTTAATAGATGCTGGAGAAAAACTCCCCAGAGTGAATTAAAACCTCAACCTAAAATGCCCTGTGAATTATTACTATTTATGCTCCTCATGAGTATAGGGGACCTTACAGGTGATCAATATGCATTTGCCAAAATATCCTGTTTTGCCCAAGAAATGCCGCATTTCGCAGAGGCAGAAGTCAGTGCTGGTGCCTCACTGTGCATGACTGCATGTGTATGGGGTAAGGACCAGGGCAGCGTGGTTTGGTACCTGTAACCTGAGCAATTGGGACACTTAGAGCACAAGCAGGAATAAACTCTTGGGGCCCAGACTTTGTGTTTCCAGCCCGAGGGCGGTTTGCTGCCGAGCTGCTCTGCTTTGCACCTGACCTTGCCCCAGCCGTTTGCCCTTTCTACATCTCATTTTCCTGCCCTGTGAAATGGGGATACTTCTAATTTGCTTTCAGGAATATGTACCTACGTGGTGTTTTGTATATGTGTGCACAAACAGGTAATGAACTCCCTTGGTGTTAATACTGTGCTTAATACAGACTCTGAGTAGCTTCCTGAGTTCAGCAGTATCTGCCCCTTCGTGGCTGTGTGTGTGGCAGTAAGGTGATGCTTGAGGTGCTTTTATTTAGTATGTTCAAATAATTTGGCTACATGAAAAGCAGAGAAAAAGGGTAAGGGTAGGTGAGCAATCCTTTGGAGAAGAATGGTCAAGAAATATATATATATAGTCTTCATTCCTGCATTCAGTGTTTTGCTTTGGTTAGGTAATATAGATAAGCATACTCATGTTGTGTAGCACATAGGGACTCATCTGGGTATCCCTGTTTTTTGTTGCTTTTGTTGCATGATTTTCCTTCCTCAGGACTCTTCTGGGCACACAAAGGTTTGGGGAGCTGTGTTTAAAGCATGTGTTCACCCTGGGCATGTATGATAGTGATACCAAAAATGGGTGAGTTGGATAGGATCAATCACTAAGTCTTGAATCCTTCACCTTTTGGAAGATAGGCTTGCAAGTTAATTGCTGGGTTTACCTATTTAAAGTATAGTAAGTACATGTTAGAAGTACATCAATATAAAAGTGATGCTGACAGTAAGCATACTCAGTTTTGAGTTTTAAAAAGTGTTGTACCTGTTAATTAGTCTGCTTTGGGATTACAAAGTCTAGAGCTAACTCCTGGATAATCCATACTTACGAGCATGCTGTTATCTGCATAAATACTAATTCTATGACCAGAGTAACTGAGTGATTAGCTCTAAAATGTTAATTGAATTTCAAATTGGATAAATAATGAATAAAAGTGCTACGTTTCATTAAAATTGCAAATAAAATCAGAATGGGGGTGATGCTTGCATCTAATGTCTTGGAATATGTTCCGTTGCCTTTTCCTTGGTCTAGCAATAATGCTCGTGATAATACTGCATAGTGTAGTCACATTCTAGTGGTATGTGCTCCGCAATGGTATGTCAGATGTTACAGGTAACTTTGAGGTGGTGACTTATATTTATTTATTTATGCAGATGGCCACCTCTAGCCTGGCAGCCGCTGCTTTAGCTTGTACCCAGATGTCAGGGTTAGCCTCTTGGTAAGGAGCCCCTCGAGCGGTGCGTTGTGCGGTGGTTGTGTCCTCGGGTTGTGCACTCCTGCAGCAGCTGTGCAACGCACCCTGCTACGAGGCCAAGGGGCACAAGTTCACTACGGATATCAGCTCATCCTTTCAATCCTGTATTAATACCCAGAAAATGTCCAAAATGCTGCTAAGGATGGGCCAAGAATATTTATCAGTTTTAATTTGCAAACAGAAATTGTTGATTGTTGTCTAGCCCTAATACGTAATGTAGTTGAGACTAATCATTGAAACTAGAATGGAAGAGGCAGTTTGACCCTGTCATAGCCAGGATCTTTCAAATTCGCCTAAAATGCAATTTGTACAATTAAAAAAAAAAAAGTCCTGTGATCTTTTATTGCTTGTTGGTTTTTACAAGTTTCCAGGAAACAACATAGCAGGTAGCTCTCTATGTGAGTATCCACAGGTGGCTCTGAACTGAACTTTGTAGGATGAGTATGTTGAACAGGTCCAGGTGATAAGTACTCCAGAACAATATTTCATGTTGTTTTAATATATGCAGCTTTAGCACAGGCACAGACAGTACCATGGCAAGGAAGTCCTGTGCTGTTCAGTGTGTTATCCAGAAGGCATTTGGTGGATCTTTTGGTGCTTTTGGGTCAGAACGTGACGTGATCAGAGGTGACCACAACCATCCTACAGCCTTCATAGGTGCTTCCTTCTGCCACCTTCTTGCTTGCTCCCTGTTTCGCAGCCACACTGTGAAAGAAGGAAATTTCTATAGCCATGAGGTGACAGAGCAGCGGAAGGCAGGAATAATGCCTTGGCTGGCAGTCAAAGGAGCTGGGTTATCAGGAGCCTAACTGGTGGTTAGGGCCCTTATTGCTGCAGTTTTCTGACATTTAAAGTGGTTTGCACCTCTTCTCTCATTAGAGCTGATGCCAGCGAGTCAGTCACGGTGGCAGCACGCTGGTGCCGAGCAGGTAGTGGGGCCGCTACTAATTGATGTGCAGCAGCAGAATTTATAAATGAAATTAGCTCCCCAAAGTTTAAGTCTGGCGGTGATTGAAGCAGTAATGATAGAGTTCATGCGAGTACGTTTGCCATTTATCTAAATGTATCATTACTGACAGTGCTTTTTTGTTAACATTTTGTTAGGCTTATTCATGTCATTGTTATAATGTCCCCTTAGATATCTGCAAATTATACTCGCACTTGCCTCTGATCCCTCCCTCTTAACCCTCCTGTCTTTGGAATTCACTTGTGAAAAATTTGATTTTTGCAGATCTCTGGGAACATCCTCAACATACAGGAGCAAGTGCTGTGTACAAATTGGGGAATAGATCAGGTTTTGTCATGGCAGTTTGGTAAGGAGTCTACAGCTTAAAAGGGAATTGATCAAGCATCAGCTTAGGCAAATACATTAATGTTTTCTGAATCTCCAAAAATTTAACATGATACTCTCATTTTGGGATGATTTTATTCTCTTGTTCCCAGATATGCACATCTTAAGATTGTAGGACAGAGCAATTTTGATACTGATGATTCCAGAAGAAACATAATACAGAAACATCAAAGAATTATTTTCCCCAAAATGGACAACTGAGTCTTGTATACCAAAATTTAGGAATGCTTTGCCATAAAGCGGGGTTAGAACTATCAAAACTACCAGGTATACTTTGAGTAGACAAATGTCTTGTGAGTTTGGTTCTTAAAATAGATTATTTACTCTGAAGGGCTATACTCGGATCTAAAAATTTACTTGTATTTGGAGTGTTCTCCATAAGCAGAAGTGTGTTTTTGTTTGTTTTTGTTTGTTTTTGCAAAATTTCAGTATAGGGGAAAAAGAAGCAGTTAAATGAGGCAGTTAATTGAAGAAGTATCTTGCACTTGCAGAAAAGAAAATCTTGTTTGTAAATCTTGTAAGGCTGGTAGCCCATGCCGAACTCTTGCTTTTATTCTCTGGGGGTCTACTGTGGGCTCAGGATTTTGTTAAAAGTTGACTTAGCAGCATCAGCGCCTCTTATTTTCCTGCAGGCTCTTTTCTGAGTGAGGATTAGGTCAAGATGAATTATTTCTATGTTAAAAGGTAACGGCTGCTGTTAGAGGAGCTTCGGCAGCTCATTCTGGTGTCGCTCCCGCTTTGTTTGCTGAGACGGAAGCTTTGCCTTGGAGTGACCGCTGTTCTTCGCTGCCCAGCCTGGCTGCTCCCTTTGGGTTTTGCCTGCTCATGAGGAAGCCCAAATGTGACTTCAGAGGGCAATGCCTGATTTCAAGGCGTTCAAGGGTGCTTATTTCAGTCCCTGCAGCAAAAGAATGGGAGAGCTTTTGGGTTTCCTCTTTATGCTGTAATAGTCCTCATCTTCCAGCACATTCAGCAAATTCAGCATCATTAGCAGACAACGAGATAACGGAATTGAAACAGGATCCCAGTTGCTCAAGACATAGTGGAAGGCCATATATCCCCACATGGGGTTCTGCACCCGCAGGAGCAATTGGACATGAGGGTCACAAAGCAATTTTTAAATTATTCTCTCTGCATTTTTAGCATTTAACACTAAGGCAATGGGAATGGAGTGCTTTAGGATTGCGTTTCATGCAGAAAGGCAGTGGCCAAGGGTTTCGGGTGTACTCGTGTTTTGAAGTGTTTAATAACGTACTCTTTGTGAGCTGAAGTTTTGGTTGCCTTACTGCATGCAGTTCACTCTTATTGCTTTATGTTTAATTAGTAATGTGCTAATTACTTGATATGCCAGGTAAATTCATTAAACTCAAGGACGTAACCTCTCCTAGCCTTTGCCAAGCATCTCATTTATATGAATTTTTAATAAATTTTAATAGCAATGCCTTAATGCAGCTTAAAATTCCGAAGGAAGCTTAGTGACAAAAAGCAGGTTTCTCCGTTTTCCAGCAGTGATGGATACAGCTGCAAGCGGCGATGCTCTAAGTGGGTCCCGGATGGGGCATGGAGAGCAAGGGGCGTTTGTGCCCAAAGCTCCCGCTCCTGGTGCTTCCCTTTTCCTGCCCCTCTGGGTGCTTTGGTGCCAGGACCCTGCCGTGAGGGCTCTGCCATCGCGGGCCAGGGACTGTTAACACGAAGGTGACAGAGGTGGCTCCTCTGCTTGCAGCGATAGCGGCAGCCCCTTCATAAAAGTTAATCTTCCTAAGCAAACAAATTTTAATCGGTAGGTTCCATCTTTGGCTGCTTTTTAATAGTCACGCTCTTTTAATATTAACTTTTTCCAGCAAGATCATACCCTGCTCCCTCAGGCCATGTTAAAAAGGTCAGTCACTCGGTGGTATTTTAATTTGAATAAAGAGTGAAAGATGGGCTGCTTTTGCTAGAATACTAAAAGATGGCCAATTTAAACCTGCTTTTTAATATCTGTTTAACTGTCTGTCTTTGAGGCTTTTTGTATGACCTTCAACATAATTTAAACATAATTTTTAATTCATTATGCATGCCATTAAGCCCTGGCACCTGTTTCTTGGCCGCTGTTTCTCACGCGTGGGTTTGCTGGCAGGAAAAGGTGACGGAAAGGTAGGTGAAGCCCGGGGACCGTCCCCTCGCCCAGCTTGTCCTGAGGGCACCGTGTGGGCTGGTGATGGGCTGTGTTGGGTGTTCAAGAGGCTCCAAAGAGCTCCAAGTTCCTACTTTCCCTTTTTTTTTTTTTTTTCTCTCTTAGTAATTGAGTTTCATGGCTTCATGCAAAAGATGGGAGGAACTCCAGATAGTTGTTACGCATTAGTCAGGGTGATACCGTGGATTGTAGAGCCTTGATATGCTGCAAAAAAGCACCGAAAACTGATAACACTGAATAAAGAAACTAAATTAAGCCCTTAAAATCATGTAATTTCATGTCCAGAGACCACTTTTTTAACTTTTAGCAAAGCTAATGAGGTGGCACCTGGTTTGTTGTACTCAATTGTGCATATTTGAAAAAGATTCTTTGTAACGAAGGCTTTGTGGTTGGCTCGGCTTCAGTGCTTCATCCACCCAACCTCAGTTCTGTAAAGTGAACTCAAGCTTTGCAATGATACAGGATTCCGCTCGTAAATCTCTGGTATTTTGAACAGATCTGAACATGTAGCCTTTTTTGTACTGCTAACCTCACGTTCACAAAAGTCACTGCAGGCCATGAAAAGGTACGGCTGAAGTGAAGGAAGGTGCCTCTTTGTGTCGGTCCTCAGCATGTTGAGCCCATGCTGAGCATGTCTTCAAGTTGTATCTGAGTGGCTAGATGCCATTTTTAATGAAATCACAGATCCTCACAAAGTTGCCCAGAGTCATGTGGTTTCTCTGGCTAACACCCTTCCTGCATTAGCCTAGACTTTCTGTGTTGTTATTGTCGCAAGGTTGGCTAAAAATCTGTGCTTTTTTTTAAGTGACTTGTGGTGAAAACCATTAGTTTAAGCAAAACCAAAATATCTGTTAAGAGGGCAAATATTTCTTCCCCCCAATCAAATCATATGGATTCTGATTTTCTTTTTCCAACTAATTATTATGCCATCCCTTGATAGCACAATCCTTTCTTTCCCTGACAGGGATACAAGTGGGATCGCCCCTCTTGCCCCCAAAGCGGGATCGCCCCTCTTGCCCCCAAAGCGGGATCGCCCCTCTTGCCCCAAATGCTTAGAGTTTAAGTTTATTTCAAGTGATCTTTTGTACTCAGTGTTTTTTTTTGCAGCAACCCCACATGGGTCTGGTACCTGTTATTTCCACAGCTGGCTGCTAAACTCAGCCAGTCTCTTCTTGCAGAGCCAACACACTTCAGAAAACCCCTATGGGGAGCAAGCTGCAGCTCAGCTTGCAGCCAGCACGAGATCCCCAACCAGAAAGCTGCCTCTCCCTTCAAAGCTTAGCTCTTGAGGCCAAAACCTGCCCTCTCTGTGGGACAAATAGGTGTTTTGGTGTAGGGAGCTGAACTGCAGAGGAGGTCCGGGTTTTTTTGACCAGGCAAAAGCTGCTGCTGCTGCTGTTCCCTCTGCTGCTTCTGCAAGGTGATTGGGACCCATCCCTGTTGTGTCTGCACGGAGCTGAGGAGAACCCATTTGTGTCAGTTAGAAAGAAAGTAGAGAGAGGAAGTTGAGTCTATCGATATTAAAAAGATACTTCCTGGTATAGAGGAGAGTTTGGTAAATTGGTTAACCAACCTACTTGCATGATGCATTATTCTTAAAGGTAGATTATGCCAGTAAAACCTCACATTTCATCTTTCTTGCTTCTGCCTCTTCATTCTTTTTTTCCTAAGCATATACAAATAGTGAAAGTGAAAACTGCAGTTGGGGTGATTTTAAGTTGGGGAGATTGCAGAAAAGGAAAATTTGCCTGTGAAATGTATGAGTTTGATTAAATTAACCAAGTGGCAACACTTACCAGAATAATCTAACTTTAAAAAAGCCTTTAAAAAGCTTGTATGTAGATGACATGTTTAGGCCTATGATTCAGCAG
>NW_010579524.1:55728-66502 GCF_000705375.1 Tinamus guttatus | reverse complement strand
CCGCGCGGCTCCGGGCTCCTCTTGGTCTGCAGGAGCCGCCGGGGGCTTCCCCTTCCCCGGGACGGACATCTCCGTGCGGCGCTCGGGCCTGCTCCCCGCTCCGGCTCTCTCTATTCTGCAGCAGACTTTCGCTTCGAATTTCATTTATTCCACCCTGATGCGAAGAAAAATGACAAATGTCTATAAAGTCCCTGTTCCCTGCTGTGTAAAATGAGGTTTAGAAGAAGTCTTCTCGTACGTGCGGCTCATTTCTGACCAGAATTTCACTAGTTTTCTCTGTTAGCATCCAAACTTGTTCCCTTTGGGGTTAGGCCTATGGCCCTTTGAATAGGGATGCCAAGCTGTGATGTTCTCCGGTAGTAAAAGATGCCCTCTGCTCTTAGTTTTTTATACTGCAGCAGTTTAAATATTAATGGTTTATCAGAAAAAGAAGAAAAACATATCTAGCCAAGATAGAAGAGTAAATTGGTCTACTTGGGGCACTGAGATGCTCTATTCAGATTTGTTTATACTGAGACACCTCTGTTAATGTGTTGCTGAAAGCCTATGGGGAAATAAGTTTTAATCAAATACTTTAATGGAGGGATTCCAGTGTATTTTGTGTTGCATAGTCTTTTGGTCAGAGGATTTGAAAAATAAAGCAAAACAAGAGCATTACGGTATTTAAATTTTAAAATGAAAGATCAGTGTGCAAGAATGCCTATACAAATCTGAAATGATAGATGATAAAATGTGTTTTTTAATGAGAAGTAAAACTGTCATGACATCACCTGAATCTATGGCAGAACAGGCAGAAAAACAGCTCTTAGCCAGCATACTGATAAGCAGAACTTTTATGGATTTCTCCTGCAGGCATGAGGAAGGTATTTTTGCTTTTTGTCAGGCTAATTAAACCTAGAACACATGTACATGCATATATACATATGTATACATGTATATATGCACACACAAAATACTTACAAAAGCAGTGTTCTCATCAAGGCTCTTCAAAGAGCATACCAGATTGTTAAATGTTGAAATTTGTTCCTTAAGAGTTTGTGGTCTGTTGACCTTTTTTTTTCTTTTTTTTTCTCCTCCTTAAAGCATTGTTAAGCACATTTCTTATCTATGCTTGGCCTGACAGATTGTTTCACATATTTATTGTACAAAAGGGTGGCACCGGATGCCACGAGAACCTCGTTCAGGGCGTGCAGATAAAAGCAGGATGCGTTTAAGGATGTTCCTATGCTCTGTAGTGGATAATTCACTTACAAGTGTCTAAAATTATTCAGTACCAACAGTTACAAATTTACATTTCCCTTAATGGAAAGACAACAAGTAAATCAAGTAGGGCATTCACCCTCCGTGGGGCTCTGCTGTGCTGTGTGACCGTATCCGTATGGAGCAGCTCTCGGATTCAGGAGCACGCGTTTCCTTTTTGACCACACTGAGGAAGTATGCAAGCCCAAGCTCTTCAGCAGCTATTTTTAAAGGCTTAAATATGTAATAGCACAGGCAACAAGAGGGTTTTGTTCGCAACCTACTTCAGGTCCCAAGAAAGATGCCTGCTATTAGAGGCCCCTCCCTGCTTGCTTCTAAGGCAATCTCTTTTTCTGTTAGCTGTTAAAAAGCAGATATTTTAAAGTACATTTATCTCATCTTGCCCAAGAGACGGCTAAAGTGCTTTTCTTCAGTTTGCTTTTCAGTGAAGGCTGTGATGAATTTAGCAAGATGCTTTGGAGTAGCCATATCTGCTACTGTCTTCCTGGAGAGAAAAAAAAATAAGCGAGGGGAGGTGATACAAGCGCTCCAGAGGAGCACAATATATAGCTATAGACCTAGGTTCTCTGAATGGTGCAATATTCATGCTTTAATTACTTTTTTCTCCCAAACGTGGCTTGTTGTGATAGTGTTTCTCCTTCTGCCCCTCACTCCGTGGGATTCCTTATTGCAGTCAATGGCCTTGGCTCCATTCTCAGGGTCCCTTCTCTGCGCGTTGAGCAGCACCATTGCCCCTGCACTGGCACTTGTAGCCTTACTCCTGGGAGAACTTAGCCCATGTAGTGGTTACTTTTTCATTATTTTGAATCACAGGCATCAGCGGATACCAGGGGTCCTGGCCATTATGATATTTTTTGTACTATTATTCTCTTTATGGTTAGAAAGTGAGTCTGTGTTTGGCCCTTATGTCTTCATTGTTGTTTCCTCTAGTTGGCTCAAATTCCTTATACTCAACCTGTGTCCCTCAATCTGTCAGCTTCTCTATTTCTAATATGTTTATTGCCTGTTCAGGTACCTTAAATGATGTCACTATTCAGACTTTTTAGAAAGTACTGTGACTTGCACTGTAATTGCATCAGTTGTCTCCTTTTACTTGCCTGACAGTCTTTCTGGATTGAAATCATGTCATATTTGCCTATTTGGAAGTTTCAAATGCATTGAATTTATTAAGCAACTTATTTGAAGCTTTGTATGCTAGAATTTGTACACTGTAGAATGTCTTTCTTTGGGAAATTGCTCAGTATTTTCCTACTGGTAGCTGATTGATTAGGGATTTTTTGGGTGGGTGGGTTCATAGGATCCCAGTATTAAAAATACACAGAATGGTGAGCGAAGACATGTTTTCCATGAGAAAAGTGGAGCAACAGATTTCAACCAAGAACCTCGTGTCCCACTTTGCAAGCCAAGCTCGTCGTTTTTCGTTCTTTACTGCAGCTGGTATTTCACCTTTAGTTGTCAAGTTTTCAGCTGAAAAGCCTCTTGCAAACCCACGCTGTGCACGTTTCCACAGAAATACGGAATTCCGGTGTTAGCAGTGGAGGTTGCAGAGGGGTTGTCATCCTTGTCTGTGTTCACAGGTGGATGGGCAATAGGTCTGTTGGTACTGGGCTGGCTCTAATCTAATGATGTAGTATCTCTTCAGACAGGGTAAACATGATCCTATTTTGTGTAACTTTTAGTGCTGACCCTGTTTTGTTTATGTTAGTTAATAGGGAGAATTCTCGCCCTGCTCTCTGCTCTCGGGCTCTAAATATTGAGCAGATAGTGGCAACCTTCTCTTGGAGTCTTGGTTGTCTACAAGTCTCCCTTCATCCGACAGCCCGTGTGCCAGGTGATTCAGCTGCAGGTGTTCAGGTTTGTTCTTTCTGATCTGCAAATGACATTTTCATTATACAAAAAAGAATAAAAGGTGGAAAAGAGAGTCTGGTTTTGGTGCCCTCTTTCTTTTCCTGCTTTTGGCATTTAAATAAGATTTAGTTTATTTTCAGCTCTTATGACAGATTTTAAGGAAATGATGAGTTGTAATCTTATCCTTATTTCATCCTTTCATAATAATATAATATTTTTTTCAATAAATGCTTACTTCTTAGCTTTACAACTTAATAATGCTTGGGCAGTTGATTCGGTCGGGCGGGCATGGAGTTATTAAATGGAAGATAAGCAAGCACAAAGATGGAAGATGATGCTGTCTTTGAAACACTAGTATAAGTTTTCTAGGGATGCAGGTGCAATGTGTACCCCAAAATTTTTTTACAGGACATGTTGAGATAGAGGTCAGTGTGGTCTCCTGCATGACCCTTGTGCCAGGAAGAGGAGCCAAAGCATCTGTGTTAACTACAGCAATAAAACTAACAGAGCAGGGGTGCTGTGATGGTCAACTGTCTTCTGTAGACGTGTGTGTTAATAAAAATAGATGAATCTTCGGGTAGTATTCTAAAATCATTCTGCTCTGACTTCACATTTGATTAGTGTAATCATCCAAAACGCCAGTTCTTAGCATAGTTACAAAAAAGGTTTAATGATGTGTGATGACTCACAAGAATAAAGGAAATTCTTTATCTTTTTTAAATTAAGCATTGCTCTTCCCATCTTATTAAAAGATGGTGGCTTTTGACTGTCAAAGCACTGGCGGTCAGAGACTTCCAATCTGTGTATTTTTTTAATAAATAATAAATAAATTAATAAATTTTTTAAAATAATATTGCATGCTGTTGTTTTTGGCATTATAACTCAGTTAAATTAGAATAGCTTCGTATCTCCTTACCTAGAGTTAACTATCTTGATATTCATCAACTCTGCAAAACTGTTTCTTTAAATAGTTCTGTAGGAATTTTTGGTTATTACACAACTTAAATGTGTTGCAGATGAGCTCTTTACATGCAGTCTTCTCTAGAAGAATTTCATATATGTAATGTATGTAATGCCTGTGTGTGTGTACCTGGGCTGCAGGGAGCAGCTCCATGTAGTGAACTCAGAGAGGGTATGAATGGCATTAGCAAGTAAGATAATTTTCTGCTGCTTTTGTGTTTCCAGATAGTCGTGATCAAGATGCATCGTCTTTTGGTTATATTAAATGTATGCATGTATAAATTATGATAGTATAGATATATAATGTTTGTGCAGTGCAGCAGGTTTTCAGGGGAGAGAGGTTAGTGAAGGCAGCGCACAGATGGGTAACTGCTTTCCCTTCCCTGCCATCCCTGCCTCCCCAAAGAAACAAGGTCACCTTAGTCAGTAATTTGGAAGATTGTTGCGAGGAGGGGAGAAAAAGCCTAGTTTTCTCTTATATGTGGTCTGGGTATGGCAAGATACAGAATTGATGCACTAATAATACGGTATATTCAAAAAGCCCCAGCAGCGAGTAATTTGAGAATCTTGCTGTGACTTTGCTAATATTGTAAATCTCTTATTTCAAGCATAAATACAGTGAAGGATGAGCTATTGGTTAGTTCTTCCAAACTATCCGCTGGGCTCTGGCTGATAGACGACATGCCTCACCTGCAAGTGGTGTTTTATTACAACCCAATATAAAGGTAGCTTGAGGTTTTATTATTACAGTAGTTTTTCATTCCAAATTTTATATCCTAAAATTAACTTTATTCAGTTGAAATCAATGCTGAGTATGTTCCCCAGAGTATTTCCTGAATTTTCAGCATTTTCCTGCTCTGTTGCTCATGGTTTGAATGCTGGGGTGTGTTTAACCTGGAATGCTACAAAAGCACTCCTGTGTTTTTTGCGAGTCTTGTGTGAAGTAAGGGAACGAGGAGCAAAACAGGGGCCCGTGTCCCACGCTCCGTTTCCACGAACTCTGCTGTTCTTCGGTGCCCGACGCGCTGCTGTGTTGGAGCTGGAGCAGGGCACGTCCTTCTGCGCAGGTAGGGCACAGAAGTGCACGCACCCCCTGTGCCATGCAGGGGCTTTGGAAGCGGGAGGCTGCAGCGTTTCTCAAGGCGTGCAGGCTGTTTCACCAACCTTTTGAAGAAGCTCAGTGAGGACTGTCCTTCTGCACCGTCCCCGGGGCCTGCAGAAAGGGTGAGGTCTGCCCGGCACAGGGAGCCACCAAGCACTGGGACAGACTCAGCATCTTCCTCTTTCTCCTGTTTTTCCATTTTGCAATGTATTTTTAACCTCGATCATCTGTGGCAGCTCAGAGCTGGTGCAGGCAGGAGAGCTTGGGGACAGGGCAGCACCTTTGTGTTTTGCCCTGAGGTTTGTAGCATTGAGTGACGAGAAAGGGACCTATTCAATGAGCTTGTTTTTACTGTGTCTTGTAAGCAATATCTGGCAGATTTGTTAAATCTTGTATCCTCTGTCATCTGGGTTAGGCAAATGACAGACTTTTTGATTTCTAATGGACTCTGTTCACTTTAATTGTCCTATAATAACCAGCATGTCAGTTGTGAGTTCAGTACGTTCATGTGAACATGCATCAAGATGACTAGTGCTAATCAAATTCTGTAATTCCTTTTGGTCCATGTTTTTGTTGTTGTTGTCCTGCAGTGGGATAGTTGAAGCCAACTACCCCACTAGTCAGTGCCCCAACCTGCTGCTGTCACCAACAGCAGCTTTTGAATCCTTCGAGAGAATTACCTGAGTAATAGCATGAAGTTTGTAGTAAATATTGAAATACCTGAGGCCTGCAGTTACTTTTTTATGCTGGCATAAATATATAGAATAAGTTTGAATTGGGGAAAAGCTTCGTCTTTTTTTACTCATGAAAATCTAACTTTAGGTTTTGTTCAGGCATCCTTTGAAATTTGCTGGAAGCGTTAAGGCCTTGGGATAGGATCGCTTTTAGAGACGTTTTGTTTTAAAAGCAAATCTAACTAGCCTTTATTAGCAGAATACTGAGCTTCAAAATGAATCAAAAAAGAGAATTTTTATAGTACCAAGAGAAAAATGTCAGTATTATCATTATGAACTTCCTGTTGTACTTTGCCTTACCTACTATAACGGCATATGTTGCCTTTGCCTCATCTCGCCTATGTACTTGGTTGCAGGTTGCACTCAGTGGGCTAAGGAGGTACTATATAGTTGAGCTAAAAATAAAATACTAAATATCGAGTCCATAGAAATGTGTATCCCTTAAATCTTTTTTCCCCCCATATTTCTTGCCATGTTAGATGAGATGGGCATTAGCAAGAAATGAGTACCCTAACAGAGGCATAACTTAAAAAACTTCGTGCTTGCCACAAATATTTTGGTCCTTTTCCATGATATTTTGCATGCAGAGCTTGTGCTGTATCTAAGCTGTACCGTGTATGTTATTTGTAAACAGATTTTGTAAAACTTGTTGGAAATCTCCCGATTCATTAGATGATTTGAAGGGGCTTGATATCCAATTAAAATTTGTCTCCTTTGCAAGATAATTTCTCTGAAAATATTTAGAATTCACAAAAGCATATATGCAATTATATAAGCTTTGGGGTAATTATATGTATATTTTAGCTATTTGGTACACTTAATTATGCTTTGTTATGAACTGTTTATAGTGATTTTTGCTGTGGGAAATGGGAAAAGGGAGGAGAAGAAAGAGGAAGGGCGAATGGAGCTGAATGTGGAGTAAAACCAAGGGAAATATCATATTAAAGATTCTCTGATGCATCTTTGCAGACTTTATGCAAATCCAGTGGGTATTTTGTGAAAGTGTTAATGAGTGTCACATCGTGATTACTGCAGATTTCTCCTCACATTACCAACCGTACCAAATCCAATTGAAACTGCTAAAATTAACGACTGAAGTCCACAACAGTTTGTCAGAAAAAGGTGTGAAATTTGGTTTTAAAATATCTTAGCCTAATTATTCTTGGAAGCTTTATATAGAGACATTGGTTTAAAATATCCTTTATGTGTCCCCGGATGAATGATAAACCTCATATTGGTCCCCTTTAATCCTTCTCAAGGGCCTTCTATTCCTGAAATGTTTTTTGCATCTCGCTACCAATGAAACCATATAAATTAATAGTCCTGGCACCAGGTCTGCTCTTAGGAGTCTCCTTGTCTGCGAGCAGCTCCCAGTCGGCCCTTCTTGGCATGGCTGGACAGGGACACTTGTTTTTTAAATGGGGCCAAGAAAGACCTTGAAACTTGTGGAGAGATTCTTTTGTGTAGAAACAGTGACTGTGATGATTTCAATATTAATTTATATTTACTTGTCATTGGGTTGTGGTATTTGTGTCATTGTGATATTTTAAATGATGGGAGTATGTTAAAGGTATGTGAAGTATCAACTCCTCAAAGGATATTTAGCTCATCACAGGCATATGATGACACTAAAGAATGTCTTGTTGGGATATTTTGTAGTTCTGGGACCAGCCATCAATATAAATATTTAGGAGAGAAGAGATTGAGTAGAAATAAATTGTTATTAACTTAGAACAAATAGATATCACCTACTGAAGGTCCAATACCAGATTCTTCCATGTACATTTCCAAAACTGGAAAATGGTCTCTGCTAAGTGCCAGTGTTTGACATGAAGAGCATCCATTGCTCCTGGGTGCTGGACAAGAATGAGAGAAGTGTCTTGCACAGAACTCTGTGGTTTCAAGGCTGTGTGCTGCTTCCAGGGCTTGCAGATGGATTCCCGTGTGGTCTGGCAGTTCCTGTTGCTGCACCTTCCAGGGTGGACTTTCGTGATCGGGGTCCCCATGTCATTGCCTCATTTATTGGGATGATCTGCAGTAGGACTTGGCAGTTGCAATGTAATGCAAGATTGCTAATCAAGGACATATTTTGAATACAGAAACAGAAAACATCTTCTAATATAGTATTAAGCAAAGAACTGTAATTTGTTTATAAATAACATGCAAAAGCAACTGTTAGATTACCTTTGAAGGTAATGCAATGTAGTAATGGATTAAAAGTCCCCATTGCAGCCATACCTAGCAATCCTTGGCCATGCAGAAATGTATTTTGTCAGGAATATTTTAGCATTTCAAGCAAGTAGTTGAATATGTATAAGCACATAAGGAATTATTTTGCCTCAAGACTTTGCTCAGAGACCTATTTCTTCTTCATATTTGTAGATATATTATCATCATATGTTTCACATAGAGCAGTGCAACAGTCTGAAGAAAAATAGCGATTGTTTTAAAATGAATGTCTCCGGGAGCTGGGTTCTTACGGTCGCTTTGGACTTGAGGATCAAGGAGCTCTCCGTTTTATCTCGGCTCTGACCCGTCCTCATAAGCTGTGCTTCATTTAGGTCCTGGGATAAGTAGTTATTTTTTGAACATGACTTGCTAAGCATCAGTGCACAGTAATGACCATCTTATGGGGTATGTGTTTTGGTTGGTTTTGATGGGAGTGAATGCAGAGATGAATTAATTTGTGATTATTTTCACAGTATTTACTTAACTTTTTTTTCTCAACAAAGCCTGAAGTATCATATTTATTAGATGAGTACTGTTTGAGATACCTCTAAACTGTATCCAAATAAAGTTCCTCAGTGTTTTTCCTAGTGGCACGTGATTTTTGTTTCTGAATAAGCTCAGCTCTTTTTTCTGTATAGATAATGGCATTTTGCATATCATCCTTTATATAAAGGTTTGCACGGTTTGTGCAAAAGTGAACACTTGCAAAATGTTATCTCCTTGCAAACTCTACTATAATCGTGTGTGTGTGTATATATATATGTGTATATATAGCTGACACAATACTATTCCATTCACAAAATATTGGCAGCATCAATTTCAATACAAATCCTTGAAAAACAAAGCAAAATCAACTGCAACTAATAATACCAAGTGTGGCATTTCAGTTGGATGTAATCACATTTACAAATTCTTTATAGGCATTACTTATGAACAAGGGGCGATGGGGAGAGGAAAAAAAGAATCAAATATATTTAAAAACTTGACTTGTGAACACACCTAGAAGTTTATACCACTGATTCTTTTTATCATCCTTTTTGTAGGTTTGTCACTAAGATGGCTTTTTTTTGTGTCTCCTTGCTATTAGTGTCATTGTGAATACTAAGCAATACTATGCAATATTATGAATTCTTACAGGATTAGGCCCCTGCAGACTATTTTAAATTCTGCATGATAGAGCAAAAACATGCATTTCTTCTGACAGTTTTTAAAATGCTGATTCTTTAGGATGTCTCCAAAAGATGGTACTCAGTGGCCATCTGCCATAAGGAATCCTCAGGGCTGGGTCTCCCTGATCTCCCCCTGTCCCGTTGGGCTGGGGACACGGGATTTATGTTGTTTCTGGCACACGTCGGTCATCTCCCTTGGATTGACACGCTGTAACCGTAATCCATTTAGGAATGTAACTGCAGCATGTTTATCATAAATCGCCTGATTCCTTTGCATGTGAATATGCTTCGTTAGGCTCACCTTCTGCAATAGTGCTGCATCATTAGACTGCGTGTGGAAGGAAATGGTTTCAGCAGCGATCTGTCAGGCAGGCAGAGCCCCCGTGTGTTTGATGCACAGATGCATTGGAGGCTAATGCACCTTTCACTGTCCTGCTTAAAAAATATTTTCCAAGCTGTGCAGTTGCGGGATTGCCTAATACTTCAGATGCTACTCTTGGATTTTAGCAATTTAAATTCTCCTTTTCTTTGTGCTATTCAATAAAAGTAATATTCAATGAGGTTTTGCAGAGGAAAGCCCTTTACAAATGGTCCAGAGCTGAGAGGGGGGAATCGCTCTCTAGAGCATGGTGAAAATGAGTGTATAAATATATGCTGTGTTTTCTCAAATCAGTTCTATAGACTGAAATCAGACTCCGCTGTTCTTGTTTTTAAGTTGGATACAGAAGTTGGGGCTATGGCTTTGATCATGCAGTTATCTTTACCCTCATGTGAACATGAACTCAAAGAAGTTGGAGCGACTTTGTGAGCGATGCAGCTTGTTCTGTGGCAGGATGTTCTTTGCCAGTTCTCCCCCCCAATATTTATTGCTAATGAGATAATTAATTAGTTTAAACTCTCTTTCATTAGTTGAGTAAAGAATTGCTGTCTCTGAAGAACAGCACCAGGTAGCACATGTAACATCTGCCAGCGTTGCTTGTCCTCTGATTAAATGACCATATGTGCTGCAATGCCTAGAAACAACAGGGCAGAGAATGGGGAAGGTTTGTGTGAGGCTTAGCTGTGACCGACCTTGCCGTGGACACGGTATTTCTGTAAGCCTCAAAGACGGCAGCGGTGATTGCTGCTGCTCCTGTTTTTAATGTAATTCTGAGCCGGGTAGTGAGAACGGGCAGTGATCGAAATGAGACTTCAACACAGAGCTGTAAGTCCAGGCGAAATCTGTTGTGGGTTGCAAATGGTATGAGATTGTTTTTAAAGAGGGATGTTAATGTGTTTCAGGACATGCAGCTGTCCTGTTTAGAAACAGAAGGTAAGTTAACTGCTAATTCCTAATATTTCAGTATTTTTTCTCATGCCCATCACTTAGGTTTTCTTCATTCTCAAAGCAGCGCATGGTCGTTAATGGTCATGGCTCCTCCCGAGAAGTTTGCTCTGTTTTAATTTTACAGGTGGCAGGACTGAGGGCAGCA
>NW_010579524.1:0-54517 GCF_000705375.1 Tinamus guttatus | reverse complement strand
AGCGCGGGACGAGCGTGGGTCGCAGCCTGTGCACATGTGCACGTATGTATCCATGCACGGGTGGGGGACCGAAACCACGTGTGTGGGTCTTCAGAACAGCGACAGTTTGGAAAGGGCTGGATTAACACATGCCTATCGGCACGAAGAGCCTTTTGCAATTGCAGAGTGGTTTAGCTATTTGAATGACTCTGATAATTTTCTTTTAGACAATGAAAAATAAAACGAGTGTGGGAAAACGTTGAGAGCAACGGGAGAAGTGGGTGTTGTGGGACAGGGCAACCAGAAGGCACATGCAGGACGGTGTCTTGAACTTCACTTCAGGTATTTTGCATTGATGGGTGCTCGGGAGTGCAGTAGCATCTCTGCTGCCGAGTGTTGGATTCAGTCTTGACACAGAAGTAGCTGGGATTATCGGGGGAGTAGATGATTCCCATTATTTTTGCTTGCATGAGTGAGTTGTCAAACTTGGCTTGTGTGCAGTGTGTTGTTTTTATTGTAAAGTGAAAGCATGCGATCCGTGTACAGCCTGAACCTCCAGATAGGCTGTTCCTGTGCTGTGGCTCTTTCATTAAGCATTTGATGCTCACATCTGCTAACAGTCAGGCTTGGAACTTAATCCTGGAAGCATTTCCCCTGTGGCGGTGGCTTCTGGCCGGGAGCAGCGCTGCCGCCAGGCCGGGCACGCGGGGAGCAGCGCCCGGCGGCGCGGGGGGCCCGGGGCACCTGTTGGGCGGCTCCGCTGCGCGCGGCTCCCGGGGATGCGCCCACCTGCACCAGCGCGCGGCCCCACCTCCCGCTGCTCGGAAACTCGAAATACTCCTGTTTTTAATGTGGGTACAAACTTATATTTAGTCACTGTGTTTTCAACATATACTGAGACCCCTGCAACTTAGGTGGAATTAATTACCCTGCTTTGCACGCTGAGGTTTGGGAAGAATGAACTGTAATGTTTTCTCTCGTTCTACAAAATATTTGCAGTTGGAGTAACCATGGATTGTTTATTTTTTCTTTTTGGTGCTATGGACAACTTGGTCTATCTGTAAAGGTTTGTTATATGCGCTCGTTATCACTTCAAAGTGGTTGCCTCAGTAGTTTCTCTCTCAAGATTGTTCAGCATCGTTTCTATAACACGTTTACGTAAGTACTCAGCTTTGTTTAAAACACATCTCAGGAGCAACCGATATATGGGATATATATGGAATCTTGTAGTATTCTAAGTGCTATAGAAGGTCAAAGAGAAGTTCTCAAGTATAATGTTATATTTTGGACTTTGCTTGTTATCATTAAAAATATATATTAAATATTAATTAGTTGTATTCAGATAATTCCATTAGAAAAGGCAAGTGAAAGATAAGTCTGGAAATGAGAAGGAAGAGGAATCTGATGAAGTCTTGCTTTTAAGTTCTTGTGTCAATAAATTATGAAAAAAAAAATGGAAAAGACTTACAAGAAAAATGTATAAAGAATATTTTTTCATAGAAAATATCATGTCCAGGTGAGACTTCATATTTTCATTTAATTAGGTAGTATGCGAAGAAAAAGCTATTTTTAAGGTAGCGTAAGTTCACCAAAGTTATGCTCTCAGTTTTCTTCATGGATATGGAGCTTTTCTAAGAATGATCATGTCACAAGATAGAGCATTTCTAGAATTTATTGATGGAAAAAGAGACTACAGTGGTGGGCCCTGGTTATTTGCATGGTTTTTCAATGAGTTTTACTACTTTTCTGTGTGTATATATCTGTATTTATGACTGGGGTAGAGCTTACAGCATAAATGATTTAAAAAAAAAAAAAAAAAAAGAGAAAACCTTGATAACTACTGAAAGTTTAAAAGGAAGTAAGGTTTATTTTTTTCCAACTATTTTGACTTCATTATTCTCCCATAGATTGTATTAACTTTCATTAAGGTAAAAATCAATTTAGGAAAGTTATTTGATTTTATTTTCTTTTGGAATATACTACAACAGAAATGCTCTCCTAAATTGAGTTGAAAAAAGATAACACTCAAATGAATGCAGTAAGGCACTGATATGCAGGTAAATAGTTTTCAAAGGTTCTTTCTCTTGGATTCAAGAAATAATCTCCTAAGTGCATAGCCACATGGTGGAAATGCAGACGTTTCTTTTAAAAAGTTTCTTAAATGTTTCCTCTAAATTCAGGTTCTCTGGGGTTGCAACTGGCTGGGACACCTGATCAGACAGACGCGCACACAGATTGTGAGCAATGTTCAGTCTTTCAGCTTTTTTTTAAAATGTGTGAACAATGTTTAATTTGATGCTCTAAAATGTTTAGTCAGCAGTGGTATTCTGCATGTGTAGGACTGAAATACAAGTCTTATCTTTTTTTTTGTTTGTTTATTTATTGAGGTATCATGTAGAGTTTATAATAAGGTAGGTAGCAAAGCTGCTAGTCTTCAAGGACATTTTGTGCTCTGTTTTAGTCAAACTTCAGTCTGAGCACCCTGAGAGCGTGTTTGCTTTGGGGATTGGGATGAAGTGTGAGCATATCTGCTTCACCCGGGTCTTCATACTGCCTTTTCAGCAGCTGATGTCAGGTAACTGTGTTAAATTATACACGCTGTGAATTTCCATTCATTTTCATTGGAAATAAAGCACGGTGTGGCTGCTTCCACCAGGCTGGAATCAGAGGCTGTCTTTGTAGCTGATTACTGGTTTCATGCACAGTAACAAGGTTTCTGGAGAGTGACACTCTTCTGCTGGTCAGAAATAAGCACTGAGGAGTGGATTGTATCAATCAGGAAGGCTTGCTAATTGCTTGCCATGCATGCAACTTTTTAAAATACCAAAACGCTTGAGTTGGCAGTACCATCCAGGCTGAGCAAATCCATGTTATTAATGTAAGCAATTAAAAATGACAGAAAGCCCAGTTTTACTGCCTTGACTGAAAATATGCTTTTAATATTTGGGAGGGGTACATAAAAACTTCAGAATGTTGGTTTCTTTCTCATGCTCCCAAAAAAAGAGAAAGTTGAACTCCAAGCCCACAAGCTCTCGGAAATGCGTCTGCTTTGCATTGACACAGGGGGTTTTTTATCTCAGTACATTGTTCTCGACAGAAGCAAACACTAATAATTGAGTCAGGTTAGTGGCCCTGGATTTCAGCACCTACTCATTTATATACTTAAATCCTGGAAATGACTGTTAAAGACAGAATAGTTGAATTTTTAGAAATTGATAAAAGGATTCTTTCTTCACTAGTCTTAAGTATGTATTAAAATAGATATTGCTAAAGGTGATTAGGAATCCAAGCTAAGTTTTCATGCTAAGGTCAGAGCATTTTTGGGGGGGAGGAGGGAGGGAGTTGTTTTTGTGTATGGGATTTTCAGTAATGTTAAGCAGACTTCAATTTTTTTAAACTTAGATAAAGTTTGGATATTTTCCTTGTAGTAAGTTGAACTTAAGGTGAGAGGGAGTGTTTTTGAAGAAACACTGCCCCACTGGGGGAAATCTTTTAAGAACGTGTGATTTTGATCAAGCCCCAATGGACCAGGCTGCTTTTCCTGTGTGCTATTTTACGTTACTTGCAGGGTTTTATGTCAGTGTTCAGTGTCCATCTCAAATGATCCTGCCTCTTGGGCTCGCCGCGCGCCTTGGGTTGTAGTCCTGGCGACTGCGGTGCAGCTCTGGCCTCTGCTTTTTGATGACACAACCTTATGGTGTATGAAAGCAACAAGTGATGTGTGTGAGGAGGAGAGATTTATTTATAGATTATATCTACTGTCAGCTGTGCATGCAGGAGGGTTTGATAATCGGTTGCGATATGAGTGGTTTAAAGTTCCTTTATGTGCTGGACTATAGTGCAAGACTAGATTAATAATGAAGATAATCTAATATTTTCTTTTTAAGGCTTTTGAGATTTTTGAGGATGTGTATTCATGAATGACATCTGTTTACCCTGAGCAGTGGTGTGGTTTTCCATTTTTCTATCTTGCCAGTTAAGCCAGCATCATAAGAAGCCCTAATCCTGCACTCATCTTGACAGTTACTAGCAAATACAAGATACTGCTGTCTCTGACAAGGAGCTCAATCATCTCCTTAAGAAAAAAAATCTCCTTTCAGATGGCGTTTTGTGCTCGTTGAGAGACTTTGCTTTCACTATGTGCGGAGTCAGGAATCAAGCCCTTTTAGGTATGGATCCAGGTGGGCATTTTAGCAGCAGAACCACCCCAGAAAGCAGCTTAATTCCTTGTTGCCTTTTCTATTTGGTGATACAAGCCTCTTCCTCCATGCTAATTCCTTCTTTAAATGGCACTGGGAAGAAAGGAAAATGCAGCATTATTTGCTGAGAGGGATGCCAAGAACACCACTAGGTATTTTAATGTATTTACTCTCCAATGTATTCTTTTTGCAAGCTGGTCCATCTTTCCCAGCAGCGTCTATGAGGAGGAGAGCAGGTGAGCGGGGCGGCACGCGGGCAGGCGGCGGCTCAGCAGAGCCTCCCGTTTGAGAGCCGGGTTTGAGAGCCCTGGGTGATGCGGGGGTCCCGGCAGCGCGTGGCCGCCGGGGCCGCTGCCCGCGCCCCGCGAAGCCGCCACGGCCCTGGGCAGAGCTCGGGATGGGGCACGCGGAGAGCAGCGCCCCTTGGCACAGCACCTACCGCTTCCCTGCTCCCAAAGAGGGGCGTCTTCCCCGGCGTCATTTGGGATAGACATCGCGCTGATCTTATAAATAAATAAAATAAAGGAGATCCCATTAACCCACTAGACAGCCTATTCCAGTGCTTAACTACCTTAACTATTTTCAAGTTTATTTGCTAGTTGAATGGACAGCTCCTGTGCTGCAATTCAAGCTTATTTCATATTCTTCCTACTAAGACTTGAGGAAAAGGCTCCCATCCTGTGCGCAGTCATCTCGTTCGGCAGTTCCTCAGATTTAGATCTCAGGTTTGTCCCATATGCGTTTTGATTCCTGACTTGTTTTTTCGATCCCTGTTTTTTTTTTTTTGGGTGGGGTGGATGGGAGCTTCTACTTTGAAATTGAGACATACTTTTGATTTTTTTGTGCGTTAATAAAGGCTATTAAGTTAGAGTTATTAATTTTGACCTAAATATTGGCAGTTGTTCACACTAATGACTATCTGGACTTTACAATCAGAGCTGTAAGTTAGATGTTTTGAGAGTCTGGATCTGTAGCTGGCGTGATCAGTAAGCTACCTGTTAGACTGTTCATGAGACAGAGGCCCTTACTGTTATTTTACTACAGTCTACTTGAGCTTTATTTTCAGAATTTATCATGATCCTAAATTAAACAGAAGCTGTATATAGACATATAGTTCTATCTCATGAAAAGTAAGTTCTCTCAGGAAAAGTAACTAAGTTATGCAGTTTTTTTGTAGTATGTTCACCCGGTTGACAAGCTCTCCCTGCTCTTGGCGGCTCTCATCATTTCTTGAAATAACTGTTACCAGATTGACCTGCTCTGTCACCATGAGCTCGCTGGTGGAAGAAGAAAGGCTTTGGTGGGTCTCAGAGCTGTGAATGCTGGTGTCACAGCTCCATGTGGGCACTCTGCACCTCCCTGCTCTCTGGGGTATCTGCAACAAGCTCTGAGGAAGGGTTTGGTCCCAATGAACCTCCCGAGGTCCCTTCTGCCCCAGGTATCTCATGATGATGTTACTGGTTGGGTTCACCTGACAAGAGCCGCAGAATATTTCAGAGCCTCAAGGCGGAGGGTCATGTCCAACGGTGAATGTTGCTTTCTGCACAGGGATGCCCTAGGGAAGAATAGCTGTGACAGAACAGCAAATTTCCTGAAAACCTGGAGCAGGAAAATGATACAAACCTCTTCCAGAATATCTTAGCGAATTTTGGTTAGGTAACTTGTATGACGGAACTTGTGTGCCACTTTTTGGCTAGCGTACAGCTTGACTCTGTGCACTGCAAAAAGAAAAGCTGAGGACCTGCTGTCTAAATAATCTTTGCATTGAATCTTGTGCATCCACAGGAGTGAGTGGAATAGGTTTGTTCTTTCCTGCTCGTTGAGAGCACTGCAAAGGGCATTGAGCCCGTTAAGATAACGGGAGGCAGAGATGGATGGAGGAGCTGGGCATCTTGGGGCAAGTTGTCTTTAAAAATGGCATGCAGGCTGTATGCTCCTAATCCCCCGAATCTTTTTGTCTGTGAAGTATGGTGAGTGGGGATTTGTCCCTGAATCCAAGTTACATTTTTCAGGTGGCTATTTTATTGGTGAGGAGGAAGAAGGGAGTTAGATAATAATTAAAAGAAAAAAATGGCAATTTCTAAAAATTTAGCACATGTAGTCAGTATTCAAAGAACACTGGAAACATGGAAGGAAAGAAGAAAGAGATGACATCAGAAGTTCAGAAACTTAATTTTAAAAATAATGAAGTTTTCTCTTATTTCACAATGAGAAATTTCCCTTTCCTTTTGCATGATGGAGAACTTCAAAAAAACTGCCTTGGTTAATAACAAATGTTTCATTTAGTGTTTCAACATTACAAGGGTAGTAGACTTCATCTTTTTTTTTTTTTTTTTTTTTTTTGAATAGTTACCGGTGGTGTTTGCATCTCCATGACTGTAGTGAGCAAAGCATGAAATTATGGGACTAAATTAAGCAAAGGAAAATTTAGCTGAGGCATTATAAAAGCCTTCCTATTAGGAGGACACTCAATATTTAGTTAGACTAGTAAGGGCATGGAGTTTCGATCACTGAGAGATCTTAAGAAAGGTTAGGAAAGCACGAGTCAGAGAAATGCCACTGTATGTTATATGTAAAGGCATGCTATAGTTTAATCAACACAGTGTGTATTCCCTTGTATTTCTTTTTCTAAAAAGCAGAGTCTTTCTCAAACAGAAAACTAATTTTCTATTCAGTTGGCAGACCTATATTAAGTATTTATTGAGAAAATAAATGCAGTAAATTTCTCAATCCAACTTCATACTTTGTTTTGCAAGTCTGTGAGGTAAGTAATCAATATTGCAGATATATTCCTGAGTAACAGAATTCTGAAAATATGGACTTCTGCCAAACCACTGGTAAAATCTTCATTTTCCTTCTGGCCAGATCTTTTTTGGAGGATGCATAGTACAGTAAGCGATATACTGCCCTCCCTGCTCCCAACTCCCTTCTCTTCTGAAATGTTAAGTCTTATAATGATATGATTTCAGATTATGGAAATGATATTCAGCTTACCATTTTGTTCTGAGAAAAAATCCTTGAATGTTATTATGGAATTACCAAATAATAATCCCCTTGGTAGAGTGCCAGAGCCGATCCTCCATGATTAGTATTGGGAGTTTCAGAGAATTAGTTGTATGTAACTCTTACAACATCTGTATTGCATGCAGGAGCTTCCCGTTCTCCTTCATTTTTCCATTAGAATTTAAAATACAAACATGCAATCTGCACAAATCAAGGTATTTTGAATGTCTTTCTGCCTTTTTTTCCTAGGCAGTCATTTTTTATTATGGCAACTGCACAGACTTTCCCATCTTCTATTAATGACATAGCATTAAGGTTTATGAATAAAAAACAGATTATGGAAAAAAAAAAAAAAAAAAAAGAACATTGTTTGGAATGAAGGGATGCTGCTATTACATTCAAAGAAAGTTGTAGCTTTAGAGTACATGGTAGCAAATGGAAGACTCATATGGAAACACTAAATAGTATGCTATAACATTTATATTAAAGAACTAATTGCCAAGATGCTCGTTACTTTCAGACATTTCAAACTTCAGCGAGTTTATAAAGAATTTAATATTTTCATATGCTTCAGCGTAAAGCCATCTGTCGCAGTGCCAGAACAAAGTGTTGAGAACAAGAACAAACGTATGTTTATGGAAGTACTCCATGAAATGTTAACAAGAAAGACACGAGATACACAGCAGTATCTTGTGACAAATG
This sequence comes from Tinamus guttatus, assembly GCF_000705375.1. The sequence goes on along the minus strand of NW_010579524.1, from coordinate 46,634 downwards.
GGCAAGGGAATCAAAAAACATGGCAATCATCCTCAATATTTACAGTTACGGCTTATTTTCTAATTTCTCTTTGTGTAGAAGTGTTAAAAATAAAAGTCTGTCAAAGCAGATGGCAAAGGAGATGAGAAGGCTGAGTAAAATATTGTTTACACGTACCTTTTGTAGGGTTTTTTTTTGTATTTCTACTCTTATGGGTGGTAAGATTCTATAAATGTGGCAAAATCAATGTGTATGTGTTACACTTGATGCAGCATTTCACAGATTTGTTGGAGGTTTCGGAACAAATTAAGTTGCCTGGAATACTCCCTGCACCTGAACTTTACTGGTTCCTTTCTGCCATCTCACATTTGGGAGAGATTTTTGTTTGTGATTGCACAAAAGATGTCAGTCGTGTTAGTATTTGAAGTTAGAAGTTGACATAGTGTGACTTTTAACCTGTCATACCCCAAAATATGGGACACAGCATGGGGTAGTAAGAGATATGAAAAGATTGTAAGGGGGGGAAAAATGGTGTAGAGACATCAAAAAAGTCAAGCGTTCAAGAAAAGTTGCTTTGAATCTTTTGTCAGTAGTTACTGTGACAAGCAAAACCTAGTTCTAAAGAATCTGTACTGCTGGATTTTTAGTTACAAGGGATAAAGGATATGTTCTATAGTGATTCTGTTATCTTTGTGTCTCTTCTCTCTATAGGTTTGGTGATGGAAAAAAAGGACTGAATTAGGTTGTACTCTTGTGATGCTGAATTTTTGAGGGAGGGCAGTTGATGTTTTTTTTTTTTTTTTTTAAAAAAAGGATTTGTACTGCGAGTTTATGAAGGTTTGACCTTCATGATGAGATTTATAGCCACAAGTGTGCAATGCCAAAAATATATGGGTTAGATGAAATATGTTTTCATCAACCTACCAAGAATTAAGCCAGTTGAATGAGGACATGGAATACGGGAATAAAGAAGGAATATCCCCAGGGCTAAGAAGTCACTAAAGGCTTCGGGTAGTGCTAGTGCTGCCGTTTTGTGGCATTCATGCCAGTGTTCATTCTCATCGTTTCCTTTTGGCCAGAGACACAGGGAGCGCTGGCGTGTGCCTTGTGTCCATCTCTGATACCGAGCAAGCCAGGAGAGTGTTTGTGGCGGAGATTTTATTGGAATTCAGGTAAATACATGAGCTCCTGGATTTGTATTTAGCCACAGTGACCTCTTGTGGCTCGTGTGCTTAAATGCTGAAACATAAGTAGCCTAAAAACACACAAGTTGGTCAAAGCAATCAAGTCATAGCGTGTAAATCATCACGGGTTTCCAGAAACCTTCTGGTGTTGTTAAGTAGAGACTGCGGCTCACTGTGATCAGGTGTGAGGTGGCTTAAACCCTTGGTGGTGGCCCCAGGTGCTGATGCTCTGCGTGCCAGCGCGTGCGGACCTGTCCCAGGAGCAGAAGCTTGACTCTTGCCATGGAAGACATGAGCTTAGCCCTAAAGTCAGCGGGTTCTGGATAGCAAGGTGTAGGTTTTTCTGAAACTTCACTTGCAAGACAAAGCCTTAAGTCTTTGCTTGTCTTGTACTTGCTGTCCAGATGTGTCATATGTGACACTTCCCCGAGTTGTCAGCTTTGGTATCATGCCTCAACCATGAGTTGTCTATCTCTTCTGTTTAGAAAAATTCTAAAAGGTTTCAGTCATCCTGTTTTCTATTAATTTTGATTGCATGTTCCTGTGACCTTTTTGAGAGGAGAGGGAACTGAACTTTCTGGTTCTCTGTGCAATCTATTGGTGGTTATTATTATTATGACTTAATATCAAGGCTGTCCTTTTTTTCGTTTTGCTTTCCTCTTTCAATATGCGGTGTTTGGGGTCAGTATTCTCCAGATCGTTACCCTCAACCTTCTCATGGACCTTCTTAAAAGCAAGTCACAGTCAAGGATATGGGTTGTAAACGGAATCTGTTTTTATTGTGTACACAGCGCTGACCTTGAATTGTTGCCCTAGGTTAACACAGATGACTTGGGAACCTTTAGGTATATGGGCAGCTCAGAGTTCTCTTTCAGTATTCTTTTTTTTTTTTTTTTTTTTTTTTTTTTTTTTTTTTTTTTTTTTTTTTATACTTACAGGCTAATTTTTCTTGCTAAAATGTTAACTATTCATCTCAACTCATCCCATGTCTGAAACCCTTTAGAAGGTTATTGTGTTAATCTGGTGGGGGACAGTCATGTTGTTGTTCAAAGCAACATTTTTCCGTCATCAGGATGTGTTTGGCTACCTTAATATATGTAAGTTCCCTTTTTCTCTTTATCTTGAAGAAATTGTACTACATCATTGATATATATCTATATTGTTTTCTCCTTTAAGTAGCAGGAAATGATATGAAATGCTACTGTTTCTCATGTTGCAGAAATTACTACAGCATAGTCTTAGAGTGAAGGTGATTTTATGAGCCTTCACTTATATATATGCAGTAACCACTACACTGTTGTCTTTACTAATGGCTAAAAAATGCAATGTCATGGTGGCCCATGAGTCATGGAAGAGTTGTGACATGCATAGTGAAATGTGCAGAAGAACAGAAGTTTCTTCTTTCAGACTTTGATGCTTGCATTCTTAAATGTTTCTCCTTACTATTCAATTTATAAATTAGTTCTGCAAGTCTCTTCAATGCTGGAGCCTTGTGTAGTTGGCCAGCTTAGTTTGCGAGTAGTCGTGGTGCAGCTGAAGGTGACGTGTCCTTCTGGCTCTTATTGCTGGCTCTTATAGAAAAAGTGCAGTATCAGGATAGCACGTGCCAGGAATCCCTTTACCCTGCTTAGGGGTCCTCTTGTGTGGCAGGTAAGGTTTGCAGGGCGTTTGTGATGCTTCCGAGGTTTTTCTTTTGCTGCCAATAACAAAGCAAACATAGCAGTGAGTACCTGTCATTGACATAGTTTCTCAGTCAAGATATCACCTCTCTCCCATTGCATTACTTGCAGAACATGAATATTAACAATGTGTATTCGTTTTAATTGTCCAAATGGTCATGTTACCTAAATAATAGAGCATATTTTCTTTGGTCTTGGGGAATTGTATTTTCTTGCTTGATACTGTCCTGTCTACTTATTTGACCTGCTACTCAATGAAAAATAACTGCTGACATGATTCTATACTAATACTGTTCACTCTCAAATAATTGTGAATATTAATGGTGAAATTAATCCATGTCATTAGTTAAAATTGGTATTAGCAAAATGAAATTAAGTATTTGTTATCTTTGTTGATATTGGCCCATATAGAGGATGTGAAACTACCAGGAGATTGCTGAATATAATGTCTTATCTGTACAACTGGTGCTCAGAACAGAAAGAAATCTTGCCTTGATTTTATGCTGGCAGTATTTCTGAGCTGTCACAAATTCATGAAATTGTTAGGAGAGCAAGAGTTTGAATTTTCTTCTGCAAAAAGGAAGACTTTCTGGTAGCTTGTCATAGAGCATGGATAGTGTTGGCCTCTTCAATTAAAATTGTCAGTGGGCCCCGTGGTTCTGCAAGGGATGCTCCTGTGCAAGGCTTCCCCCTTAGCAGTGCTGAGGGTTTTGGGGACACTCAGCAGTTGGTGTGTGCTCATTTGCTCAAACGTGCCTCCCTGTGAAGATCAGGGAGAGGATCAGCTAGTTGGAGGGTTCTTAGCAGCTTTAGGGATGAGGTGAAGTGCTGGGTGTGGATCAAAAGAAATCTGGGAGAGAAAGAAATCCTTTTACTGCAGGGAAAGGGAAGACAGAGGCAAATAAATAACTGCAAAGTCTGGGAGTGTGGATGGCTTAAAAAGGGTCAGTGCAGCCAGAACTGCGTCCTTCAACCTCTGCGCTGTGCTGGGTGACAGGACGAGCACCCGCGGTCTTCTGAAAATGGGACTCACGGTGGCTGTCTGTTGTGTGGGTGTTGTGTGGTGGGGTTGATGTTGGCACCAAGTCACAGAGGTTTGGGATAGACCGTTAAAAGCATGAGGAACTTTATAATTCTGAGAATGGGACCTATAATAGATCAGTTGTGATTCACTGTCTTTGTGTTACCTGTTGGAGTTTTGCTGATTGGAGTGAATTTCGGATGGAAACTGAGAAATAATTTGACTTTTTTTCCCCCTTCCTGAAGGAATAAATGCTAAGTGCGGTGATTAACAGCCTGCCTCTGAACAGGATAAGAGGATCTAATCCTTAAGATATATTTAACTAACTTCTAATCCATTCCACTTGTAAGTGGATTGAGAAGTAAAGTCTCTCCTGTTGGCTGTTGGTTGCCACATCCCTCCCAGTTATCCTTTCACTTACTCAGAATTTAGACCTTTCTTTTGTCCTGTAAGTTAAGAGCAGCATTGTATCTTAAAAAGTAGCTATTGCCAAAAATAAAATGCAACTTTCACATTTATTTATCGTGGTGGCACAAGTTAAATAGTCAATTCCTCCCTTTCCTTGTACCTGTGTGGAGGCAGCGTGGTTGGCAGTGATAATAGAGGTATTACTTTCTCCCCAGAGCAAAATGACGTGTTCCTCGAGTAATTCACTGTAGTGCAAATTATTGCTGCTCTTTTGTGTTGTGACAGGACTGTAATTATGTCACCGGTCCCTCTCTTACGGCTTTTCGGTTCTCAGTGCTGTCAAGTGGAATTGTAATAAGAAAAAAAAAAAAAAAACTTTTTTAGCTAATGCTGAAGCTTTTAACATTTATGTATTCTGTTATATGTAGAAAGTTGGTGATTATGAGAATGTTTTTATATCATAGAATAATTGGCTGTTGAGTGAAACATGAAAGCTACTTGGAATATTAAAAAGCATTTCTTGTATGCTGCTCTATCTATTATGCCATTTCTCTGAGATCTTTTAAAGTGTATCTTCACATAATTAATACAGATAAAAGAAAAGAGAAAGGGGAAGCTGTTTTAAATGAGGTAGTTAAGGAGCTGAATGTTCCCTGAATAACAATCTGAGACCTTGGAGGGGGGAAAGGATATTAGGTTATAATAGGTACAGGTAAAGAACTATTTTGCTGCAATAGTTTGTATTTTTCATCAACATCTCCCATGTGGGTCATGATTCCAGCGCACAGGCTTGTAATCTCCTGCAGTGGGAATGATTCAGCTTAAAAATCAATAGGGCATGAGGTGTTTCAAGTTCTCATTATTGTAATGTGTCAACATCACTTCAGTGACCCCAGAGCCCGACGCCGGCTGATTTGTTCCCTGATTTATTGTGCAATCTTGTAGGGCAAACTATAATTTCACTTGGAAGCAGAAACTCTGCAGTTGCGGTTTGTGTCCCGCTCTCCGATCATTAGGATGTTCAGAGATAATCAATACCCGTGGTCGCTGCTAGCAGCTGAATGAAGTTGTCAAGCAACCAAATTACAAAGGATACAAACAAAAGAATATTGTTAAGGATGAGCAGGTCCGGTAGTGTCCTTATTTAAATTTGCTTTCTCTATAAAGTCAAGAAACACTTTTCCAGCTTAACAACATCACAGGTCATACTCCCTTACATTCTTAGAAGTTTCAGTTCCTAAATTTTCCACTCATAAGTAGCTACTGCACCATTTTGTTTTTGACTTATCTGTGCTCATTTATGAGTCTATTACCTTCTATATACCTAGCCAAACTTAATATGTGAACAGGAAGCAGGTTGCTCTAACTGATCAAATGAACTTAACTGCAGTTTTAATATATAACAGCAATGCTGTGAAACTTCCAGGTTGCTTCGTCCCACTAATTTCTTAGTGCTGCAAGTGGTAACGTTGCAGTCTAAACTCATCCATCCTGGGCAGTATTGGACCTAGCAATATATTTAGTTCATATTTCCACGTAAGAGTAGCATAGCACAACCAAAAGCTCTTAGGACTTTCACTTTGTTGGCCAATGTCTCATATACTCTGTTGCCAATCAGAAGTTAATACAGTGCTTTAAAAATCTACTATCTAAGATTTCTTAAAATGTAATACCCAATTAGCTTTGATTCTTTATTTTTGCTTAAATGGAGTTAAATCTCTGAAATGTTTTCAGTGTACTCTTGGGAAGTATTGTTGTGTTCTTACTGGATTACGTCTTCAAAAAACAGCAGATATGGTTTAAAGAGTAATTATTATAGAGCATAAGTGTAATGTTCTAGACAATAGGCCTCCAGCATTATCTTTCCCCTGTGTGGTAGGAGACTTGAAGTCCTTTGAACATTCTGAAGCTGTTCAACAAGGCACATTCGATAATAGGTTGCTGCATTTGACTAAAAGGAATATAAAAATCCTTATGATAAATCAGTGTACTGCTGAATAAAGAGTCGAAGCACAGGTTTTGCTGAGATAAATTCAGTATTACCTTACACTTGGAAATGAAGCTCCAGTCACCACCTGGTACACTTTTTCAAGGATGTCATTTCTGTTAGAAGGCCTGGAGCTGCTCATTGCAGTTGTTCATTAGAGGTTTCCTCTCCTCCTGTGGCCTTCCTACAGCCACGGCTGACACTGGCTCCTTCTGCAGAGGGGACTCCTGCTCCCCTCCCAGTACGTTCATCCTAGTGGGTTGGGGAGGATTGTTTCAGGAATCTCACCAACGTTTGGGATTCATAAAATACAGTGTATGCAGTTCTTGCAGGCCCACGATGGAAACACGTGCGCTCTTGCATCTGCACATCTCTCTGGATTCAGTTGGAATGCTAAAGCATGTTAGCAGGCTATCAATTAAGTGAAAAATATCCAGTCTGGAAATACACAAAGTAGGAGGACACAGACTGTGTGTGGATGTTGTATTTCTTGAAGATGCTTTTTCAGTATGTATAATATACACTCAGTTACAATATTTGCATGCTCCTGAAATATTTAACTCTAAAGTTGAGAGCTTGCAGCTTACATGATGAGAAAAGATGAGGCAGCATCAGAATGTATATGATGCTTGAATAAATCTGAAATCTGGCAGCTTCTAAAAGTTGTGAAACATCAAGATCCCCAGTTCTTCCTAAATCTAATAAAAGAATATCCTGCATTGGGGAAAAAATGGAAAACACATGATTTAAATGCTAGGTAGGCAATTTATTCAGCAATTTTCAGTTTTATATTAGCAAGTTTGTAGTTAGATAAATATTTGTTGCTTTCCTGGGGGGAGATTGGAAGCTTTAAGTTGACTATTTTCTCACCTAGACCATTAGTTTTAAATACAGACTCTGGAGTGTGTTGATTCTTACCTCGGTCCTTGTAATCTGTGGAGACATTGCAAAAATGTTTAACACTTAAAAATCCCACTTGTGAAATTATTGATTTGCAGCTATTGACCAAAAACCTCTTATATTTATTCATAATGTCACTCACCGAAGAGTCCCTGAATTCAACCTACACCAAATAGAGTAATATGTATCAAAATTGTATTGCAGGAAGAACCACCAGGGTTATTCCTATGGCATTTCCTGGTGCAGCTTCACATGCAGTGTGTCAGGGTTAGACCATCTCTGTCATTACAGGATAAGTTATTTGTCTTCTGAACCCATGACGTTTTTAATTACTTGAAACTACCAAAAAAAAAAAAAAAAAAGGAGAAGAAAAATGTATAGATACTGATTCAGCAAACAATTGGAAGGGCACTTCCAATGCACAGGATAGATTTTTTTTTTCTAGGTTTAACGTTTTAAAAAGATGGAAGCAAGGCAACAAAAGGCTTAGAATATAGAAAACCAGTGTATACTGCAGTATCCTGACCAAGACATGTCTGCTTTCTGGCATAGTGACTGAAAAGGTCAAGATTTCTAAGGGTATCCACCAGCAAGGAAAATTTAATAAGTAGTTTTGGGTGCAGTGCTTTCCTGGAGAGACTGATACAGAAAATCTTGCTACTCTGTGGGAGCTGCTTATTGCTGGAACTGGGGGCTATATGTTGTACGGCTTGGAAGCAGTCACCTTTCCCAGCGTTTGCACTTTGAATTAAACCCTGGAAAACAAAGCAAACCTAAATTCCTTCCATTTGATATAATCAGTGCTTTTGTCCAAAGATTTGATTGTGTCTTTTTTTCCCCCCATCTTTTTTTCTGTAGTAAGTGAACTAGTTTAATTGGTTGAAGAAAACAAAATTACCTCATACATAACCCAAAATAATGTAGATTAACTCAGGAAAAACAGCCATCTCATTAAATGGATTGGCAGATTTCACCAAGATAGTCTTGGAGTGAAAGTGCTAATTTTGGGTTCTTTAATATCATTATTCTTTTTTGCATCTATTAAAATATAACTAAGGTAGAAAATTGTGCAGCTTTCCCAAAATATGTTTAGAATTATTAATACTTGCTAGATTATTTTTTCGTTTTAAAAGTTGTGTCATTGAGAAAGCGGATCCACAGGAAAACTTGAGTAGACGATGCGTCCTTGAAGCATTTCAAGCCTGGGCGATGAGGTTCATATTGGTAATGCCTGAGCTCTTTATAAATATGCAGGAGGTATCAGAACGTTTACACTAATGGCCAATGCGATGATATTCTGAGGTACATTTTTTTTGCATTTTTACATAAAATTATCTTTTAAGCTTGCTAAAGGTTGGTTTGATGAACAAACACGGTGCATACACGTGGTCTGGCACGTTGCGCTTGTCACCCTGAAGCACAAGCGCGCTCCAGTACAGTTGGAGGTGGTACCCAGACCTCCTCCGCAGCTTCCCAAACCCAGTATTGGTAGTACTGGTTCACCAATAAAAGTGTTTCTTGTGTCACTGACAAAGCTCATCTATTTAAAGACTTTTTTCATTAAATTAATTGTCATGGGGGGCTGATACAGCTTTAAGTAGTTAACATGTATGGCCTTATGTATCTCAAAAAAGTATGAGTCTTTTCTTCATGAAAGTTTGACCTATATAACAGAAAACTGTGTTGTATTGCAGAGAAGGGGAATGGGAGGGAGGTTTGTGGCGAACCTGTCAGGTGTTGTATGAGTCAGGAAAATTTGTGAAGCTGCTGGAAGTGAGATAACCTGAGCAAATTAATTTGTCTACTGCACATCGTAGGGTGCACAATTCATTTACTCATTTAGGTGTCCCACGCTCCAAAGGCCAACTCTTGAAGTGTCCCTGGCAGGTGTAGGCTTGTCTGAGGTGAACTCCAAGGATTTCTAAACAGTTGATTAGATGAAGTTCATGTTGGCTGATAAGCAGAAGAATTCCACAGAGCTCTCCCTGGGCGGTGACTATTTTATATCAGATTATTGAATTGCTTTTTTCCTTTGGAATTTAATTTCATTTCACGTTTATATATTGTATGAATGTCCACATATCCTACTGAGGGTATCCAGATCTTCAGACCTGCTTAGCACAGATGCAGATTGAATCGCGGTTGGAATGGACCAACAGCTCCTGACATCCGTGTGGCCCCCTTAGGATAACAGTGTCCTGCCCTGCTTGTGCTTTCTTACCCCGCGCATTGCTGCAAACCGTTCTCCTGGCTGGTTGTGTGGTTGCTGTGGCTGTGGGCTGAGGAGGGGAAGCAGATGAGGAGCTCCAGGAGCAGAGGTGGGTCTGTGCGATGGGACCTCGTGGGGCTGCAGCCAGGACCTAGGGATGGATGCGGGACGGATCCCTCCGACTCCCCGCCATGAGGTCGCATCCACGTCCACTCCAGCAAAATGGGCTGTCGATCACCTTGTGCAGGAAGTTTGGGGTGGAAAACACACGTGCGTAGTGCTCTTTAAACTGCTAGTCCCTACTTAAATAGTGAAAAGTCATACTGTGCACGCGGGTGCTGACTTGCAGTAGCCAAAATGTGGTGAGCTTGTAAATTAAGAAAAAACAGCTCTGTTACGGGGAGGGAGGGAATGCTGGGGCAAAAGTAAGATGGGAAGACTGCACTGGGACAGCTCTGCTTTTACTGCTTCTGATTTTGTTACCTGTTCACTCCTCTGCATCTTCACTTCTCTGATAAGGAAGCAAGGGGGGAGAGTGCAGGGGGGTGGGTAAAGAAGCTTTTGAGCTTTGCGGCTTGCTGTAATTTCAGCTCAATACATTGTTTCCCTGGGCACTGTTAAGTACCTGCAGAGCTGCGGCCCTGCAGGGAGCTGCAGCAGTACCTGCATCCTGATAGCCACCTTGCAGGGGTGGCGAAGCTCGGGGTTTTCAAAGCACTTTGAGGCGCTCTGGGGAGCGGTTCCGTGTGTGAAATGCTGCTGTTCCCGCTGCAGCTCGGGCGAGCTGTAAACTGTGGTGGCAGAAAATTCCCGAGTGCTGCGTAAGCTGTTCAGGGGCTGCTTGGCCAAAGCCAAGACCCTGCGCTGGGAGCAGCGAGCGGCCCCGGCGGGAGCCGCCACCACGGCACGGGTGGGTGCAAGGTCGCGTGTGAAGGCAGCTCTCGTAGGGGAAAACCACCAAATCTGCCATTCTGAACAGTGAAAAGAGATCGAGAAATGACTTTAAAGGTGTGGAGATACAGGAAGGGGAAACAGTACAACAGTAAATGTGGCAAAGCAGCTGTGTAAGCAGTGATACAGAGCAGTCGTCACTGCACTAAGTCGCTTGTTTATGCGTCAGTGTCACTAGCAGAAAATGGTGGCATTAAATGGCATCGTGTCTGCATGGCTCTGTGGGGCTCACCTTTGGTATTCCAGTGTGTGTCAGGGCTCTGTGGAGACAGACATGGTCCTGCTTAAGCTGCATGTTGGGGGAGTAATGGGATGGCTGTTAGCATGAAAAGCATGGATTTGATGAGGGAGGTTTGGTTTCTTGTTGTTTTTCCCTTGGCAAAAGCAAGGTGACAAATCCTTACCAAAGTCTGCATATGTGAGATTTACCACTTTAAATTTAATCTTCTTTTCCTGTTATCCATATTTGTATATGAGGAAAAAAAGTACTCATGGATTGAGATAGCTTTGTAGCTTCTCTGCGTGCATACTGAAATATGAAGAATATATTAGTCTTTTAAACTTCAATACAAAATAGTAAACATTTTTTTCAGCACAAAGCCATGTTGACCATACATAGTAAAATGGCTACTTTTAATAGTCTAAAAATCTTGGTAACTTATAAGGGCTGGATGCCAGTAAGGTAGTATGTGCCACTTGAAGCTCTCAAGGTGAAGCAGGCATTAAAAGAGACCTCTGATGAGAACACATGGCCAGCATAGGATTGTTCTGTAGTTTCAGGTCTGGTCTCCTGTTGGTTTTCACTTCTCTCTGAACAAACGTGTCTGTGCAGGAGGGTCGAAACCCTTCCTGTCCAAGGAGCCGAGTCGCGAGTCAAGATCCTGGTGGGAACGGATGCTCATGAGAAGATACAATCTGGGGCTGCTGTCCACGTTTGTTTCTGCTCCCCAGAAACAGGTATTCTCTAGTGCTGTTCTGAGCTACCTGGCTTCTGCGGGTCCACTTTGGGGTAAATCAAACCCTGCTGTCTCTTAGTGAAACCAATGGCAATACCCAGAAAATTGGGTCTTACCTGCTCTGAGCACAGGAAGAGGTTTAGTGTTGAGGCTTGAATTGTAGCTCAGGAAGAACTTCCAATTTCCAGGAATGAATTCTTGCCTCTATTGAAGGTTTTTATTCTAGGATTTCCTATGTTCTCTGAGAGTATTCTCCAGAATACTCTCTGTGTCAGTGTATTTCTCAAGATATAGCTGGGCAACAAAATATTTAAGGAGAGACTGATCAAGAAAAGAGCCGCAAATAAAATAAATAACATGGTTACAAAGTGAAGGCTGCTGAACAAACGCTGCAGTTGTTTGCTTTAGTCACTTGCTGCAGGCATCAGAGTAGATCTGAAGCATTACCTGGAAATAACAGAGAGGGTTCAAAGGTGTAATTTGGGGAGGAAAAAATGACAAACCAAGGTAACTTCAGTGGGATGCTTCTGTAGTTTATGTATTTTCTTCTCTATGGTCGTGTGGGTCCTTCCTCTAAAAAGATCATTTTCAAGGACTAGTGTGACGTTTCTTTGGGAATATAAGGTGCAGGCGCTTAAATACTTGTTGTGGCAATTCCTGTTTGGCCTCAGCAGGCACCTGTTGTTCTCTTGGAGATGTTCTGATTAACAAACCCTGCCTTTGAAATGCTGTGGTAAGCAGGAATCTTGGATATAAAATATTACTGTTGTTAAAGTATCAGTTATGATTCACTTGTTTTTATATGCTGAAGCATATGGCTAGCTGTAGGAATGGATTAACTAGAAACAAATGAAAACATGTCATTTTGGCCCAAACTCAGATAACAGAAACAAGCAGAGCAGAAGCTAGTATTTTTTCATGGTAATACTTTTATTGATAAAATTTTTATTTATAAATGATTGTTGGAAAAACACTTTTCAGCAGATGCGTAAGTTAACAGGTGTTGTATTAAATATGTGAAACGTGGTTCGTAACAACCAGGATCCATCCAAGAAATAATCTCTTGATTCCTTCCTCCCGGTCTGCGCCACACGCTAGCAGTGGTTAGGACAGGCGAGAACTTGCTGCTTGCACAAGTGGCTATCAGCTATTTTTTAGCCAAGGCTCTCAAAAGAATTTAAAAACGCACTGAGCCTTGCGTGTCCCTGGGCGCCTCGTCCTCTCTCCCTCCCCATCTGTTGTCCCTGTCACCCCTGCTCCTTCCCTGCTCCGGTGGCCCACGGCATCGTGTGGGATAACAACCTGCCCCCTCGCCGGGCGCTTCCCCCTTCTGGCCAGAGCTCCCGGTGCGTTGGGCACCTCTGCTCTTGTGTCCTGGAGACTGGAAACGGGCCTGCAGGCACCTCACTTGGGGGTTCTGCATCCTCGGTAGGGAATAAGGGAAAGAAAACGCATGCAAAGATGAAAATCTCCTTTTCCTTTGCTATTTTTTCCCACACTTAATTTATTTTGCTTCCTATCTCATTCAGTGTCTCTTCCCCCACTTTTTTTTTTAATTGGCATCTATTGAATGCGTGTCTTTTAGGCTTAATATTGCCCTCTTGTTGCTTCTTGTGGTCTAATTTCTCCTTACCTTCAACTGGATTCCACTGTACCTTCAGGTTAATGGTACATCTCGGGCAGAAGTGGCTGTGCATGTTAGGCACTTAGAGCACCCTCAAACGTTTGCTAATCTCTACAGCTCTCTGGGGCAGTTGAGTATTATTATTATTATTTTGCTTTGCAGGGCATTAATGAGACTGCAATAATGTGTTCCATTCCAATGCCCTTGCTTCAAAAGAGATAATGAGAAAGGAGGACTTCACTCTCTCAGGAAAGTGAGTTCTATAGCAAAGGGGTCCAGGATGAACCTTGCTTTTGGTTTAGCAGGTCTTCAGGAAGAAACTCAGATTGCTTAAACTGTGTTAAAATTTTGTAATGATTATCTTCATATTACTTTCTCCCGAAAAATGAAGAGCTATTTTCTTAGTCTCTAGAAATTTGTGGATATTTTTATTGTGCTCTTCTGCTGTTCTCCCCTGTTACTCTCAACTTCCTATCTAATGAGATATAGGACATCCCTCATAAATTCTATATCATCAGTGTAATGTTGCTTTGATGATATATTGCCTGTTAAGTTGGTTTTGGCATGAAAGGACAGTGTGGGGCTCAGGAGAGATTTTATTTTCCATTTTTGCAGAAAGTGTTCTAAGTTTAATTATATTTAGCAGCTGAGAAAAACAGTTCTTAATATAAAAAATTGTCATTCATTCGTGAGCTCCAGGATCCTTGAAAAATTCTTTCCATAAGTGACCAGATTAGGGTTGTTGACCTTCTGTGAGTAACCTTCTGTTACTCAGAATCATCTTGAAAATCAATAAATGACACCAATTGTTGGAGTCTATAGGGTGTAGTGGTGAGTATTTGTGTGCATAAGATTAAAGATAATATAAGATTTGGCTTAATTGGGTCTTGATGTAATTTAACTTCTGGCCCTGATTTCCTGCTCCTTTGCAGATGGGGCCTCGCCAGGGTCCTTCACATGAGGGCTAAGAGGATGAATGAGCAGGTTGGCTTCCCAGCTGTGTTCTCCATCTGCTTTGGGCAAGTAGCTCCATTACCTTCACTGAGGAATTATCAGGGTTTGTTCCTCGGAGAAGCAGCAGTGTCTGCACTAGGCATTTGCCACACCAGCATTTAGTTTGGCCAGGCTTTTTTTCTTCCCTTTCCTTTCATTTTCTCTGCAACTTTTCCAGAGGACAAAACTCTTATTGCTTAGTGTGTGTGTCATTATCTCAGAGTGGCTCTGAATGAAACCTGGTATTTTGGCGAGTAGTTACCCCTGTACAGTGCAGGGGATGAGTCACCATGTGATAGTCACAGCAGGAGGAACCTGTCCCGGGAAGTCTCCACAGGACCTGACTACTTGGTTAAAAGACTACCAGTGGCCCAGAGGCAGAGCCAGCTCTCCTGCAGTGCTTCTCCTAGATCCATGTCAGGTTGGAGGTAAGTTCTGGACATCTTTTGGCCCAGTTCTGTATAATTTGCTGTTAAAATCTAGAGGGTCCCTGAACTGAGAGCACCCTCTGCTCACACCGCTCTGGGAACCCAACGCTGCATCTCCAAGGAGAAGACAAGACCCACTTGTGGAGCGGGCTGTACCTGAGCTGCCAGTAATCCTTTTCAGGTGGTGTTAAATAAAAGCATAAACAGTAAAACTGTAAACACAGAACCTCCCCTTTACAGCTAATAGTAAATACAATGGATTTTATTCCCATTTCAAGCCTACAAAACTATATGAAATATCTTTCATTTCCTTTTTCCAGCAGTTATTTATGTATTCACTATCATTTTGGTGATTGACTGCCTTGCAAGCAGTATAAAATTATCCCGTTAGGTTCTTCCCTTTCCTTTTAAGGAACAGTGAAGGAGCAGCAATAATAATCCTGGACACAAAATGTAAAGCTGACATCTGCAACTTCTCTTCTGTGTGAGAAAGCCAACTAACATGATTTATTTCTTTATATGTGTGTATATCCACCTCGAGCGGATACGTGTATGTATATACACACACATCAAATATATACAAAGTTCCTGACAATTGTGGTGTTCAGCTCTGAAATAAGTCTTGATATCTCGTCATGCCTATCTTGATATTTCTACTCTTTTCATCTTTTTTCTTAATAGTCTGTATTTATTCTGTACTCTTTCCACACAAGCAAATCCCATTTCCCTTTCTTCCTTTCTTATATTTTAGTTCTTTCTTCAAGTTGCTATAGTTTTGCAGGGTGGTAAAGAAGGATCAAAACACCAAACTTTGTCCTTTTTTAAAGCAGAGATGTTTGAACACTTAAAAACCCACAAAAGCGAGGCAGATCAGTAGTTCTGTCATTCTTCAAAATTACTCTTTCATTTGAAAGGAATAGAGAAGCTGTGGGTGGGCACACCGAAAGCGGTCATGTCTGTGCAGGAATAATGAGACTGTGAAAGAAGGCAAGAGATGTGCTGGCTGTGATGAGATGTAGCCAAAGCAGAAGCACTTAAAGGAAAAAATGTGCTGTAGCTTTAGTCTGAGGTTTGATATGAGAAAGTTGAGACTTCCAGGGCACTCTTGGGACCCCTGAGGCCTGGGTATCCGCTCTCTTGATGTCAGGAGGTTCTAGTGGCCACCAACTGTGGTGAGGTGAGTTGTGCTAGACCTGAATGTGCCAGCTGAAGTTTGGAGTTTAAGCTTTAGTTTGGAGTTCTTGTCCTGGGATCTGCTGCTTGCTTGGTGTTCAGTTCTTGTGACAAGGATCTTAAGTTAGAGTATAAGTTATTAAGTTATTGAGTAGCCTGGTGGTATCCCTACATGAGCTTGCTGTAATAGTAAGCTGAAGTGCATTGAATTTCCCTGAGCATGAAAATGGGTTGTATTGGAAGCTCTCAAAGGATTTTAAGTGAATATGTTCATGAGTTATACTGCAAAGTTTGCTCAGATCTGGCCTTTGCACCAGACTACATAGGTAGCATAAAGTGACTGTTTTTACTAGAGTCTTAAGCAAGCTATCACCTCTGAGCTCGATGGGATGCATTTCTCAGTGTAATTCGGGAAGCCTGCTCATTTTTAGCAGCAGATAATTGTTTTTCAATACAATGCATTTCTAATAGAGGAACCCCCATTCCCTGGCCATAGTCCCCTATTCAGGAGTCATTAGCAGTGGTAGTCTGAGGGATTTATAATAGCAATAGCAACACCCAAGTCAAACCTTATGGCTGTTAATAGCTTTGATTTTTCTTTGCAAACTGTTTCTCTCCCCATGCACCCCCTTAGCCCCAGGGCAATTAGTTCACAAAGTAGTTGTTAGCTGCTGATAATGGTCAATTTGTCAGGGATTATTGTGTAATGATGCCATATTCTCTACTAATTAGATAAACTGTTAATGCAAGATAGTGTCAAAGGCCCTTTCTTGGAGGATCAGGCAAATTCACTGGAAGCCAAAATGAAACAGCACCTTTGCAAGTGGTGCATGATATTTATCATGATGTTTTCAAAAACATTAAGATTTGATAAGCTCATAATTTTCTGAACTTAGCTGCTTACAAGGAGGAAAAAAAAATGCAACAATCCAAGCACAGTTATTAAGGTTCGATCCTTAGCAGTCGTTTATGATACTCTGTCCTGCAGTGACGTTTAACCGCACTCATACATGTGTCTATATGTATACATACGTGCAAACACCCCCAAGTGACACGATGTGCCCCCTGCCCCCCAGATGGGTTCGTTTGGGCCCAGCACCGTGTTCCTGCAGCCATCTGGGCAGTTCAGATCCACATGGAGGGGTTCGCCTCTGCTTGAACCTGTTTGAGACACGTTCTGGCCTAAGAGGAGCTCGTTTGCAGTAGAGCCTTGCCCTTCAATATCAAAAGGTCGAATATATCTCACCGTGGCACGTGTTTTAACGTGATTTAAGGGAAACTCTGATGGAGGGCAGGGGGTAGGGAAAATGCTGCAGGCTGCTTGCAATCCTGTACAGGCTTCATTGCTGCTCTGTGTTTTATGTGGGTTCTTCCAGTACAAGGGTGATGGTTATCACAAAGAAAAAATAAAAGTTGAATAAATAAATCCAGAAAAGAAGTAGGACTGCTGTGACTACTCAGTATTTGTTCTTACCAGAAGGTTATAAAGAATTAAAATCATCACGTGCTAAGTTGTAACTGTTGTTTTCAGTCACATTCTGCAGTTTAGAGCTATGTGTATGTACAGTTATCATACTAAAATTTACATAGTTCATATACATTATCATATAAAAGCTAATTGCCTTCTGTATATGACTTATTCCAGTATGTGCCTCAGAATGAAGGGTATGACAGGACCAGGAGGAGCGGGGTGGGTTGCAGGGCTCAGCCCCCAGGCCTGGCCTTGCAGCACCTGCACTGCTGGGCTTCCATAAACACCTGTGCGTGTTTGGAGGCCTCTCTGTCTTATCTTTAATTTTAAGGCCGAATGAATTGAGGTGGGGCAGTTCCTTCTTTTCCTCTTGTTATTATGCTGAGTCATGTCTTTCCAAATTTGATGGTGGTGTAAAAGTTGAGCAGCTTGGTCCAATGTTTATTTCTGCCATATCCACCACTATATTTCTAGTTTTTACATCACCTCAGTGTAAGAATTTCTGAGTTTGTTAGCAAGTAATAGATGTTTTGCTATTTTTAGTTATTTCACTGGGGTGAATGAAATTTGTTTAAAAATTTGAGCTGCACACACAAAACCAAAATAGATTTAAATCAGCTGTATTTTCTGCGAAGTCTTATAGTTTCTAATAAAGTGATATATATCTGAGAACACAAACATCTTATGGAAATTATTGCTTAAATCTCTAATTTAGCTGAATTCAAAGCACTTAAAATATTGTATATAACGCAGGTCTAGATTTAAATGCTTCCTTTTTATTTTTTAACTAATTTGTGGTAATTTCCTTTGTAATATTGCGCTTTTTTTCTTTTTTTTTTTGCCATCATTTCTGCAAGTAGTTATCATGGTTTCTGTATGCCCACAAAGGAAAAATGAAGCAAAGGAAAAATGTCATTCAAACGAAAAAATCATTAAATAAGGTCTATTAGTTGCTCGTGACCCCTCTCTCTTAAGAACTGGCAGATGATGTGCGAACTGGGGCTGCCTCGTTCTGCAGGGATGATGGTAAGGGATGAAAAGTGGTGAATAAAAATCAGAGTTCTCAATTAATTTGTGATTTTGTGACTGTGATAAAATGAAAACACATCACACCAGATCTCTAATTTGTTAATAGAAATTCAACAGAATGTTAAAGAACTTGTGGTTTGAAAGGGAAATGTCCCTGCCATTCACTGCAAATTATCTTGTAAGACTGACTCATCATTTAATAGATTCTATTTTAGATTAGAGAGAGCAGGTTAATGTGCATTTAAATGCTTTTCCTATTTTATGTTGTAGAATTTATTATATGATTACTCCATCAACTGTGCTTTTTATTGCAGGAGAAAAAGGAAAATACCTGAGGAAAATGTTTCAAATTATAGAACGTTAGAATTCACTGAGTCTCTGCTTCCCCTGTGTTCCAAGTACATTATAAAAAAAAATGTCTTCTAAAGTAGTGATTCTGCAATAATTTTGCAGGCGGTATTCTCATTGCATCCTATAGAAGTCTGTTCATGGAAATCGTACCCTTAGTATAAAATTCCAATTGAAAAAACAGAAAAATGATTGCTTTCTAGTTGGATAGGTGGTGTTTTAATTTTATATCCTTAAATGAATTTGATTTTAAGCTCCATTTAGTCTTAATACTAATAAGTTGTGAAATCTCAGGGATATCAGACTGCCAATTTTTCAGCATTATTTTCCAGCAGTTAAACTATCAAGTTGAGTGGACGTAACAGAGGAAATACTGCTTTTAAATTTAGACTTGACAGCTGATTTCTTGTCTCTTGGTGAATTTATGCAAGAACCCCCTTGCAGGCCAGTTTAGAGTGAAATTTATCTCATGGTTTCTATAGAATGTCACATAGTAAAGGTAAGAGCTGGGTGAGTTTGGCCCGCAGTAGTGCAATATGTGCAGTTTTGCCTTCTGCCTCTGCAGTGAGTAAATGGACTTGATTTTTCTCCAATCTCCACCAAGTGCTGAAGTTTAGGGCTGCGCTCTGGGAGCAGCCTGGTCTGAGAAGCCAGGGCCTTTGGAGGACAAGCTGCTGAAGGGGGCAAGGGCTGTTGGCGTTAGTGTCTGGAACAACACGGGAACTCGATGTCATGGTAATATTTCAACAAGATAACAATTCAGATCAGAGAAGTGGGAATTGAAATCAGTGGGAGATTGAATGAACAGCTTTGCATTTCCAGCTTTACATTTCTAAATGGGAAAACTGTAAGATGTCTTTTTGCCAGTGTCACACAAGTTAGCAAAAGAGTTAGCAGTTTTGAGCAGGCTGGTGCTGTAGTCTGTTGTGTAGGTCATCTTTGGGTAAAGGAAAATGCTCTGTGGTAGACCAGTTGCTATTATACACCAGTAAATGAAATATAGTTTGTATATGAGCTTGTAATGCATTTCCTTGGTCAGCAGCTGCTGAATAAGTTGTGTTAGCATATAAGGTAATAAATGTCAGAATTCAGGCTGTCAATTTTTTGAATGGGTGGTACCAGCTCTGAAGAACTGTAGGTCTTGGTGGTACATTTTGGCTTTGGCACTTTTTTGCACTGTGCAAAAAGATCCTTTACTAAGGAAAAGTTACTGACCTCCATGACCATTCCTGGATACACAGGAACGGCAGCAAATGACTATTTAAAATGAGGGAAGAACTTAGGAAGGTTTCTGAGCCTGTCAGGCGCTTCACCCTGGAGTTGGTCAAGACGCCGAGCGCAGGGCTCATGTTTGTCAGTAGGTCTGTGGACAGACAGCAGGACTGTTTAGGCCAAGCTCTGGGCTCATTCCCAGGTCCCTCTGGAGAGCTCCTGCAGAAGGTTTCCTGGGATTGTGGATGCGCGTGGACACAGCTCCGATGCCCGGCTTGCCCCAGTCCAACCTGCACATCATCCTTATCTCACAACTGTTGCTTGGATCCCAAAGGTCTTCCCCTATATTTGTATTAAACGCTGCCTTTAAAGTTCAAGGTCAGAAAGTGAGGAAATAAATGTTGCTCGGACAGTGGTAGAAACAGTGCTTATTAAGGCTTGCTATCTTTTAAGTATAAAATGTGAATTCTTGAGAGAGCCCTGACTTTCCTGGAGCGTTTTCCATTGTGCAGGATGATGTTTGTGTGCCAGCAGTGCCCGTGCTATTGATTTCTGTCTGATTTGCAGCATTCCTGTATGTGCTGGTCTCCAGTACCCGTCGTTAAAGTCACTCGAGGCTCTTTGCTTTGCTGAGAGCCTCAAACTGAATCTCTTTGCTCTCAGGCTTTTTTTTTTTTTTTTTTTTTTTTGAGTAAAACTTTTGCCTTTCCTTTTCACTTTGAATTTTTTTTTTAAAGAGGAAAAAAAATGTGAACAGATGTTTGCACAAGTATTTTGATGATAGTTTTCCTCTGGTACTTCATTTTGTGATGTGACTCATGAGACTTCAGCATCTCCTGCTTTCTATTGCTATAGTTAGTTGAGTGTGGTAATATGTTTCCCAGCAGCCCTTTTTAGATGCCGCTGCCCTGATTAATTTTCTTCTGCAATAGCCTTTCAGGTACTCCTTTAGATGCAAAGAAGTAAATGCTGTACTTCTGGAAATGTATCCCGAAACTTGGAGGGGCACTGAATATTTGTTAGGAAAAATTAAATATTTGAGGTGAATTTTTAGAGTCTGTGTTTTATAAATAGTGACTGCTCTTCCCAACTTAAGTTCTGTCCCAGATTTGAACGGTAGATTATACAGTCAAATCATGTAAGTTGATGATGAGACTTTCATGGTGTCATAGTTTCTCATGAGAATAACACTTGATTAAATGAGTTTGTTCTTCTGCAATTTCATGCGTTTCTGTCCTTATTGTATAAATAATTTTTTTCTTTCCAATGACTAAGAGAATAAAATATGTGGAAATGATGCTTTGCTTGGAGAGAATATTGTTTTTTCTAAATACTTTTGAGTAATTAATTTATCAATCTGAGTATTTTAGTGCTTATGACAGTATAATGGAGCCTCAGAAATTGGAACTGTCCCTTTCTGGGTCACCCTTTCAAGAACAATTCAGCTTGTAGCAAGTGGCAGAAAGCTGACCTGCATTTTCCACCCTTACCTGGGTTGTTCTTAGAGGCCAAGATAAAAATGGGTCAAGGAGCCGCGCTGCCCTGTCGCCCTCTGGCACAGTTAATCCAACTTGGGTACCAGAAGCCCTGTCAGTACTGCGGGTCCTTACCCTGCAATAGGCATCTCCAGGACTCTCATAAGTTTATCTAAATATTGAATTGCTAAATTAAAGCAGCCCAGTTCTGGCAGACGTGACATGGATTTCAGTCTTTTCCTATATATCAAGTATAATGCATATTGTTACCTTACATTTTTATTAAAATGCCTTACAAATTGGTTCAACAGTGGTGTTATACTGAGAACCTTTATGAACTACTCAATCTTAAATTTTATTTTTTTTTCCTCTGGGAAAATTCCATCAACTGCCTCATTACAGTAAACTTAAAGCAATAGTATTATAAGGAGTTAGGGATAAGGACAAAGAGAAGAAGGGAAGTCATGAAAGGGGCAGGAGGAAAAGCAGCAGAGGAAGCTCATGAGATGGGAACATCCCATTTCCATTCTTACCGAGCAGGAAGAGGAGGAGATCTGAAAGCTTCTCTGATCCTTAGGAACCTTTGAGAGCAGAGGTGGCTTTTGAAGAGGTGACCTGCTGCTCTTGGGTGCCATGTGGCACCTCAGAACAACAGTTCCCCCTAGGTTCCCAATATTCCTTCTGTGAAAAAACACTTGCTGTAAGCAGGAGAGAGAAAAAAAAAAAATCTTATTTTTGTGCTAGTATGGGGTTTAATAGGGAACACCCCAAACACACTTGTTTTCATCAACTTTTTGTGTTAAATAGTGGTGCAAGTCTAAATATCCAAAAAGGGGGTGATAGGAACTCGTGGCAGAGCTGAGCGCAGGGTGAGGGAACAGCCAGCTCTTTCCTGCTTCAGTGATGCCCGTTTTCTGCAGGGCTGAGAGCAGGGCAGGAGGCGCTGCCCGGCGCTCGCCTCATGGCGCTCCTGGCCGGTGAGCTGCACCGTGAGCAGGAGCCGATGCAGCCGGGAGGTGTTGGAACCCTCGCAGTGCTGGTGGTTGTCACGGTGGGAGTTCACCGATACCCCGTCCACCCAGGTGATGTTGATGAGTGCTGCGGGAGTGATGGGCCTGGTCCTCTACTGCCTAGCAATAATTAACAGTCCTAACGGCCTTGTGGAGCTTGCATGCTTGAGGAGTTGAAACATCTATTCCTAAATAGGTACCTTTGCTTTAATCATTTACTTGAAAAGAAATTTCAAGGCATAATTTTGGAGCAATGTTGGGTGTAGCAGAATTTCGATAGGTGACAGCTGTAATATTCCTTGGTCCCTCTAACTGGTAGCGCTTATGAGCGGGAACAAAGTTGCTGTTTGCAGTAAAATTATCCAGAACAAAATAGCAGTACCAAAGCTGCTGTTTAGTTATTTACCTTTTCACTGACTCACTTTTATTATACTTTTCCAGTGATGTCAAACTTTTAATTTCTTTAGTCACTTGTTTCTGCTGCGTATGGTCTTTGTTTTGGTGATTACTTTGCATTGTTCTAGGGATGTGATACTCAAATCTTCTGCTTCCTTATTTTTTTCCACGATTTTTTTTTGTTATTTTTTTATTTTTCATCTCAGGCTATCTTGTATATATTCTAGCAAGATACTGCATACTGCTGTAATGCTTTTGTTTCAGACAAGTTTTTAATGTTCTGCACTGCATGGAAAGCCTGTGGAGCACTCCAGAGACTCTCCAGAGTCAGGCAGATTAATAATTTTCTCTTTATTTTTTTGATGATAAATAACAATTGCCGAAATATCTGGAAAAACAGAGAATAAACTCATCTATCTGGTTCTAGATGTGATATATCTCATTCTTGATGGGTTTCTGCAAAATAGGCTTGTTTAGCTGAAACAAGTCTATAGTAACTTTTCCGGATGCAGAAACATTTGTGTGCGGGGGTAGGTGAATTTTCCTGGTGGTTTTGCTGGCTGTAGCTCCCAGCAGATGCGTGCCAGGTCAGTATTCCAGAAATGTTTCTGGAATGGGGGAAGCTGCAGCAGTCCTTTCAGGTGTTCCCAGGTCAGAACTGCTAGTTGAGGTGTGGGGACTGTATTAAGACTATCATAATTATGCCAACATAGTCCACTTACACTAGACTGTATATATTGACTATTTTTGCATACTTTTTGCAAACATGAGCTGTAGGCAGCACTTCTTTTCAGGCACTGCAAGTGTTTTACTGCAATATGTGTTTTCAAAATTGTGTATTTGCATTTTGGCATGTGGCTAAATAGAACTGCAGCTGTTTCACGATGAATCTTCTCACAGCTCATATCTTAAGCAGGGTTGTGTAATCATGTTGCCTTTTTGCTGAATTTCATTTTTTCTACTTGGTGCAAGAGTTTTCTTTTGACTTGCCAAGTTCCCTGTCTCAATTTTGGTTATGTTCTCAGTGAGAAAAGCACAGGGTATCTTCTATATTGCATACAATTCTTTTAGACCCATGGCATAGGAATATAAAACTGAAAGCATGTTTTCTCTACTTTCTAGCTGTTTTGGAGAAAAAAAAAAAAAAAAACTTTGTAAATTAAGGCCTAGGGAAATGTTACTTGATGCTCCCAAAGCACTTTTCCAGAAAAGGATCACATCTGTAACGTGTGCCCTGAGTCAATAAATTGCATGCATAAACATACTTTCAAATTTTGAAATCGAGTGATGTGACATTTTCAACTAAGAATTTTGTTAGGGTTTTCTACCCTCACACAATATGGATATCAATCTGTCGGAAAAACCTCAGCTGCGGCTAGTCCTAAGAGCGGGAGGAAGAGGTCTGAAAATTTTCGAACAACCACTGAGTGACATGAAAAGGCTCTAAAAGCAGAGTCTGAAACTCTCCCTGGTGCAGGAGAATCTGCAGTTGGTCTCCTTCCTCGAGACTTGCAGGTGGGAACGTTTTGGTTCTCATTACAGGACAGTCAGCCCTCTACTTGGGTGTAGAAACACGCACTGTAAGAGTTCACGTAATTTTATGGAATATATATATATATTTAATTGCTATCATTGTGAGATATGGGCAGTAGTTGCACCTTACTGCATGTTGCATGTAGAGTTCTTATCTCTTGAAAATAAAAGATGGAGATACTGACTTTTTGTGATGATTGACCTAAAGCAAGAGTGACTCCTGAGTGACTCGAAGTTGTTTGGCTTGCAAATAATCCTGACTAAGGCTTCATGACCCAAACATACATAAACCATACCATGTGCGGTCCTTTCACGTAGTTCAGTCCTGAAAAGCTGCATCCTTTTCTCTTTTTTAGGATAACTTGCACAAAAAAAAAAAAATCTCCCCAGAGCTGTTCTGATGTATTTAAACAAAATCAGGCCTCTTCAGTTAGTATTAATTCGGTAAGGTGTTTAGAATAACTGCCCTATAATTCAGTAAACTGGCTGTAAAATTCAGTTGTCTTCAGTGATAACTTTTGCTTTGTTAGGTCTTCAAGTAGTTTGGCTTCTTTTTAGGAGGTGACTTGAGGGAACCTTTGTTTTGTTGTGTTATTTTGAGAATGACCTTCAGCCCTGATAGCAGCCTGCCGTAGGGCACGCTAACTTTCTTGTGACTGACAGCACTGTTTAAATAATGCATTGCAAATCCACATGGTTAAATGGGATATGACTGCCCAAATTTCTGCATAAATTGGGAAACTTCACCACAGGTTGAATAAGGACAAATGTTTCCCAGTTGTGGTTATTTTTCCTGTCTTGTACAACCCTTTCAGAGTTGGTCTTAATCTCTGATGCTCTAGAGAAACAAGCTATAGAGCAAATAGTTCTAGTATCCATTTGTGGGAAGAATGCATTATGACCTAATTGTTTTTTTTCTAAGCCAATAAGAATAAATTAAATATGCTGGGCAGAACCACTCAAAAGTGTTTCCAAGTTCATAGAAAATAGTAAAATACTGTGTTTTCTCTTCCTGTGTTCATAAAACAAGTTTTATGTAATTCAGCTAAAATGAATACTAAACAGCATATCACATATCTGGTAAGATGGCAAAGCAGTTTAATATTATTTCTTTCAGAAGCATCAGAACACATTTTTATTTAGTTCTGTCTAAAATTATCTGTCATATGCAGATGATTATGCAATATCTGCCAACATCCTACCCTAAGACAGAGCAGATGGTGGAATGTGTTTCATGTGGCATTTGTTTAAATGCATCTATATCCATTTTTTCTGTAATTATTAACACTATTTTACTTCTAGTGATTTCATCAGCATTGAGTTAACTACTTCTAGACTATTCCTGCCAAATGTTGTATTGAAGAGTGTTTCAGCTTTTTATTTTCAGGGCAGATAGTTCACTTTAAGAGTCTAAGGGTTATATATGTCACCACTTTGAATGACCATTACTTCCTCAGTGCTGGATATACTACTAAGTGAAGAAAAGAGAGGTTTTTATTTCATTTGGGTGTCTCAACAAGTGCTGATTTTGAAGCAAAATGAGAGTACAGCACCAAGACTGTGTATTGAATCAGCAATGTGAGATACAGGCAGCAAATATAAACTATGGCAACCTAGTAATGATGCTTGTGCTTGAATAAACTCAAGTAACTGTCCTATATAGGGAGGCTCACCTTCGCATCTGTGAGAAAAGATAGTGATAAAACCAGATCTCCACTGGGAATTGGATAATTTTACTGTTTAATACTGTGCTTATTAGGATAGATTATTTGTTAATGAAGCTTCAGAAGACCTCTATACAGTGGAAAACCAGTATATTTTACATACACGTGCATATTTGCATATGTGTATATATTTATAAATATATATAATATGCATTTACATATATATTATATAACATTTTTTGAGTTGAATACAAGTAATCTCTTAATTTGCAGCTCCTTCTTTCCAGACTCCACTCCATTGCTGCTGGTTTTCCCGGCTCTCCCCTCTGAAGACGTAGTGGGAAAACATTAGATGATGAGTTCTATATTAAAGACTGCAACATTAGTGAATATCATCTGGAAATTCAAGTTAGTACTGCAGTGAAGTCAGGAGAGAGGGAGCACTTCTGGGTTTTCAGTTTTATTTCTGCAGATCAGATTGCTGTTTTGCCTTGGCCAGTATGGTTTGTAGTTTCTTATTTTTCATTGGCCATAAAAAATAAGATGATAGTGTTAATAGTTACTGAATAAAACTCTGTTGGGGCTCACTTGTTACTTTAAAGCCAAATACTGTATTGATTTTGCAATAGGAAGACATGCAGGTCAAAAATAGAGTAAACAATGAGCAATCAACCACACAGCACTGGTCCAAGATACTGCAGAGAATTACAGAATTCCAGTCAGAAATGATACGAGGAAGGAAATAAAAGACTGTATAAATAGACAACTAGTATTTAGATAGAATAATATTGAGAGGATATTCTGATGCAGAAGGGACTTGTGCTGCATGCGCTGCTTGTCATAGGGCATAGTCATGTTTACTTCAATAGCTGTTTGCAAGAACTGGAATATTTGGTTTGTATGTTTGCTTCCAATAAAAATATGTCATTTTGCTTGCTTACATCTCTTATTAATGCCTATGAGAAGGCATTAGTTTTAGTTTAACAGCCAGACTCTGTTTAAAAACCAACTAACCCATTAACTTCTCATGCTAAGCTAATAGTTTGGTCATTAGTCTCATCTAGCAGCATAGGAGGAAACAAGTGTAGAGGGGCCTGAGGGTGGAAGCCAGCCTGGCTGTGTAACCTCCACTACCAAATTAAACATTGCCTGCAATTAACTGTGGCTCTGAACCTTCCTTCTGTGAGTACTAAAATTCTTTAAAAGATAGATCCATTTCAAGTGACTGGAGCATAGTATTTTCAGGATGATTTTTTTCAGATTAGAAGGTTTATTCTTAGATAATTATACGTAAGATACCTGAGAAAAAAAGTTTTATGGGAACATTACTGTTTATGGCTAAGCATAATTTTTTGATGTCCAGATCTAAATTTTAAGTATTTAAATGATTATATTGGTTATTTCAATCTAAGGGATGCTATCATGAGCTTTTTGTTCCAGTCTCTCCTCTCTCCTGCCTTTTCCTGTGTAGTGAGGGACCCTTTCCAGTGTTGCCCAGCTGTTTAGGGAGCAGATGAAGGGAGTACTCTGTGGCCCCATAGCAAGCAGAAAGTATCTCTGATGTGATGTGGGGTCTTTTTTGTGCTACCTGCCTGTAACTTGGACGAGCACGTGCTTGTGTGAGCGCTTGCAGGAGAGTAGGTAGGTAGGGTGCAGAGACATTAAAGAGTACTGCAATCTAATGCCAACCTAATCCCAACTGGATTGCTAGGCTGGTAATTCGCCTTGCCCTGTGGATGAGCCTGGGCATTGGGTGGGCAGTAGTGGCCCCGGGGAATGGGACACATTGCCTCCCTCGGGGCACGCGGGGGTGGCAGTACGTGACTGCTGCTCCCCGGGGCCTCGTGGTTGTGCTTGGTTTTTAATACATCTGCATGTGAAGTTTCTTCTCTCTAGACCGCAGGTGTTTGAGACCATCTGTAGTGTGCTATAAATGCTGGGCTTTGACCCATTGAAATTGCATTATTCACAATGTGAATGTAAAGTGGGAATGATGTTGGAATCTTCCATGAACTGCTGCCATCACTGCGATTGCACATTCCGGAGTGGAGGAGGTAGCTTTGTTTGTCGAGGTGATGCGCTCAATTATAGCTAATATTTCCTAACCCATTGCCTTGGTAAGGTTGGTTATTTTTTCTGTGTATGCCCTTGGCTGGATTGGAAGAAAAGAAAGAGATGATGTTTTACTTATTTAATTATGTGGCAAATATCTCAGAATGATACTTCCTCAAGGTTAGGCTTTAATTTTGATTTTAAATAGAGCAATTGAGAGAATTGTTCCTTGTTTTTATTTGCCATGGATGGAAACAGCTTTGCAAAATAGAGTAGCTAATACAATTAGCTGTCAGGCTAATGCAGATAATTTTTTTCAGGCGTTGTCAGAGCACAAGAATTTTTTTGCAGATGACGCTACACAGTTCACGAGCATTTGACTTGGATCAGTAGATAGTCATTTTTAATAATAATTGCATGTTCAAAATAAGTCCCATTTAATCTGCAGCAGTTGGTGTATGTTCTTAAGTAGATTTCATGGCCAGCCATTTCTGGCCTCTCAGGAGATACACTCCAGAAAGCACAGTATCCTAAGGGTGTACATTAGAAATGAGACAGAGATAGCCTTTATTGAATGGGAAAATGAGCTTTTATTACGGTAACCAATTTCGTTTGAGCTGATACTCTGATTACAGAACTTCATTACATCCTTACGCAGGTACGTGCTTCCCAGTTTGCATCCTCTGTTGGTGGCCTCTCCATTAGGTTCAGACTCTGCACTGGGGCTCTCTCCAAAGACAACCCCATGAGGAACTTGATCCTAGCACCTTGTGCAGCAAGAGGCATTCAGCAACTCCAGGCAAACAGAGCTAAATAGGTTTTCAAATAAATAGTTTGTGTTGGCTTTACTTGTCTCATCTGCTGAGGTTTTACAGTTTGCAATGGTTCTTCTACTCATTACTGGGATCTAACATTTGTTGTTGCTATTCGAAGAGATTTTCAAAAGTACAAATGAGACTTAGATATTAAATTCATGGAGAAATAATGGGAAATAGAAGTTTTTGTAAACATCCTCCTCACAATCTTTTAGTAAATCTAGGTAATAAGTAGGAACTTTATCTGACACAGTCTATCTCAATATTTTATTTTCTTGTTATAGAAAAACCCATTGCATTTTTATTGCAGTATCAGTACTTGCAAAACTGACAGTTCCATTTTAGTGAGAGGTCTCTATAAAAGAGATAAGCAAGCTAATCTGGATAAAATATAGCATTTTTCTCTGCAACTGTAGAGTTTTAGAACAAAATTTGGAATAAATTTTCTGAGAGTCTCATAGTCTTAGTCATCCAAACTAGTCCCAGGCTCATTATCCTGCGGAAGGAGAGACTGACCAAAGCCTGGATAAGAAAGAGCAGTTCAATGGCAGAGGCCAAGCGCCTCTTTCAGTGGATTTGTCTTGGATTAAGAGCAAGGCATGTCCTGTTGAACACCTAACCTGTTGGCCACAGTGTAACCAGCTCCCCTTAGATTTCTCCCAGGCCTTTTCAAGCAGCGGGTGGAAATGTCTACATCCTGTTGCCTTTTCAAAGCAAACGGAAACAAGGGTTATAACCTGTTTAACAATAAGTTTTTCAACTTTGTAACTTTGTCAACTTATCAGATTTCTAAGGATAGTGATTAATTTGTCTTTTAAGTTTACATATCAAAATAAAAAGACAATATATAATGCTTTTATTTGTTTAAAAAAAAATCATAGTGTTTTTTGTAGCCATTTGAAATGGAGTATTACATAAAGAAATGGGCTCTTCAGTGCGTGCATGGAGTAGAGAAAGCCTCCAATCTCATTAGCTTTTCTAAGTATTTTATTTTTACTTCTCCCACTTTATCTAAATTTATCAACATTAGGAGTATCATTTTGAATGTATCTTCAGTGAGAGCCTTTGAGAATTGAACGCTGCCAGCCTCACACATTAGGGAAAGGCCTGGGGATGCTGAATCTTTAACAAGGCAGCTGTTACCAAAGTGTTTCCTAATTATTCTTATTAAGTAAGATGATAACACGAAATTGCTCAAAATGGCTGGAGCAGATATCTTGGCTCTGTATTCTTCAGTTTTGTTTCACTATTGTTTTGGTGAAAGTTGTCTGATAAATCAATTTTTTCCTCTTCGTCTTCCTGGCGTTGCTTCTATCTTTCCTTCAACCACGTGTGGTTATAAATGCTTGATGTGTTTTGTGAATATATTTAAAGCAAGAGTTTCCCTCCTGTAAACAGAAGGACCATTCTGTAAATTCAAATCCATGTTTAAAGCTCTCTAGAGGAGCAGGAATTGGGAAGAATTTGTTTTTGCTCTGCCCACTGGGTTGTCCTCAGGGAGGGAGGCTGGAGGGTCCTGTGTGTCTCGTCATTAAACTTTGGGTTGCCTGGAGAATTCTTCAGTAGCTTCCCACAGTCTGGACAGTGATTTCTATCCACTCGTCTTGTTGTTGCCTTCATGTAGCCACAGAATTGTGGATATTCTTCAGGTTCTGTGATTCAGTGTTTCCTGTTTATCTCTGCCTAGCTTGTAAAACTCTACTTTTTAATCTCATTTAGTTATCTGGATATTTTAAAATCAGTTTAATGTCATTTTCACCATCACCGAATCCTCAGTTTTTACATAAGTCAGATTATTTTTGTCTGCTTTCTGAACTCTTAGTGAGATAGAGGTTTAATTGGGTTGATACAGTGCCAAAATAAATATTGGCTTTTCACAACCTGTTTTATTTACAAAATGGAGAGTTGAAACTTCTAGGAATTTTATAACTGAGCCTAATCACTTGAGTTATGTGGATGGGTGTTGGTGTGAGGAATTATTCCATTATTAGTTTTTTGTCTAATTTTTTTTTTTCCCTGGGCACAAGCTTTGAGTTTTTAAAGTGATATATTTCTTACTACAATTGTAGAGGTCAAATATTCAGGAAGAATGCTTTGAAAACAAGGCACTTTAATAACTCAAAGCTTGTGCCCAGGGATGTGGGCTGGGATAAAGAAGTTGAACGTTGTAGTTATTTAATGAGATTTATGCATATATAAGGCATCTTGTATGAGGAAAAAGAGCAAAATGGGACTTGATTTGTGCATAAAGATAGGAGCAAGAGCACACGATGGTTAGTGCCCTTGGCTGTGATATCTTGTGTTAGGGTGAGTGTACTCTGTGTAGAAACACACTGTATTTTATATATATGTTTATTGTTCACATAGGTAACATAGTGGTTTCCTTTGTAACGACAGGGTGTCTAGAACTTTCTGTAACAGGACACTGAGGTGTCGGGGAGTGACGCTGCTTTGTCTCCAGCCCCCTTGATGAGGTGTCACACCAGGGAAGAAACATGTCAAGGAAGCAGCATTAGTTGTTGCCTTGGCCTTCAGAAAGAGGCATTTCTGATAGAGGCTCTAGGTTCCCCTTGCACTTCCATCCTGCACTCACATTTCTGACTAAGATCATGCAGGACACAGGTGCCCTTATCACCTTTACACCACTCTAATGTGACTTTCTTTTGATTCCAGAGGAGGAATTTGCTAAAATGTCTTCTAAGAATTACGGACTGAGCAAAATAGATGTAAAGGAATATGTTGGGCAAAATAAATTCACTTGTGTCCTGTGGAACAGGACTGTAGATAAGATCTAGTGGACAGTGACCCTGTTCACTAAGGGAGTTTGTTTATAGCTTTATATTAAAATGTAACCAGCAGAGAAAGCTATAGAGATAGTCAGTAGTAACTTAGAGGGAGAATTGGATGGCTTGTGAGATTACAGAATACAGAATTTTGCACTTGCAGGTCATTACTTTGAATTCAAATATACTCCTGGTAGTGATAAAATTTGTTACCAGATGACAGCTCTTCAGTCGTGTGCATGCGAGGGGGTTTTCTGTCCAGCTGGTGATGGGCAGCTGCCTGCTACACACACAGTGTCACAGCTGACACCGCTACATCCTTCCGCTGACGGTCTCAATGGGGTGGGCAGCAGTTAAATAGATTATAGCAGGGTCACCTTTTTGACCCTAGGTTTGAGTCTTTCAAGGTGTTCACCAGAAAGTTTTGTGCAGAGAAGTGTTCAGGGGAAAATATGGATTTTTCTCTCTTATATTTATTATTTTTTTTTTTGTAAACCATTGCTATGTGGTTCACATACCTTAACAGAAACTACGTGTTATTCCTCATTTTGTACGGTACCAAGCAGCCTTTCACCAAGGGCAGTTATCTGTAAGAAAATGTAGTTAGTATTTTGGCAGAGGCTAGCATTAATTTTTCACTTTTCTCTGGGGCTTACCATTCCTGACACCGTTGAATAAGAAAGCTAATTTATTC
The DNA here is from genome assembly GCF_000705375.1 of Tinamus guttatus. The sequence goes on along the minus strand of NW_010579524.1, from coordinate 14,660 downwards.
TGGACGTGTAGGTGTTGCAGAATGTAACTGCTTTTGAACAGAAGATGTGGTGCATTTAATGTGTCTGATTTCAAGGCAGCTGTCCTTTACTGTTGGTAGAAGTGAGGTCTCTGACAGCTCCCTGGGCCTGGCGTGTGACTCATTAAGTGGGAAGTTCTGCAGGAGCTCCCACAAAGCAGCTCCTGGCTCATGATGGTAAATCATCTTTATTGTGCTTGCTCAGAGGTTTGTTTTGCTCTTGATGTGAGGAAGATTTATATGAGGATCTTGTGATCCCCCTAATAAATGCAATAGAAAAAGTGACTGTCCCATGATTCTTGAGATAGAGGCTACCATAAAAATCTCAATAAATCTCTTTTCCAAATAATTAGCATTGCTGAGGTAACACAGCTATCATGAAAAAAAAAATGACATTTTTGCTATTCTCATCTTGGTATTCATCTGAAGTTGGAGGGTAGTATGCTTGTTTATGTCTCAAACCTTAAAAATTCTTCAAAGAAGCTACTCCATATTCTGCCACCCTTACAGTATAAAATAAAACAGTAGTTCTAATCTACATGAAGCATTTGTAACAAATATAATCAGAATGTAAATAATTATGAAGAACCATGCAAACACAGTATTTATTGCTCCAAACGCAATAAGATGAGCTACAGAATTTCAGCACAATGTGTTTATGATGGTTTTTATTTTGAGTTTTTTTATTAGTATGAGAAGTTCCCAGAGAATTCAGAACAGAGAAATGCTGAAGGATTTTTAGCACTGGAACTATTGGGAGCTAATAAAGTAAAACCTGGCATGAAAGTAACAATCTTATGCTGATGAACATGGCAGACATACATCTTTCCACTTGGGGACAGTTGACACAGATGGCAGAACCGTTTTTACCATGTGCTGTATGTCTTATTAATTGCCATGCCAATTAATATAAATCTAAACCCTGCTTCTTTGTTCCGCTAGGACAGACACTGCAGCTTCTCTTAAATTTGTTTATTGTAAAGTATGAGAGTTTTGTATTTGTTTTAATAGGATTTGCAGGCTCTCTCTTTCTGCTCCATACTCCTCCTCTCTGCTTATTTGTAAAAGTTTTTTTTTTTTTTTTTCAGGCAATTTCTTTTTTTTTCCAACAAGTCAATAAAGTTAAGTTCTAAGCTGGTGATCTGCAAATAATCTCTGCAGAAAACATTACTTTGATAGCTTCAGTCCAGACTGGGGTATCTGTGGAGCACTGAAATGTTAGTATGTTAGAAAAAAGTGATATGTATAATGTGGAAAATTATATATTAAAATACTTCTTAGGTATCACCCCATATGACAATTGTCATACATGATTTTACACTTTAAAAAGTGCACAAAAACAAGTAGCTATTTGACCATGCTTGACAGAAATCTGTTTTGTTTGTTTGTGGAGCAGATTTATGCCCAAGAAAGCTAAAAATTTAAATCTAGTGTTATAGCTGGGTCTTATTATTTTGGAACAGAAGATGAAATCCAGTCCGTTTGAGGATGACTTTGCACCCAAGCAGAGAATAAGTCGAGTGACGCTCTAGGAACAAGTATAATGTGCGGATTCTATAACAAGGGTTGTATCATTGTAAAAGGGATCGATAGATATTTGAGTCTGCTGTGTCAGTTTTGTAAAGATCAGGCTGGACTGGACTGTGTACTCCAGTTTGGGGGGTCTTGTGGAAGAAGGCAAGATTGTTCTCTGAGAAGCAACACACATGCAGAGCTCATTGAACCCCCAGCTGGGGAACTCCAGCAAAACTCCACCCTGGGGCTACCTGATAAAAAGAGACCAGCAGATGAAGAAAACCTTTAATTTGAAGAAGGGAGTATTGTCTAAAATAGTTTAGCATAAGTTAGGATGTTAAACCAAAAAGTGTGACGAGACAAAGATGTCCTGATGGGAAAAAGGAATGCGTTGGTCTACGGGGCTGGCCAAGATTGCAGCTGGTGGGTGATGCTAGCGCAGCTTTGGGGAATATGGAGATGGTTTGTGTGGTTTCCCTTCTCTGGCTTTGCCCTAAGTAACTTAAGTCACTAGATTCTGTGAAGTTGAGTGACTTACTACTGGTCTACAGTATTGTCTCTTGCACACTCTAGAATTACAAATGCTGAATTAGTGTCAGGTTTACTGCAGTAATAAAAGTGACTTGCAGTCTGAATATTCAGTCTGGTGGGAGAGAGCTTGAGAAAGGTTATGGTTGGAGGCTTGAAATTTGAGTGGGCTTCCTCTGGAGGGTACTAAGAGGTCAGAACTGTGACAATTAAATTCATGCATTTGTGAAAGATGTCATGTCCTTGTAAAGGATTTCACACCTTAAAGCCTTTGCAAGCCACAAACATGATGAAAACCCACTGGGAGCAAAGGAGGCTGTTATAGCCCCAGGCATCAGGTCAGAGCAGGGAATATGTGTAGTAGATTTTGCCCTCTAACTTATGCATTTCATTTGTGTTAACATCAGTCATTTCAGCTTTCAATACTTCAGTCTTAAAGGTGCTATCTGTAAAAGTGAACTTTTATGATAAGTAAGATATCTACTAAATCTGTAATATAATTGGAATGGTAGTGTGAAAAATACCCTCATGCATGCAAGTTATTGCAAAATGTGATAAGCACGCTAATTATTAGAAATATTTTTTTGCCATACATGTTAAATGACCGTTCTTCCAGTACTGGAGGACTTTGCCAAGAATAGTTTTGTTCTTTAAGTTTGTTTTGTATCACAGCTATGTTACCATCACTATGTCTTTCATTTTCCATGCCTGTTCTCAGAAGACCAACCAGCAGAACAACTCTGAACTAGAAAAGCTGCATAATGATCCTTTAAGCCACTTACCATTTGTTGCTACACATGATTTGACAGGTATAACTCTCAGGATCTTTGAATTGCAAAGTTTTGCATGAGCTGATCACCAGCTGGTGCACGTTTTTACCTGCTCCCCGTGGTCCTCTGGAAGTGTCACCGCTCGCGAGGCGTCAGCTGTCACGCAGGGTGTTAGATGTCGCTTCCTTCTTGGGTGCGGGGGTCTGCAGAGGGTGTGTGCAAGTGCCACGTTTGAGTTGTCAGTCTGCCCAGGACACTAGAGATGTGTGTAGACTTTTAAATGACACATGGGTGTAATTAATCAAGGCTAATTAGAGGAAAAAAGGCAAACTGTGGCAATTACTAGGCTGGTGGCATTACGGTTCATGCTGCTTGTGGGAAGAAAAGTCTCAACTTGGCCATGTTTGCTCGGAGGCCTCTTTGGAGGCTGCACAGTTCAGGACAACGAGCCCTGAGAATCGCTAGCGTGATGCACAGGAGGGGATAGTTGTGCAAGGATTTCTGTGTCATGTTTGGTTATCGTAAACGCGACCAAGTCCTTTATATGAACAAGGAAAATCCTCATCTGGTGAAAGAAAGGATTTTCTAAAATTATCCTTGTAATAATTGACTAGAAGCCATGAAGCAGCTAGATCATTTGTTCTTAAGCTGGTTTATTCCACTTCAGAAAGGCTTTTAATCTAATCACGATCAAACTAATATATTTTTGGTTGTTTAACTCCAGGGAAATTCTACATGTTACTATATGTAATCAGATCTTATCTTCCATGTTTCACATACAGAATTTCAAAGCAATGTTATGAAGGCAATGTACAACTAACAGACAGGATTTTTCTAAACAAGTGGGAAAAGTTTCATTTATAAATCATGAGCTTTTTTGCAAAACTAGTTTTATGGGGGTTTTTAGTATGTGAGCAGTATTCATGAGTTTTTGCTATGGAAACTCTCTGTTAAATTAGTTATGTTAGCTTTTTATGGATGCTCCTGATGAGATTTGAAGTAGATAACTGGCTATTTGCTTTATTAACAAATATTGTTTAATTTTTGAGACTTTTTTTTAGAAAACATGTGTTTCATGGAAAACATAGATCCGAGTTTCAAACCAATTAAATGTTCCTCTCATCCATAGAGAGCAGATTTGGCTTCCTGACCTTGACAGCTGCTTCAGGAGATTCCCAGATATTTACAGTCCATCTTTATAAAGAATTCCCTGCCTGTGCTGGAAGGAACGTGGTTGCTTTCCAGTGAAAGTGAAGCAGAACTTGAGTGATCCTACCAAAAAATGTAGGGTATATTGCAAGATGTCTTCAATCTGAAAAATGCTTATTTAAGGATGAGCTGATAAAACAAAACAAGCCCTGGCATAACAAGGATTAGTCTTTATCAATAATTTATTCATCCTTATAGCTTCTAAAATGAATATTGCCATTTACTTCATATTGCAAATTGAAACAATGATATTTTATCGGTTCAGCTTGTATTTATGAGGTTTTAAAGACAGCAAATGGCTGGAGCATCTGCTGTTCCCTTTCCCCGATAGCTCTGGAAGATCCCGGGAGCCCTAAGCCGGGTCTGCGGGGAGGAGACCTCACCTCTCCCTTGGCTGGTGTGAAGCACCAGCACTTGGGTAGTGCTGCTAGCTCTGTGCTAGATTCTTTTCTGGTTTCTCTCCTAGAGACCCATCATTTTGCTTGGCCCTGAGGTTTTCTGGAAGAAATCAGCATACTCTCAAAGCTTTCCATTTGGTTCAGAGAGCTGCAGTGATGGCACAATGTAACTTAATATGAAGGAGAATTAATATTGCTTACAAACCTGTCATCAATTTCTAGGAGATGAGGAGCAGTGAGACCAACAGGAGAAATCTGAATCTCTTAACTGGACCCACTTCTGCTGTCCGGTAGAATTGCAAGGTTTAAAATCACCATTTTGACAAAGGGTTATTATTCAATTTGTATCCATTCAAAGCAGAAAATCTTAAAATAATTTGATTATATATATCTATATACTGTCATGTGATGCAAAAACATTAATGATTATATACTGATAATTTTTTAAAAAAGGAAAAAAAGGACAAAAAATAAAGAAACCATGTTAGTGAAATACAGCCAACTCCATCAATGGAAATTTAATTTTTGTGGATGGGAAGATACCATTTGTTGGATTGATTATGATCAGGAACACAGCTGAGGTACATGTGGACTGAAGAATAAGAAAAAATGCATTAGAAAATTTTGGATACAGGTAATAATCTGTCACTGGACAATAATCTGTTTATGAATACTGAATAAATACTAAAGATACTTCTGAATAATGATTCACTGTGATTTAACATGCTTCATACATCCTAGTTATAAGAATTAATTATAAGAATTTTAATTCTATAATTACAAGAATTTGATTGCTTGTTAGAATATGCAAACACTTCTTAAACATGGCAAATGGAGCACAAAGAAAAATAAAATTGTTACAGATTAGTAGATTTGATTTAACTCTAAGTTGTAGACAGAGACATTAAACAATCTACATTATGATTACCTTTTTACCTGCAAATAATTGTATGGGTATTTAAGTTCATGAAATACTGTATTTTATCTCACTAAAAAAATTATTCATAATAAACCTGAAGAAGCACAGGATACTGTTTATGATATGACCACCTCTGGTGTGACTAGAGAGAAAAGCAGCATACTGAATGGGATGAGTCGTAAACTCAGCCGATATTTTAAATTATAACATTTGTTCATGGACAGCATGTAGTATCCCTTTTCTATTTAGTTTATTTTTTTTCCATGCTGTGTACTAGGCTTTCTATTTCTCACGCAAGTTTACATAACTTTGCCACCTTGATTACAGCTTTAAGTGTCACTTTTCTTCCTGCATTCACTGCCTTTTGCTATATACATGGTGGAAGTTAGGAGGCCATGGGGACAGGAAAGCCCCATGAGGATTATTAAGCTTTCACTTTCTTACATGGCACTAAATGTACTTTAGGTAATGAGAATCCTAGTGCTCTGCTCTACTCGCTCTTTTTTTTTTTTTCTTCTATTTTTGTTACTGCTTATGGGGATAAAGATTTATAATGTGCATGTTGAGTAGTACTAAACACTTGTTGTTTAGTTGATAGAGATTTGGGAGAAAGCCCAGAATAATTAACACCAATTTCTACTCTGTTGCCAGTTTTTAATGGATCTTAGGACGCGATCCTTTTTGGAACTAAAGCTGTATTGAAAGCATGTTGAAAATAGAAAATCAAGTTGGATATGGCCACCTTGAGAAGCCATCTGTTCCAAGTGTAATGCTTGCTTCTTGTAAGGAACAAATGCTAAATGCAATATCAACAGTGACCTTGAAGCAGAACTCCCTAAATGCCCTTGGAGCTCTTCCCAGTTGTGTATCTGCACCTCTCGCTCCATGGTTAGCTTACATGGAGGAACGCTCCACCATACCCTTGCGAAGGGAATATGTAGTGAAAAATCAGAGTTTCCCATAGCGAATCCTGCTATGTATGTTTATTAAGACCTGTCATGTTCAAAACCAATTCAATTTTTAAAACAAATAAATAAATTCTAGAAGTTGCTATGATTCTATGCAAGTACTTCATACAGTATCTAAAAGGTGTGAGAAGGGAAAAGAAGACTGTAGCCCAATTAGGATGGGATTTATCCCTCTCTCTAGCTCAAAGACTGTCCTACCTAGCTGTGGTTTTTTGTTCCTGTCATCACTGCAGCTCTTTGCTGGTCAGAGAACACAAGTGCCAGGTATCGTCGTCGGCGTCTGCATGTTAAACAAGATCCTCATTAAAGCCGCCCTGTTGCCCTTTGCGTTCGGTGCTGCCGGGAGCGCCGGGGGACTCCGCGCTCAGCAGCCTGTCACAGCAGACTGATGCAAATCCTCTGGCTTTAGTTTTTTATAACAAGGAAATGCCATTTACCTGATATGATTTGAAGGTTTGCTTTGTTTTTCCGTGTGCTACCATTCTCCTGAACTATTTGACATAAGTATCTTACAGTTCCATTCTATTTTTAGGTTTTTATGTACTGTCTATTCCCGGGTATTATTTCTTTTCGAATGAAATGTATTCTGTTTGCTTTATAAATGATGTAGTGATTGCTTTCTTCTTAAATTAAAGCATCAAATACAATTAGTCCTTTGGACAATTTATGCGAAGAGTTGGTAGAATTTCTGTCACTTCCATTTTTTAAGACCAAATGCCATAAATATCTTTTAGGATGGTTGATGTGTATTTGACCTTGCTTGAGAGAAGCAGGATGGTCTGGAAGATGTCTAGGCACATCTGAGACTTGGTTATTTTATATTCAAAACTAACTCTTTGTTTCTGTATTCAGATACTTAAGTTCTGGTTTCTTAGGGGGAAAAGGCTCATTGTTTCTGCCAAGATACTGCAAGGAATAAATGCATTTTATATGTCTTTATCTTAAGTTTTATAATCTGAAATTGCATGGAAATGATCAGAATAGGAATCATTTTGAGTTTTGGCCAGACTTTGACTTTTTTAGTGCCCAGGTTTTTTCTCATTTTTATTTACCTGAAGACTTGAAGGAGAGAGAAGGCTAACCAATTAGCATATGGTTATGTGAAACACAGTGCATATTCCAGCTGGTGAAAATACATTTTAAATGTGTTATTTGTCATCAAGGTGCATGTTATGTGACTAGCCTTTTAATGGCTTTGAAAAATGTGCTCCATATAATTTGAAACAAGCTTTCTTATCAATATGTCTTGCAATTAATTTAATCTTGTTTCTGTTGTTTCCACAGTATTTTTCAATTCAGTGAACCTCATTACATTTGCAAGTGCATTAAATGAGAGTCTGGATAGAAGAAGAGAGATGATTATCAGTTAATTTAATTATGTTTCTACATTTGCCCATTTAATGATATGTCTGCCATTGTTGTTGCAAGGCCTTCCTGCAGTGACACCGTGGAGAAATTAGTTCCGATTCCGTGTCGGGTTTGAGTTATCTGATAACTCCCGAGAACTAGTGGAGGGGCATGTTCAGTAATTGATGAGTGTAATCAGAAGTCCCTTTAAGTCAAATGGCTGGAGTATGGAAGAGCTTTGCTACCCCTTTATAATATTTCTAGGCTTTGCATGTGCAGAAAATTTCTTACACAGGTTTATATCATTAATTAAGAAATGGAAGTGTGCATTTCTGTTGTAACTGAAGAAGCAAGCGTGTCATTGCACAATTCTGTTTCAACAAGTAGAATAGTTTAGCTACGTAATGCTTGTTTTTTTTGAAAAACTATTTTAAAGAAAAGGGGAAAACAGAAAAAGAGCGAAGTAAACCAAAACCTAACCCACTAAATTAACTATACCAAGTTCTTCATATAAAATGGCATTTGCCCTTATTAATAAGTTCATTTTAGGAGATGCTACAGTCTGAAATTCTAGTACTTCTCTTCCAATACGATGTCTGTCAGCATTATTGCTTTTGGCCATGGACTGCCGGTTTTCTTTACCAGTCTGCTATTTTTCCCTCCCGATTTGGTCCTTGGTTTGAAATCCAAAGATGGATGGCATTTGCTCTGGCAGCCTGCCTGGCTTCTGAAAGTCCCAAGGATATCGCTACTATGAATCTTGAAAGCAGTTCTGTATTTCACGTGCAGATATGTACTGAACTCGCATTACATGTGTGTGACAACTGCACAGTTACTAAAAGCAAGTTTGTTAAGGCTATACTTTCCTTTTTTATGTATGTTGAGTTGAGATTTATATTTACTTTGCGTATAATGCAAGACAAAACATTCTGTTAATGTCAGCAGCTGCCAGGTAAATAATGCATATATACTGTACGTATTTTTTCATTGCTGCTTTTTCTGAAATTGCTTGGCCTTAGAAAAAGTGCCTGTGGCACATTCGAGAGGATTGATATCCAGAATAATGACCAGCTTCCGTTGGTCCCATGGTCTGATTGCCAACTTCCAGAAGTCAGGTGATACAGAGAGATTATGGACTGTCTTGTAACAGAATGGATAAATAAGGCTTTTTCAAGATAAACACCATGTTTTTAATTAAAATTAATTGAAATGTTAATTAAAACAAATCACAAGCAAGTCTGGTAAATTTTGAAGGTATTTGCTGGCTTTTTTTTTTAATTTAGGTTACATTCTTTTGCACATACTTTCATATTTCAGTTCTTCAGTGTGAGTTGTGTGTTTTGTGCTTGGGAAGAGATGAGAGCTTGATGAGCTGCTTAATTAGAGCCTGCAGTGGTCAGGGAAATCTTATGGTGCCAGGAGGCCTTCCAAGGTACCAACCCACCACAGATGGGATTTCCTGCCTGAAGTGGCCAATGCACAAAGCAGCAGCAGGGCGTGTTGTCCAAGATGAGCTGCTTTTTCATTTAATATAGACAAATGCTGTAGTATGGAATCCACTAGTATCTTCTAAGTAACATGTCAGGAAGAAAAAAAAAAAACACACAACTTCTAACTGCATATGCATGTAAGATGTTATATGGAGGCTTAAAAATATTGCTACTTTTGTCACAGAATAAAAATGTTGTTTCATATTCAATGCTCTTGTTGCAGGGCCCTAGAAAGTAGGCCAGATGTGGTGGCAGGTCATCTGAAATGGAGAGTGTGGGCTCAGAGTGCGGGGTCGGTCTGAATAAGCCCCAGAAAGATTGAAGGTTCATTTATTAAGTTGCCATTCCAGAAAACAATCATATTGTCATAGTTAAAGCATTAGTGCTGATGGGTGACATGATGCTCGAGGGGGTTGTTACTACATTGTAGATCTTGTCAGCTGTAGGGCACTGCTCGGAATACCGCTCCGAGCAGCGGGAGTTAAAGCTTGCTTTTTAATTCTTTCCTTTTTAGTAACAGTTTCATAACCTTTACTAGGATGACCTGAGGAATCCCATATTCTACAATAGATACTCACTTTTGTTTACACTAATTATATCATTTTTTGTTGTTGTTGTTTACTCTTCACCTTGTAAAGTTGTTTTTGGGCCAGGAGGGCCCATATGCAGTTGATGCTGCTTACGCAGACAGAGCGCATGGAAGCACCGATGTCTGTTGCATCTGATGGAGTATGTGAATATTAAAAATACTGTAAATCAGACATCAAATAGGTTCTCTGTTTTTCTTGTAGCCATCCGTTTTGTGTTTGGGGGCTAAGCTCATGTTTATTTTGAGTTCTGGCTCATGAATTTGTAAATTTTGATGTTGTTAAAGAGTTAATACTTTTCTAAAGTAAAGTATTTAATGTTCAGCTGCATTAGCAAATAAATGTCTCTGTATACATGCACTGCCTGGTGTCTCTGAGGGCAGTTGCTTGAGCAGGGGCTCTTGGAAATTCCTGATTTTTAATTTCTTTGTCCTGGCAAAGTCATCACCAAGAGACTGCAGGGCAGGGACTCATCAGACCTTTTGTCCAAACACAGAAATAAAGCAAATGTTAATTAACTCAGTCTGATTGTCATAAATAGTGTCTGATTACAGGGTTCTGTAACTAATGTTAAGGGGAGTAAAAGAGATTAGATAACCAGGAGTGGCAACTAGGGGAATTAAGTAGACGTAATTAATAGATCAATGAAAATTTGATATATTAGAGGATAATATTTCTCCTTATACTGCCTTTAAAATCTAAATAACTATCCTCACTTGAGGTTTTTGCTAACTATTCTATGAGTTCTTTTGTTTTGTTTTAAACTAGTCTTAACTTTGTAATTGACTGAGTCACCTAGTGGCATTTCCTCTGCAGTGAATGGATTTTTGCTCTCCTATTTCACAATTTCTTTTACATTTTTCCCCCCAAATTGGTACTTTCAGAGGGACTGAAATCGAAACACCAAATCCCTTAATACTCTCTATTTGAAAAAAATACTGTGTTTTTCTTTCTGACAGAAAGATCAGACTGCATCTGAATCTCTCCTTGTCTAAGCTGCTGTGCTTGACATCTCATTATTTGACTCAGCTGTTTCAGTTTCACCTTCACCCAGCTAATTAAGAAACTCATTGAATGTATTATTCAGTAGGTGATTATTGTATCTAAGTTGGTGAGAGATGGAATTAGAGAAAAAAAAAAAGAGCGGGGGGAGAAAGAAAGAAAAAAATTCCCTTGATAGGATTAGCGAGAGGATTTTTGTTCTGACATGCTGGACTGAAATGCGAGTGAACTCATGGAGCTGGCGGAGCACCGACCAAATAGCGACGCTTGAATTGATGCAGGACACACGGGGCGTGGAAGAAGCTCTTTGGTTGTTTTTACGTTGTTGTTACCCGCCTCGGCTGTGGTCCTGTAGAGTATTGTATCCTCATGTGTCAAGTGTAGATACAGGCAGCAGCTATTCGTGGTACTTGGGTTTGTTCATTGTTTGGCTGGCTTTCCACCGTGTGCTGCCTTCCAGCACTTCTGGCTATTTTGGCTGGACTAGAAATGCAAACAGGAGTGCTCTGCAAATGAGCAAAGCCCAGCTTTGCTTGTCCAATTTATTTGTGTTACTCTGATTTTGACTGCCTTTTTTTTTTTAAAAAAAAAAAAAAAACCTTTGGTTTAAAGGGAAAGGTCATTAAAAGTAAATTAATTTTCATATGTTAAGACTTTTTTATATTAAACATTCTGAAATGAGCATGACTAAACAATATTCCTGTCCACTTCATGATTACACATTTTTATCTGCATTACTTAGAAAAGAATATTAAAACTTTTTTAAATAAATGCAAATTAAAACAAAACTAAAACATCACCAGAGAAATCTAGCCTAAAAGTCTGGTGATACGGAAGACTGAATATACCCACTAAATTGAGGGAGAAAAAGTCCCATCCCTTTTCGTGGTTAGCTATGTGTATAGCTTGTGAATTCTAGAGCAAGATGAGTTTGTCTGTTACCTTAATCTAGTTTGGCTCTGAGCAGATGTTCCTGGGGATGCCAGGGGAACGATAACTCTTGGTAAGGAGAAAAGGGAAGCCCTTGCATGGACTGGGGACCAGTTTGCCTTGCTTTAGCAGACAACTCTGTCCAGAAGGCTCTCTGGAAAGAAAAAATAATTGTAACGGCACATCTTCATTTTTGAATTCTGAGAAACCTTTTTATACTTATCCTTGTGCTAATGGGAAGATGTGTAAATATTTTATTCAGCTACTAAAAGATTGAGAACATTGACCTTAATGAGACATGAAGTGAAAAAATTCTAGACTATCAGACTTCAAATTGTTTGAAACAATGGAAAAATTAACTGTCTTAGAGTAGTAAGGCTTAATAACTATACTTTCATGAGCAGATAGTAATTTCTTTTTTAAGAATAGTATTATTTTTTATTTATTTGGAATCTGTGGTTTGTAGTTGCTCTGCTAGAGAAATGCCAATTCTTACTGGCATTTTTTTTTTCATTTTTCTCACAGGAAAAATAAGTTAATTGTTATATAAACATAGTTCAGTATTTAGATAATGTATGCAAAATGAGCTAGACTTTCAGGTAATTGCACACCTATATTTTAGAGCTTTTTTTTTTTTTAAAGAAAAACATGTCAATGTTATAAATTAACCTGCTGACTGGTACTCTACTTGTATGTAGACATTCTTTTTGGAAAAAAAAATAAAAAAAGTAAAAACAGCCACTTCTTATTTCACTATTTAAAGCAAAGTCTTAATTATGCTTATAAGGAAACCAAATCTCATTTGCTGTGAAATTTGGGCTGTGACTTCTATCTGTTTCATAGCTGCTGTAACATTTTTATCATAATATGTCTGTCTACTTATATTTGTCAGTAGTTTAAATGACGTGATAGCAGATTTTAGAACTTAAATTATCCTCCACCTAATGTAAAATATAAATTGATTTATTTCTATTAAATGTTCTTCCCCCATATGATAAGAGCTGGCCTCCTTTAAGCAAGGTGGCTGCACAGCCTTTTTGCTAAGGACAACTTTTTCTTATTCATATTCTTCTGATTTCTAAGTATCTTTCAAGAGTGCATTGGGCCCAGCTTTCACATTAGCCGCTCTGTATGTTGGTCTGTCCTCATTCACAGGATTTCTGAACAGCAGAGTGGGTTAATGCCCAATTTTCATTAGTGCTGCCTCTATTTTTTCCAGGAGTCTTAGAGATTTCACAGTATTTTTTTGGAGTGATGCTTATTTCTCTTCTTATCATAGAATGTTTTGTTCAGAGAGTAAATATTCATGCCTTTGAGCACAAATTATATTTATATTAATGAAGCAGTTATGTCATTTGATTTTAAGTACCATTAATTTAAGGGAACTGCAATCTCATGAAAAATCAGAAACAGCTGTTGGTTTTGCTCTAAAACACAAATTTAGAAATGAAAAAATGCTTGATTCAATAACTTAAAAAAAAAAAAAACTTGCTGCCTTGCTGTAATCATATATTCCCAAGTTCAAACACTTTGGTGTTTCTTACTCAATGTACGTCTAAGGTCTGGATGCAAATTTGTCCTCACTGAAACTTCAGCTCATTTCAGTCGCTTCAAGGGACTGAATCTCAAACATTCAGTGCTAATTAGTACATTGACCTTTGAAAAAATGAGCCAGACAAGTACAGAAAAGCTCAGAGCTGAAGCAGAAAATTTGTCTTGCTACAGCATCCTTAGATTTATTGAAAATGTCCATACTAACATTTTCTGAAATGGTTCTTTTTGAAAACAAAGGTGGCCTCTTGTCCCGTCACTGAGCGTTTCTGAGCAGAGCCTGGCTCTGTCCTCTTTGCACTGTCTCTTCAGGTGTTCATACACTGTGACAAGACCCCCACAAGCTCTTCCCAAGGCCGAACAGTCCCAGCTCCGTCAGCCTCTCCATGTTTGAGAGATGTTCTCATCCCTTGATTGTCTTTGTGGCTCGTGTCCGGACTTGCTGCAGTGGATCCCATGTCTCTCTTGAGCTAGTTCTACCATGCTATGAAGGTTGGACCTTCTGGGCCTGTGCCGTTTCAAAATCTCCAATCTCAAAAATTTTAAAAAAAGATTTAGACTGACAGAGACCTGAAAAGTTTTTTGCTTAAAGTGATTATGCTGAATTATTTGAAATGGGAAGGAGATTCTCTGGAGTATTGCAAGAGAACTGATTAAATCTCTCTGCTTTGATCTAATTCTTGAAGCTCATAAAGAAGGTGTGTGTGGTTTTGTTTGTTTGTTTTTCTTCTCTCATGATAGGGAACTGGATAACTTGATGATTTTTTCCCCTTTTGTTTGTCCTTTCAGTTTCATATCTGACATATAACGTATTGAAGCACAGAATTGTCATGACTCTTGTTATGAATCTCTCAGATGGTCAGCCATAACAGGAGGTAGAGCTAAAAGTAATAATACTTCTGTAACTTGTTGCTTGATAGCAAGCATATGTTTTGGGTAGAACAGGGAAATGCTCCAGCTATATTTTAGATTACTGGAGGGTGATCTGATCTTTGGTGTTGACACATCAACTCTCCTTTCTCATCTCCAGAATTTTGGGATTCAAGTCTGTCTGATTTCTAGTAATTCTGGTTCTTTGTACTAGCAATTTTACCATTGAAATATAATATTTTCCTGCTTTCTGCTCCCTGTACTCCATTGCATTCGAAGGCAGGTTTGCTGCTGCACTGGTATTACTGTGTTCACTAAGTACTACCTGCATCCTGTCTAGGTGGAGGTCTGTCTGTATGTATGCTGATAGACATTTCATAGATGAAAGTGCTCTTTCTCCTGCATCTCAGCTCATTATGTTCTTTTTGGTGTTAATATTAAGAATTATGTAATTTAGTAACTAAGTAGTATAATGTAAACCTACTTGATCTCAGTAAACTTGGACTTGTGTTGTGGTGCTGGATGCAGAGTTGGAAATAGTATTTGTAGTTTCAAATA
>NW_010579523.1:4882-43636 GCF_000705375.1 Tinamus guttatus | reverse complement strand
CCTTTCCTTCCCTTTCCTTCCCTTTCCTTCCCTTCCCTTTCCTTCCCTTTCCCTTTCCCTTTCCTTCTTTCTTTCTTCCTTTCCTTCTTCCTTTCTTTTCCTTCTTTCCTTCTGTTCCTTCTTTCCTTCCTTCTTTTTTCAATTAATTCTCTGATTTAATGGTAAACAGTGAAAAAAAAAAGATTTCATCCTTTTCACATTTCAGCTAAAATAACTTTTTTTTTTTTTTTTGGTGGGGGCATGAGTTTCATCTCTGCAGCAGCTCCCATTACCTTGAATGGCATCACATAAAGCAATTCACATCATTATATAAACTGTACCTCTCTCAGCTCTTCCTTTTTATAAGAACTAAAAGTCTAAATCCTGTCTTTTACCCAAATGTAACATCATGAATATGTCTCTCTAATGAATACAGCTCTGAACTTCTTTCAGTGAACAATCTATGTACTAAGCAAAAACATAAAAATAACATGGTGTCACTGAAAAAAAATAATAAAAAGGTAACATGGTGTCACTAAAGAAAGATTTTGGCTGCTGTTCTACACAGTTACATTGTTCTTCTATTTTGCTGTTATTAGCCTCTTTTCTCATATAGGTTTGTCTTCAGTGCTGCTAAGAACATATGAAACAATTGACCACGTTAAATTAAAACTGTCAGAGATCTCAAAGATACAAGTTTCATTACATTAAAAAAAAAAAAAAAAGAAAAGAAAAAAAAAAGACAAGTTGAGAAAAGACAGTCTACCCAAGCCCAAGGTAGCTATTAGGCAGATAGCATCAGGAACTGAATCCCGATTTACAAATGAGCAAATCCATGTGGGAGCATATTAATACCAATGTCATAAGAAGAAACTAAAAATTAATCATGCCTTTTTGGATTGTATGCTGATTTTGCCTTGGGACAAGGATTTTTCTACATACTCTGTTGTGTCTCTTTCATCCAACAGGTTTTTTTGATTCTGTAATGACTAAGTTATGGGAAGGTGATGAGCTTGATGATTGGCTATATTGGTTGAGAATGCAGGACCTTTGGATAAAATATCACAGAATCATAGAATGGTTGAGATCGGAATGGACCTCTAGAGATCATCTAGTCCAACCACCCTGCTCAAGCAGGGGCAATTAGAGCACACATACATATATACATGCATACATATATATATATATATATTTTCCTATCTGTATTATCACCACTGTTAAATTAAGTGAATTTGATCAGTATGTGTTTATGCCAAAATAGAAAGAACAAAGAGAAAAAGTACAGCATCCTCAGATTTTAAAACAACCCTGTAGAAAGTTTGACAAAGAAAAGACCATCTTAAAAGCAGACTGAAGGACTAAGCGGACAAATAGCAGACAGTTGGAAGATGACAAGTTGCAGAAGATAAGGAAGATGAATCAAAGGCAAACTGTACAGCTGGGTTTGATTCCTCCATATAATGGAATAATATATATTTTTTAGATTTCATTCTTCAGGGCCAGTCTTTCACATCTCTGAAGAAACAGATTTTTTTTAAAAAAAAAAACAGACCTGCAGATGTTCCTTTTGTCAGGGTCTTAATATGTTAACTTTGAAATAGGAGCCATATTCAGCCACTTACTAAACTCAGAAATGATATCTTTGATTCTTCTCCCCAAAATTAGTTAATGCTAGCACAGAAAGGGGATTTTAAAAATTATTTTCTCATAAATTGCTTATATCAACAGCATTCATTTTAAGATGCCTCAAGTTTAAATTTTGAAAGCATCTAAAATCCCAAATGTTTTCTGTGTGCTTTTTTTTTTCTTTTGGTTTGGTCTGAAATTCATCACCTTTCAAGAATAAGCAGGATTCTTAATATCTCTTATGTATGAGCCTAAAATTAGATTGATATGGCACTTAACCAGGGTATAAGCCATGTGGTATCCTGATGCCTTGCTCAAGGATGGTTTTGTTTTATCTTCAAGCTCCCCAAAGACAAGAGCTAGTTGGATTGTGGTTTGGGCAGGGGCAAATCCATCATTTCATTATGAATGTGTCGTACATCTTTGAGTAACCTTGGCCAAGGCTACGGATGCCTGCACAAGTTACCAATTGTTAAATTTTGGTGTGAGTTTACACTGTATCAGTTGCTCCATAGTAATTCTCTGTGCGTACTCCCACTTCCAAGCACTTTGTAAAATGGTAAATGAAAGTGATTGCACTTGCTTCCTTGTAGAAAGGCGTAGAGGGATACCTATTGGCAACTTATGGTGTTTTGTTAACCCAAATCACATTTTTTCATTTGTAAGACAGAGATAATCATGACTTTTTATGAAGTGTTTTGAGCTGTACTTCTACAGAGAATAGGATAATTAGCTAATATTATTACTACTACTAGTACACTGGCTAATGCTTTGAGCAAAACACTTGCAGATATGTGATATTCTGAGAAAAGTAAATCTCTCACTCCCTTTATTAGCCTATTATTTCTTTTACTTCTTTCCTTCATTAAAATTGGAGTGGTATAAAAAGCTCTGATCAGGACGGCAGTTGCGAAGGAAGTCCATAGGAGCCAGTCGTTTAACTTCTTTAGGTATCTTTGAAGATCCCAGCCTGACATCACTACACATCAGCCAAACCAGAGTAAGGCTTTTCTTGGTATGTAATAGGAGAGTCACTTGGCACTTCTGCTTAATAAACGTTTCTTTTACATTATAAAACTCTCAGATTTTTTTAAGCTTGATTCCCAGGACATAGATTTTTCATATAGAACAATAGTTAGCACTGTGTCAGTTAACACAGTAACGAATGATTAGGCAGCAATTTATCTGCTACAGTGAACAGCTCCAATGAAATAAGGCAACTTCTCTTAAGATTTCTGGCAGGCTATTTTGGGTTTTTGTCAGGGTCTTTTATTCATACCTGGCTGTGGTTACATTGAACTACTGCATGTCTTAGAATGAGCCAAATATCACCAAACCAGCTTCTTTCTAAAAGAATGCATTGATTAGGAGATGAATTCTCTAGAATTCGCCTCTCTCTAGAGGAGGTTTTTCTCTAGATCCTATATATGTGTATCTCACTACTATAGTATCCAGTATAAATTCACTCCATTTAAGTTTTAGATGTTGCCACTTAATAAAATGCAGACTTAGGCATTTAAAAACCTCTATAAGCCATGGAAGGAGTCAGATATCCAAGAACAGAGCTTGTAAGATAAAGTAATAAATCATGAAGGAGAAATGAGACAATAACTTCAGAGCTGCAGAGAAGATATTGTGATTGTTGAGCTTGATGTTTACAAAAAAATCTAATGAGAGATATCAGACACAGATATACCTCTGAGTGAGACACCCAACAGCTCTTTTATAGTCAAACCTCGAATTAGAAAAACAATTCATCTGACCTGTCTTATTTTCCCATTTTCAATGAAAAAACCTCTTGAGTCTCTTCCCATTGATTTTACAGGACAAATAAACTGCCTTTTTTTTTTTTCTTTTTTTTTTAAATAAATCTAAACAAGACATGGGTGACGCTCTAGCTACTTTCCAAACATAAGCTAAGTCTGGCAATCGTATCTCCAGGAGACTGCCAGATTGCCTGTACCATTTTAAGGAAGGGTTCAAAGATAGATGAAATAAATTACCATCTAGGAGCATCTGTCATTGACTGCAGAGAACGTACCTGGCTCTTCCTCCATGTAAGAATTATAGAGACAAATCAAATTAACATTTCCCTACTCCATTGTGGCTTTCATGGAATTCACAAGAACTCTTCAATTTTACTTGGCATCCTGCTGGTATCAACAGCCCTTTTGCACTTTCATGCTATTAAGAGTGTGTGCTCCCCTGATTCACCTCAAGGCCTGGCTTATTGTAATTATTTTTGCCAAATGATAAACAATAATAAAAGGCAGGTTATTATTAATGATTCAATACATTAACGTTATTTCAAAATCTACTTCTATTAAAGAAGCATTAACCCTTTTATGATCAGGGTCTCAACAGTCATCTTTTTTCAGCCAAAAAATAAATCTTCTGCAAGAGCCGTTTAATGATGGATATGGCCCTAAGTCATTCACTCAGCTGCTTTATTACTTGTCTTTAAGTCTGATGAGTTCAAAGCAGATGTGCATCACTGAATTCTCAATAAAAGGCCACTGCTTGTCCCGCTGAATAATAAGAACTGCTAATGACACCATTTAAGAGCTATAAATGTCATTTACACTTGTTTGTTATTTTTCAAGTCAATAAGGCTACAGAAGGCAGAGGAGCCTGAGATCATTTAGACTGGAGCAGTCTAAGGGGACATTTTAATTGAAATATTACGTGGAGTAATAATAAAAAAAAGATAATGGAGCAATTACATTTGTGATTGGGTCAGTTACAGAAGATACTTCAGTCATTTTTTTTTTCCAAATATTACGAGCTATAAAGAAATAAAATCCAGTAGTGGAAAAAAAAATCTTACTAATTGCAAAGAATTAAAAGTAGATCTTTTCTAACACTGATTTCCTCATCTACATTGCATTAGCTCATGAATATCAGGTTTGATATGCAGTTTCAAACAAACAGTGGGGATCTTGACTGAGAAACCATTTCAGTGGTCATACCAGCTAGAACTGAAAAAAGTCCTAAACTAAAATTTAATTTACAATTTAAATCTAAATTGTGGAGGATTGGTAAAAGACCTACAGAATGAACATCAGTCATCTGGAAATGGATGTATTTAGTCAAATTTTTTTCCATATCTCAGGACTGGAGAAAACCTTTTCATAAGTACCGTGACTCCAAATCTGCCTCTCCATCAAAACTTATAAAAAATGAGAAACCTCCTAAGAAACCTCCTTTAAAATTGTCATATTAGAAGAGGCAGCATGGCCAAAAATCACAAAAATACTCTGAACTACTGCTTAGAGGCTACTTACATTCTCACGGTACTTGAATTTCTGCTGTTGGTTCTATGCAAGACAGCCACAGTAAACATCTTTTCTCTGTTCAGCAAACTGTCTTCATACACATAATGCTCAGATAAGGAGCTTCTCCATGTGTCATGCTCATGCATTCCAGTTCTGTGGTCATGAATGTTTACAGAAAAACAATAAGTCAAGAGTTGCCTATAAGTTCCCATGTCAGAGTAGGTCACGGGGCATTTAGATGTTTAGAGCTACTGTACGAGAAACAGACTAAAATCATTTTCTAGAAACAAACAAATGAACTTCAGTCTTTTTGCAGCCAATGGACTGGTGTGACCAATGCCTCATGACATCTGTTTTTCTTCTAACCTTTCTCTTTTCTAATAAATATTAAATTCTTTACCCAGCACAGAGAGCACTGACACACAGTGCCAAATATTCTAACAATTCAGGCATGAGTTATGAGGCTCTGATTTAAGGAACACAGATTGAAGACAAAGAATAGTGAGGGTTGGGACCTTTAAGACAGATATCCAACTATGAATTCCCTGGCCATTAGGTTATGAACTTTTTTGAAGGAAATTTCTCTTCCAGTATTCTTGCTTTTTTTCTCTCAGTGGAAGAGGAAGTGTTTACGTTTCACAATTGCAAGAGGGTACAGTCAGCAGCGAATGCTCTCCACTCCCTCTTTAAATCTTATTCCAGCAAAACTCTTTGTATAATTAGCTGAATCTCTTTTTTTATTTATTTTTTAAATGCTTTTAAAAAAAATCTTTACCTTTTTTTTTGGTCTTTTTAACTTCCAGGTGGTTCCAACTTGTTTTGAAGATACTTCTAAGCGTCTAGAAAGCCTGGGAGAATACAAGTCCTCTATGTTTTATTAATATAAACTTATACTTTGAGTATCTTTGAAAATGTCTGAAGAATTGTTCTAGATAATGCAAGAATAGGTATCCACAAACTAACAAGTGACATGGAAAAAGTAAGTAAGAGAAAAGTTTTCCTGTATACAATATGGAAGAATCAAAGGCATTGACTGAAATAATAATTTCAGTACATAACAATAATGAAAAGGAAGAACATGCTTACAGAATTCTATGTTAAACCATGGCACTCCCTGTAGCAGGATATCATGACTGACAAATGTTCACACAGGTTCATGAAGCCGTAGAACCGCAGATTGCTGAGCTAGGAAAACATAGCTACAAGCTTTGCTCTGTTCCCTAGGAATTGCTGGCTATTTTCAGGGACAGGGTCCTGGTCTAGAGTGCTTCTGTCTAATTGCCTGCTGTGCCCCTTGGTATAGCAGTTACAATATTATTCTGTTCTTAAGCGTTTCATGGCCAAAACCAGAAGAGCCTCCCAGTAACATGTTGTGATTTGGATTTCCTAGTGTCTTTCTCTCTTGCAAACAAAAACAAAAACAAAACAAAACAAATACAAAAACAACAAAAAAACAGCATACCAGGCAAACAGAATGCTTCAACCTTAGCAAACTACCATTCCATCTACATCTGTCTTGTTACTCCCACCAACTAGCAGTTATTGAGTGCTTTTCAATTGGCATTTATGACTGCCTCTAATGGCTTGCTTGTACATGAGTCTTGAATATCCTAACTAAATATTCAGTGATTTTTCCTTATTCTAATATCCTTAATTAGATTTATGAACTCTTTACTGTGTTTTATGTTGATGAGGGACTGAGAATAAAATCCCGAAATGCTCACTCTAATAAAATATCACAGCTAACCAACTTGTGCTTTTGCATGTGCTATTTCAGTGAATAATGAGCTTTAAATAATGTTCTGAATATGTTACTGAGGATGGGCTAAAGAAATATAGACTGTTGATCTATTACAATACATTAATAAATACACTATTACATACCATGTGCTGTCCATAAGGAATAATGGATCATGTTGTAAGAACAAGCTAAGGGCTAAGGGGCTTCAGGCTTTTTTAGAAAGTCTTGTATATATAACTAACCATTTTACATAGGAGAAATTAATATCTTTCCATTTCTATTCTATTTTGACTTCCTTTAGCTAAGTTCTTTGAATCTGGAATAAATTATTGAATGATGTATAAAAAATGGCTGTGGAATAAGATAGCTTTGCCTTTCCTTTTCATATTTAGAACTAATTAGCTTCTTTTCCTGATTAGATAGTGAAAATATTTAAGCAACATAAAGCATGGTGACTGTCAGCAAGTAACACTCTAATCAAATTGACATAAAACTTGCCATAAAACTGGTACCTAATGATAGTTACAAGAAACCTTATTATACCTTATGTATTTGCCCAAGATATGAAGATCGGCATATTTTTTCTTAACAGTAGCAGATCACTGCAGTGTCAATTCTCTGAGTATAGTCTGTTAAAGCAGTGTATAAGTACTCACACTTTCTATTCACAGGAATATTTATATTTTTTTCAGAATTACCTTCAGAGCTGATATTTATCAACACGGACTCATTGGATTTAATAGATTGGCTGTGACTGATGACAATTCAAGAACAAAAGAATGTTCTGCAGGCTTTTATTCTGTCGTGAGTTCTTGATAGTATAACAGAAACTCTAGTATGTGCTTAGTATCAGGTTCTTTTTCCACTCTTTCTAACAGTTACCGTTTTTTACTCTTCCCTGAGTAGTCAAGTGGATTCTGAAAATTGATTAAAACATGTTGATACTCCTGAACCTGCTACTGTAACTAAAATGATCCTTTGAAGTGGAAGTGACATATTAAAAGCTACTGATAAAACTTTTCCTAAGAAATACCCTTAAGAATACCAGTAGGTTATGTATATACACATTTTTGCTTCCACTGAACCAAATACATATACTCATACATATACATATGCATATGTAGAGCAAGGTACATTTCTTTACAGTGTTATTATTAACTTAGAGAGAAAAATATTTCATAAATTGCATTTGAAAAGCCTGGAAACCACATATGCAGGTATGTGTGAATATTTGTGTATCATCTATCTAAACTGCACAGCGGGATCAACATGAACCAAGCATGTAAACCTCAGCTCAGAGGTTCAGGTGTTTGATGGTCAGGTCTTTGTTTGGTGCACCAGTATCTGATTGTAAGTTCCTATTGTAGAGGAAATAAATATTGAAGTGTGAGGTAGTATGTGTGGTGAGGTAGCCATGAAAGATATGATAAGTTAAAACACAGGCAGAATGTAATTAGTAAGACAGAAATTTAAAAAACTTCAGGAAAAAAAAATGCTTTAGAAAAGCAGGAAATTTAGTCGTTCGTATCTATTGCGTATATTAATAACAACAACTTAAAAAAAAAAAAACTCTCTGTTATTAGATACTACCAGTTTTCTCTTTGGAAGACACTTTCTTTCCACCCCTTTTCATACATCAGGTTCTCTAAGCCTCTTATCATCCTGGTGGCCCTCCTCTGACATCCTTGCAGCTTTTTATATCTCTTGACCTTGCAAAACTGAGCGTTCTATCCTAGGCATGGTCCATCAAGTGCTGATCAGAGCCAAATAATAGTATTCCTTTATTGGCTGACTGTTCTTGTTCATGCAGCAGAGGAAAGAGTTAATCTTCATTGCTGCAGGGACACACTGCTGGTTTGTACTCAGCTTGCTGTCCCCAAGAATCTTAAGGTCCTTTCCATTAGAGCCACAGCCTAGTGGGGCAGGTGTCAGCCTGTACAGCTGCTTTTTCTATCCTAGGTGTAGGTCTCTACACTCATCTTTGTTGAACCTCCTGCAGCTCTTGTGAGCCCCGTTTTGTCTATATCTGATTTACGAGTCCCTTTGCTCAAAGTAATAGTTACCCAAATCAAGATGCTCAGAGAATGGGGAGGCTACAAATGAGTGGGTAAAATTGACTTTCAGTGTAGTCTAGTTACCTTGGGTTTACCTTGGTAGTTTGAGAGAACTTTAAAGGATTCTTTGAGAACTCTGAAGTTAGACTGAAGGAAAAAATAAAAATTAAAAAAAAATAGAGGAAAAGAAAACAAAATAGACCCAAGAAACCAGATCCATATAAATGGCCAACAATAACACTCTCCTGAAATAAATAATTTCCAAATCAAAAATGTGTTTTAGTCAATAGTATGATAATTTTGACAATTTTTTCTTTCATTTTTCTCAAATGGCATTTCAAAACAAACAAGCATCACATGTTGAAAGTCGCAATAAAATGTTGCTTTTCAAAGTGTTATTTGACTTCAAATGGTGTGCAAAATGGACAGTTATTTCAGAATGAATTACAATTTGGCACATCAGAACTGGACAGACTGAAACAACAAAACTGTTTTAGTTATTGAGTTTGCTTCTCATGAAAATATAGAAACTCTGAATTATTTTAAAAAGAAAAAAGCAAACCACTTTCTTCTCCTTGCAAATTTTCAATGACTTCAGCTCTGCCTTATTTTGAAGTAAAAATTAGGGTCAAAGTACTGGAATGTAGAAGCAGTGTAGCAGATTTTTTTTTTTTTATCAGTTCTAGTATGTACATATAGCAAAACAGTATCTCATTTTAAAGCCCCAGCTGACCCATAAGAACTTTCAGAAGAACCCAGGATGAATCTTTTCCAATGTAATTTTTATTTCTCGGTTTTTAGTGATAGAGGCTGGAGTATAACTACAACAGCTTTGCCAAGAAAGCCACAATTTATTCCTTGTGAGGATTTCATGACTGAGCACAGAGGTATAAACAAGACCTTTGCAATCTGTGCTGCTTATATGAGGTCTGTCCTGCTCTCAAAGCACCAACTCTGTATTTAATCTGTATATAATATTAGAGCAATAATCTTTGAATCAATATTTATAAATGAATGTTAATCTTTTATAGAGGATTCATTAACAAAAATCAAAATTTATTACACCATAAAAGTTAGTCATAAGATACTATATGGGATAATCTTACAATCCCAGTTGGCTGACTCTACACTGTAGATCTGTTACTGCAACCTGCATAAATATCCAGAAAATAATGTATTTTCTCTGTTTACTTTTCCTAGGATAAACAATGAAACAGTAAAAAGAGGCTAAGACACAACAGGGGATGCAAAACAGAAAAGCTACAACAGCCTACATGGGAGGATATTACAGAATTACAGTTGTTGTTACAATGGCTACCAGCTGTGCATCTGGAATGAACAGGTTTGGAGGCCATGAGTTTTAATACAGCAAAAACTTTTCCTGGGATGCTTGCTCCCTTACTTTATATGTTTTATTCCAGTCTTCACTTCAAATGCTTTAAAGAAGAATGGTCCAACAAGTTCTGTTATTTTTGTTGGTCTTCTTGTGAAGTGCTATGGGTAGGTAAAACTGAATTACAATTTGTGCTACTAATATTTCAGATTGCCATATTTGTTCACTGAAGGTTATCTGACCTCTTGTGCAGTTTTTGCAATGACAGGCAGTGGAAATACCTGGATGAATGAGTTCTGCAGTTCTGCTTTTACTGATATTGATCTTTACCCTGATCACACAAACAAGTAATTTAACTCTACCAGAATTCACATGACCTGTCTTGCAGGTTTTACTCCTACAAATACCTTCCTTTCCAAGTCTTAGTGGTTCTCTAAAGTATCATCCATTTTCTGCAGTGAATGAGACTGTGGCCACACTGAAAACAAGAGCATTCAACTACAGAAGTGCATTCAGGACCGTATCTTCATGCTGGCAATAACAACATACTCAGATGGCATAATTACAGCAATTCTGTCATTTTACAACTTTTGTGGGCTTGAGTTGGCATAACAGTTTCCTTAATTTACTTTTATTGTTGGTAATGAAAAAGAGTTCTGAGGAAAAAAAAAAAAAAGGAAAAAAATGCAGAAATATGGTTATACTGACAGTCTTGTGATTCACAGTCAAGATTAGAACTTTAAATGTACCACACAGTCCTTGAGGACTTGAGGTCATGGAATAAGGTGGGAATTGATTGGGAAGTCAATCATTCTCTGTATGACTGCTTCAAGACATATCTGCTGATATGCCCTTAGCTTGCAACTCATTCCTCATCCAAACTTGCATCTGGTCAGAGCACACCCCAGAGCTCACATGAACAAAGTGTCTGTATAGGAAAAATAGAATATATCGGGGGTAAGTTTGTGTGTCCAGGTCACCATCACATACTGTCAGGAGCTCTTTCCCCATTTTTCCCCAGCTTGAACACTACTGTCCTGCAGCTAATGTGAACAAGGTTGCTATGTCCTTAGATGCTATCATAATATTAATTCTAGTATACATTCTAAAATAACAAGGAAAAAAACACCAATAATTTTTTAAAATAATATTTTATCCTCTTTCCCCAAATATTGTCTCATTGTCTAACATTACAGGATGGTAATCCTGTCCAAATCTTTTCAGAAGAGGAAAAGTCAATTTATCTAGAAGCTATCAAATTCAGATGATTCTTAAAATTAATCTCTGAAGGAAAACTAGAGAACAAAAATCTGGCATATAAAACACCTTGACCGCCTAATGGTCCTGTATTTTAGCTATTGTTTTCTCCGTTTATTCTATGAACCATCAGTTAACTGTTCTTCAACTGTTATTGGGTTCCTTTTCCAGTGTTGTTCCTGAACCTAAAAACAATTTGGGAAAATGACATTCTCTATTCTCTCCTCTCCTTTTTTAATAGCTCGGACAACTCCCTTCTCAAATAAACTTCTGGCATTCACCAGTAGCCCTTTCTTTAATGAGATGTTCAGCTGGCAGTATAGCTTTCTTAAGTGTATACTGCCAGCTAATGGCAACTTTATTAGGTATCTGCAGTGAGATGATGAGCCACCTGGGAGTATTAACAGCTGGATTTACAGTCACAATGGTAGAGCATATTGAAGTCCTTCACTACACTGAATTACTCAATAATAGCTTTTGGAAACATAAATAATCAAGAAGCATCATTTTTGAAGATAAAAGCCAGGAACATGTCTGACTAATTGACCATGATGGCGGGCCCCCCCCTGCCAATAAGATGCATATCAGATTTTACATTGGTCTAATCTGTTGCTATAAACTGTGGTAGCCTGAGAACCTCAGAGATAATTCGAAGCAGGAGGGACTAAATTCCCTCCTGAAGAATGCCATCAGTGCTGCTGGTTTCTGGCTGGATCAGAATCCATGGGAGCGGGGAGAGTGTCAGACATGCTTGCAACAACAGGATGTTTTATCCAGTTTCTCTACACCAGGTTCAGAAAGTGTTAAACCCTAGTTTTTTTTCAGTCTTTTTAACTCTAGCTAATAAAGAAAGTGCTCAAAGTCAGTGCACACAAGTGCTCTCTTGGCTGGGAACAGATTTAAGTGTGAGCTCTGCAGCTTTGCTGAATTGAGACCCGTATTTACTAAACTCACTTTAGAGGCTTCATGACTGTGAAACAATGTAAAAAATAAAACCATAAAAGTTTCCATATATATGTTTTAGTTTTAAGTGTAATGCTTTGCAAACTGAGTGGTTTGGTTTTTTTTCTTGTTTTTCTTCTTGTTTTTTTTTCCTTTTTGTTTTCTGGGGGAAGGCAGGGGGAGCAGGGTGTATATATGATTTTTGTTTCTCATTTTTGAAATTTCCACAGAAGAAGAATCATAAAAATATTCATAACTACCCACTCAACCTAATTTTGCATAAGCTGTCCTCTGATAAACCATAAAACAGTTTTTAAAAAGTCATCAAATTTATTTTTTCTCAATATTCTGTTTCTTCTTCATCTGCTATTTTTATTGTCAAAAAATAAAATAAAAAAATTCTCCATGTTCCCTTTACAGATACTCAGAATTTCCATAATTACTTTTCTCTGAATATCAATATGTGAAAAAAGAAATCACTTCACGAATAAGAACAATTTAAAACTTCAGGGCATATTATGAGTGCCTCAACTTACATAAACTGCTACCAGAGAACTTATTTCACTAACTGCTTGCAAATAGAAACGACAACGTTTTACTCACTACTTCATGTAATTAACTGGTGAGATATACAATCACTTCTCTTTCTCTCTCCAACCCAATGGGTATTTAATTATTCATACAAACTGGAGTAGCTTCAACAAAATAAATATAAGAAACCCACGCTAAGATATCTAACAGCCTGGTGATTTGCACACACTTTAGAAGATTTAAGTTTCTCTTTTGTGTCAGAAAGTGAGAGGGCTTTGATTCTAGCAACTCACAATTTGAGTCAGGACAGGGGCATGAAGACACTTGGTGCCTGAACCTGGAGGACAACCTTTACGTATGTCTCATATATAGGAAAGTAATCCTATAATTAAGACAGGGCTGGGCAGAACACAGAACTTTCTCCCAAAATATTTACATAAATTAGCACTCCCACTCTTGCAAGCCTTTGCTCCTCTTTTCTCTGCAGTCCTTGGCGTTGCAGGTCTCAGTCTTGGAGACCAGCTATCTTTCCCACTTTTGTCATACTGTTGCTACTCTGATACCTCCTGGGGTAAGGCCCTTCCTGTAAAAAAT
Organism: Tinamus guttatus; assembly: GCF_000705375.1. Next base: position 30,304 of record NW_010579523.1, on the reverse strand, counting down.
CTCAAGACATATATGCTCTTAAAGACTTACCTTGGGGTAGGAAATAATATTTCCTGCTGTGCAGTGTTGCATTTTAGACTTTTTGACTCTGCCTGTAGAAGTATTCCTTTGGCCACAAGACATACTCCATATACATCAGCTGAGTGGAGAAAGATCATACTGATCAAATCATAGTTCCCAACTTCGTGTGTGTCCTCCTGTATCCATGAGTGTGCAACCCAGTATGTGTTACCCTGTCTCTGGGTTCAGTGTTTGGATAAATGATGCAATGTTGAGCAGTGTTAGAGAAAAGAGAGCATAAGCTGTGGGAGCAGAAACTCCAAAATAAACAAAACAGATTATTGCAACCAGGCTAGGACACAAATTAAGAACTAAAGACATGGGCGAAGCCAGGAGGCTGGACATGTGAGCATTCCCCAAAGGTAAAAATTGTGTTTCTTAAAAAGAGAGCTCACTGGAGTAGTCAGGGTAGACAGTGCATACTTGTTGTGTGGGCAAAACAATTATATAGAAAAAACATATCCAATTATTAATTAATCAGGAATGAGAAGTTATTCCTCGAGCTGATAAACTGAGAAAGTCCCTGCATTTCAGCTAACCAGTTCAGGCATTCACAATTTTAATTAGGGACCTGGACATGAGGAGGACAAATAGTGCAGAAATTGCTGAAATAATTAACAAACTGCAAACACACTGAGCATGAAGCATTTTAGAGCTCCTGCCATTTTCTTTCTTTCACTGTCAACCAGTCAGATAAAAATTTGCTTAGAGGAAAGCATCCCAATTCAGACTCAAGGGACCTCAGCGTCTATTGGAATTAAGACAATCTAAAACCAGCTCTGTTCTGCCTCAAAAAGGTAAATGAACCTTCTGTGGAAAGCAGAAGTGCGAAAGGTTCAGAAGAAACCCATTACAAGCTTCAGCACACACTTGTGACAAGAATTGTGACTCTATATTTGCAAGAACACAGTCTCCCCTAGGGATGTGGAGTGAACAAGTTAAAGCATCGGATTCACTTCAGCTCTATAACTTCATCTCACAGGCAGTGCTCTAATTGTTCCCAGCAACATTGCTTCTTGTATACATGAAGATACTTTAGAAATCTTAGGAGCAGAGCTGTTAAAGGCTGCTAGTCAGAACATTTTCTATTAAGTTAGAATGTAACTGACTATGCTGTTATGTCAAAACTGGAGTGTTATATTCAAGTGCATCTGTTTCAAAACATATTTTCTTTGGAAAAAAAAAATTCTTTTTTTTCCCTTCTTCTTAGGGGATAGGTGAGGTATCCAGATTTTTATGGATGTGAGTCCAAAATGCAAACTCCTCATTAGGAATATGGACGTTTCTACACAACATGGGAAATGAAGAAGCTTCAAAAGCCTTGAAAGTTGCCTCAAAATGAAAGTGCCATCTTGTTGACAGCTGCAATTCTTTATTTTTTTTTTTGCCAGAAACTTAGTAGAGCTGCCAGTAAATTGACTTCTTTGCTCATATATGGAGAATTATATGTCAAATTTTCTTATCTCTTCATTGACTTCCACTCTAATTTTCTCTCTTGCTTAATAAACCTTTGTAGCCTATTTTTTTGCATGTTGGTTACACTAGCACAGAGAATTCACACTGCATGTGCACAAAGAATACTTCCATTGTTACCAGAATTTTACATACATGCGCATGCAAACTTATGTTAATATAAATGCACTTTGCTATGTATCCCCCTGGATGAGCGTTTTTTTTTATCAGTATAGTCAGCTAGGGGTATACCTCTGAAGTTCTGTCTTTGATAAACAGGCCTTGCTGTAAACTAGACCCCAGGCTTCTAGTCCTTCGGTCCTCTCATCTTTCACAGGATCTGAAGACTTCCAAGAAAATGAATTCCAGGAGTTATTTTTATGAGTTAAACAAAGAAAGCTGTCTGCAAAAGCCTTGAAGCTAATGAAAACTAGGTAGTTATAAGCAAGGTTACAAATTCTTGCATAGCAGTAAGAGATTTTCCTAGTAAGTAGAATCTATACAAGCTAACATCCAGGAAGTATTCTCCTCTGATCATCAGTAAAGGCCTTACTATGTGGACTACTAAGAACAACTAAGACAAAGCATCAGGTGAGATCTCAGACTTGTAGCAGAGTAGCTTGATCAAGCTGTTGCTATATGCTTTTTCTCAAGAAGTAGTAACAAAGAATCTCCTCTCTAGACAGGATAGAAAGGTATTGCTGATTTTATGTACATAGCATTTACTGTAAAATGTCTATGCAATGCCCATATTTCCACCTCAAAAATGCAAACTCAGAGTAAAAACTGTTATGAATGGAAATAACTATGAACACCGGCTTGTTAATGGCTCTTGTTCCTTTTTTGGTTTATTCTGCAGTAAAAAGTTTTGAGCAAACATTAACAGCAGGATAGTTTTGTCACCATGTTTCACTTTATGGGCTTTTTTTTTCCCCACATATCCTAACCTCTCGATTCCTTTTTTAATGATGGCCTTATATGAATCCCTACTCACATTTCCTGCACTGCCAGTTAATTGTCAGTTAATTTCAGAACAAAGTAAAGGGGTCAAAACTGCACAGACTATTTTCTTCTGTGAATTCAAGGTCTCCTATAGACATGAAATTTGTTTGCATCATTTCCAGACCTTAATTTTCAAGTCCTCTATTAACCATACAAAAAGACCAAAGTAGGGCTAGTTCTTGCCTTTGACTACTTCTCATTCATGTGTGCACTTAATACAAGTGAACATGCAAATCCTGTAAGCTGTTTGCCTAACCACCTTCCAGATTCAATTGCAGTCATTTGCAGGTATAGAACTGCATTCACCTTAAACATTTAATTTTCATGGCATGCCTTACCTTTTAAAAAAGGAACCAAAGTGCATATAGATCCTCATGCAAAGCTCAGAACAGAGAACACAAATGCCATGGGAATCAACCCCTAATTGTGCTTACTTTTTCCCTTTCCTTTTTCCCATCAAACATGAAATTAAATGACTGCAAGCCCAGCAGCTACATACTTAAGAGGTTCTAGTACCAGAGTTTTGCCTCTCTCATCTCTAAAATATTGTAACCAAGCAACTGAACTCTCAGGCTATTTAACCAGTGATATAAAGTCATCATTTTGCTATATTGGTTATAAACTCATGTCTTTCCCTCCAGCAGATTTTTTTTTTCATTGTATACTTTCTCCCAGCTAGTATTGTTTTGACTGGTTTCCTTCTGGAAAGTGGTAGGTTGTCCAGTATGCAAGCTACTCCATATCTTGATGGTGGAAGCATTCCTTAAAAAAAAAAAAAAAAGTAAAATTCCTCATCAGGTCCCATGTAGACGTAAACAGGTCATCCTTCTATCAATGTTCTTATCTTAAATCTGTGCCATTGCAGAATTTTAAAAGAACAGCCAAGTCGAAGAGTGTAGTAGCACAGCCAAGAGAGTGATAAAGGAGAAAAAGAGAAAGAGATATAAGACCGGGCTTGAAAATGAAGAGCAAAAGGAAATGCTTAGATTAGCAGGTTAAAAAAGGCTCAGTAAGGACAACTCCACCCAGTCTGTCACAGATAACATAGCTGAATGGCTGGGCACCCCAAATGTACCAACTTTCAATTTGTGAATCTCTCTGGAGCCAAAATGCTTAGTGCTGCAAATCATCTGCTGAGAGAACCTTCAAACGCTTGGAACTTATTGATACAATTACTTTTGTGCTCCTGAACTGAATGCAATGTTGCTTGTTTGTAAACTTTTTCTGCAACTGCAAGAAAAAGAAAAACAAAAAGTGTTAATCTGTGCAGCACATATTGTCTGGGTACGCTTCCTCACTGATCAAGCTACGGCTAAGAAATTCATTTAACCTTTTAGTGTCAAGTTTGATGGACCCAAGGTGACACTGTGTTTTTGAATTGCGGAGTACAGTTTATGATTGCAATAAACCTGAAGGAAAAATTGATGTTGACAAAGATTATATATATATTTTTCTTCTCCTGCTGGTAAGACAGAAATGTGACAAGTGTCACTTTTTAAAAAGCAGTAGCCTCACGTACAATATGAGGACAAGGTTAGTCATCAATCATGTCTTTTCATAAGTCTTCACTGATGAGTTTGACTTTGGACCTGCAATCTTTGAACCTTGATTCAGCTTTTGTCCCAGAATCATAGATTCATTCATTCATTCATAGATTCATGGATTTTTAAGGCCACAAGGGACAATTACAATCATCTTCTGTGACATCCTACATTACACAGGCCATAGAGTCCAAGTTTTCATTCTCTCTGCCCCTATTTCTTTCCAAATGTTATCACATTGTTCTTCTCTCTCCAGCCTTCACTTGCCTACTAAACTCATTCTGATGCTTAAACATTGTTCAGGATTGCTTCTGCCTCCATATCTCCTTGATTAAGATGTCTTCCATGAAAAATCTTTCACTGAAAAATCCTAGCATGAACCTTGTGCCTAGCACGACCCATAGTCATTGCTTGTTAAACATGAAAATGTCACCCCTGTTCCTTAAAAAAAAACACATGCCGTGTGCAAGTCTGCATCAGTAGAAATGCTCCTTCCTTGGTGCTAAATCTTCCTCAAATACTTTCTTGAAATATATGCATTTAACAAGTATTTTTCCAGAAAACAACATCATCTGAGTAGTTTGCAGTGGAGTTACAAGTACTATTTTTATTCATATCCACACATTTTTGAGCCTCAGTCTCCTATTTCCTTTTATTATTATTATTATTATTCTTTTCCCTTTACCTCCTAAGTCTGTTTGAGCCTGTCTCTTTCCTTCTCTATCTGCTTCATAAAAATTTAAATGTTAAGGACTTCTCAGTTCACAGGTAAAATAAATTGTCAGTATATGCCTAGTAACAGTTCATAGCTTTTTATTCCCCCCACCCCTCTTGCAAAAATTAATGGGATGAACCACTATGCCATTGTGTCCTTGATACATAATTTGTTATAAATAATAATACAAATGATTACAGGGAAAGCTACTACTGGTAGGAGTGCATCAGTTTGCCAGCATGGGGATAAATAAGACAGCTCTCTCTGTGGGTGACTCTGTCATCACGTTTTGTACCAGCGCTACCCAGCAGGCTTAACAATGTGAGTCCTGTCATGGCTAGTCTCAAAGTTTCTTCGGAGAGAAAGAAGCTGGAGGGCTAAAGCCCTTTTAAACAGAAATAACTAAAAGGAGTTAAAAATAAGTGGCACTCTGATGGTCCGCTGTGTCGGATATATTTAATTGCCCACAAGCTGCATATCTTTCCGTCTTTATTATTGCACAAACCTGCTGCATTTCTGTGGTGCGGCAGTTACTCAGGTTTTATCTTCTACAGAGACAAGCTGTAATCTCTTTTATAGGGAGAGGGAAAAAAAAAAAAAGAATCATAACAGAGAAGGCAATTACAAGAGCAACAGTCAATGCCAAGGATCGAGAAAGGGCTGTGTTGTCATCACCCAGGTGCAAACCAGCAGATTGAAAAAGGTTGCAGCATATACTACTACTACCCCATAAGTGAGGGTACTTGGACACAGCAATATCCTGGAGAGATCTGCTGCAAAACTCTTTCTATAGTTCCTTTCCCATTCTTGAAAATGAGTTCACCTTCTTAATGATGGTAGTTTGTTGATATTTCCTAATTATTTATATTTAAACCTCATTTAAATGAGATATTGCTGTGCAAGCTGATATACAAATAAATATTGCTCAACCATCAGTTACTAGAATTTCAAGACTTTTTTTTCTTTTTTCCCTTTTTATTTTCCCTTTACCCTTTTTATTTGAAAATATGAATTTACTAGATCTCTTTGATGCACTGCCAGAAGAAATATGTTATAGCTTCAGAAGAGTTACACAGAAGACTTGACAAATCATAGAGATCACTAGAACATTGAGTGCCAGACAGTGCAGGGCTGTACTTTATACTTGTCTTGTTGTTTTGCGTTATTTTTCCTTTAAAAAATAAATACATATATATTCTTTCATGTGCTTTGTAACTTAATAGAAAAGTATAATTCTGATGATCCAATTGTCTCTTCTGGATGGGCTATGCCCTTCAAAATGAAATGAAACTTTGAGTGATGTAATTTTTAAGCAGTCCCATATCATTCGGTGCATTATGAAGATGTAGTCTATTAGGGCAATGCATGTCACTGGGGAAAATGAGTGCCAGATACCAGAATAGTTCAAACACCAATGAGCAGAGGCAAACAATATGAAACCCTACATTTCAGCTTTAGTAACAACAAAAACTCAATTCAAAAAGTGATCAAACAGACATTTAATTCTTAAAGAGTATTTTTGGAACATTTTATTCTAAACAGATTCATTTGTATTTCAGTCTTTTGATTCTAATTCATGACAAATGTAGTAACACTGTGATATTTGCATTTCTCACAGAACTCACATAATTTTAATTTTCCACATATTTATTATTCATCATTTGTATTACTAAGGAGGCTCAATGTACCCCCTGTCATGGCATCTATGTAAATGTGGAAAACAGTTAGCCTTAGCAATAGCTTTTAGTTGCTGCTGGCTATTTTATCAGGTTGCATTAGCTGCTCTCAAAAGTTCAAAATCCAAATTATTTTTCCTTATAGAAAGGGTATAATTGCATTCAGTATCAGGTGTTTTCAAGAACAATGCTTCCTCCATGGCTTAGGCAAGTATTCTGTTTCTTACACTTGCAGATATTCTTCACATTATAAAATGAGAACATGATATTACAGATCCAACAAATTGTCCAGCACAAGGAGGAATATATGGATTTCAGCAGGCTTGCAGGGCAGGATCAATGCCATGAATTACTTTTAACCACCTCATAATGGAATGTTCCCATCAGACAAATGATGGAAATAGCTCACAGGGAGTGGCAGGGCTGGTAAAATGAAGGGATCAAAACTATTACATTCATTGCGGGAACTAGCTAGGAGAATATATTAAAAAAGATAAAAAAAATAAATAGGGAATGCAATAGGAATGGGAGAAAGATTTGAAATATCTGGAAATTGTGGTAGCACCTCTCCCTGACATTCTAAAAGTGTAAATTCTGCAGTCACAACCCAAAACCCATATTAATCTCTAAGAGAGGAAAGACTGATTTTATGAAAGTATTCTGTCCATAATTGCAGGAGCCACAGGTGCTTAGCTGTTCAGAAATTTGGGATGCTTAATTTACCTGACTATGCCATTTAATTTGTATGTCACAAAATCTTGATCTACATTAATACACATTTTTGTGTTGTTTATACTTAATTTCCAGTGTGATTTACAATCTAGGTAAGAGTCCTATATTTAAATTAGTAGATACTGATAAGCTTTATGACAGTGGCTTAAATATTGCTGAAGAAAAGAAGCTTTTAGGAGAAACAAACAAACAAAAAAACAGAATATATATGTTAGTATTAAAGGACTGTGAGATAACCAGCTGTAGATTCAGTTTCACAGGACTGAGTTCCACATAAGAAATCATAAGCTTTCTTTTCCAGTCTCTGGAGATACTTTATTTAATTCCCTTCTTCTTCCAAACCTGTTTTCTGTCCATTGATGGGTAAAGGCTGCATGAGCTCTCATGGCAGCACTAATGTTTAAAATTTCAGAGGCTTTTCCAAAAGGGCTTAAAAACTGTCAGCTTTGAAATGCAGGGTCCGAATTGTTGTAAAATTCAGTTTTAATAACTAGAGGAACTGGCTGGTGCCCTTATAGAACCTCAGAGATACTAAAAAGTATGAATACTACAACCGAAGTATAAGCTATGGATGTAGCTCATGGCCAGCTTGGTAACTCCATGCCACAAAATCTCTTTCACCAATATATATCTTTGAGTAACCGCACAGCCATGGGGCACTGTTCAAGTTGCCATCATGGATGTGACCAGGGACAGCAGTGTAGGAGGGGGATGCAACATATATGTTGAAGGGAGTGGGTGCTGCAGATGCTGAGATGTGGTGAACAAAGACGTGCTTGAAGCACATATTTGCTCCATAATCCACTGTTAGAGACGAGGTTAATTTAAACTTGTGATTAATATGCTCTACTTGATATTTTCCTTTTTTTTTTTCAGTATTCATTACCTCTGACAAACAGGTTCTTTATTTTTTCATCCTTTTTCCTCATATTTTGCCATTTGAAAGAAAGTGTATATGTGCTACCAGTTGAAAATTGTGGCTTGTGAGCAAAGAACTCCCTCCCCAAGTATGCTTTTGAAGTAAATCAATATCTTTCAAAAATAGAAGGCCTGTGCACCTAATAAAAGTAGAGGAAACTTAACTGTGGACAAGCCCAATGTTAAAACGTAATGAAACAGGATAAAAAGATTTATGTTAGAAGCAAGCTGCTAAAGTGTCTGAGAATAAAGAAGCAATAATAAAAAGTTTTTCATATCTGTCAAAAGCAAGAAACTTGCAAGAGAGTTTATGGGATTTACAAATGATCAAGATGTAAAAGAATCATACGAGGAAGATAATGTCATAACAGAAAAGAAAAATGAATTCTTCATATCCATGTTCACCGTGAAAAAGGGAAATTCTGGTGCTTCTCTGTATGAGGGCTGGGTTTGAATGTCAGTCCCAAAATGAAATGTTGGCAGAAGAAATTTTAGAACATATCAATAAAAAGTAAGAAATCTTCAGGGCCAGATGGTATTTACCTAAGAGTTTGAAAGGAATTCAAATATATAATTACTGAATTAACTGTGGTTTAAATTTTACTGTTTTAGGACAGGAGATAAAGTGAAAAGGGAAGGAGAAGGAGAGGGCAAGGGCAAAAAGAAGGAGGAAAAGAAGGGACATGGAAAGGGAGAAGGGATTTTTTACTGTTTTTTATTCAGCAGAGAGAAATTCCATAATTCAGAAGACCACCTTAGCAATTTAAATAACGTAGAAGCACTTTTTTAAAAAATATTTTGAGCATTTAATATTTTGGGTGGCTTAAAATAAAGATATTCATCTTTGTTTCATTTCATTTGTCCAGGATGTGGTAGCTATCAAATCAGAGCTCTTTCTCTGTTCATTAACAAAGAAACAATGCAACAACGTTAACAATAAAAACCATCCAAAACTGTGTCTAATTCTTGCTCTCTAAAAGGAACGCTAAATTCACTGCTGATGACATGGCAATTTTCCAATCAAACATTTCTTTTGGTCACAAAGATAGAAAGCATCTGAAAATGAAAACGCATTTTGGCAATAACAGCTTTAACAAAGCTCACTACACAGTGGCTGCTGTCTCTGTGAAATATTGGGCTTTGAAGGGTAATACTAATTCAGGTAGCATAGCACTGCATACAGGTAAGGGGTCCAAAGACCTTGAATGTTGAAAAGAACTACAGATCTTCAAAGTCACACATACAAACAAACAAACAAACAAACAAAAAATAGCGGGATGTAATGGAGACCTGAATAATGTAAAAGCTTTTGGCTGCAAGGCAAGCAAGGTGAGGAGAGGGAGAAAGAGAAGGAAAGCAGGAGAAAGAGAGAGAAGTCGAATATGAGTTTTAACCATACCAAACAGAAGATGATAGTTGGCACCTCTTGTCTAGGTCTCATAAACAGCAATGTTGAGACTTAATGAGCAGTTCAACATCAGCACTGGCCTGAAAAAGGCAGTGGGATAATTACACTGAGTTGAATCACATGTGAGTTTTTGTGATAGGAAAAAAAGGATGGCTGATTTGGATTTTGAGATTCTAATAGATGGGTAGCAAAAAGGAATTTTGTCAGAGCTGGAGGCCAGTTGATCATGATAGTCAGGAAAAAAAATAGTCTGGTCAAAATTTGAAAAGGAAAAGTCTAGGATTTAGGAAAATAGAATTTAGGAGAATAATTGCAGGGATGTCTAGTGACCTAGAAAAAGATTCAAACATGTTCTGAAACAGAATGCATTCACCTGCTATGTTAAAATTCTTTATGGCCATTGGTCTGTCTGTTAGTTTGTCTGAAAGGCAGCAACAAAAAGGCCGTAAAGAAAAAAATAGATTTCAAAATATACAAATACAAATACTTTTTAAAAAAATGTTTATGATAATAATATAGTTTGATGTTCCTCTGATTAAAGTCAATGACAAAATCCCATGGACTTCACAAGTAGAGTTGGGCAAACTTGTAAATTTGTTAAAAACAGTGTCATTATTTCAAATCTTTGCGGGAGAGACAAGAGCAAAGGACAGTGCAAGGACCAAGCACACTGTCTGCAGACAAGCAAGATAACACACGAGGAGTTTAGTTTGTCAGTAACTTGGGTTTTGGGGACGAGAAATGATGTGTCCAGCAGAATGAGGTCTTGGTCTCATTTTAAGACCTTGGGTTCTGCCTCAGTTCAAATACTGTTACTAATGTTAAATTTCAGTACAGAAGCATTATTAAAAGGAAACCACAGTTACTAGCAGGAAATATTCTCTCTTCATCCAGTCTACATTTGCATGAGTTGAGCTGCAACTCTGCTGCTGGGATCTGTAGTAACCAGGGGACATGTTTCCAAACTCAAAATGATGGTTGATGACAGTTGTTCTTTTTGATGTACTAGTTAGTAAAGACATGGCTATCAGGAAATATCCTGAGTGAATGTTTGTTGAATTTCTAAAGTGTTGATGACAACATACATATATCTCAGTGAAATTTTGGTGGAACAGACAGATTGATGACACAATGTATTTGTATGCTTTCTATCTAAACAACATATGTACATATAATGCAACATTATCTTACAGGCTTATAACGAAGATTTACCAAGATGACTACCAAGTCATCTGAACAGTTTAGTGCTGCTCTGTGTAGATTGAGAATATGGGGATTTAAACTATAAAAGTATAAGATACTTTAAAACAGTGACAATTCCTTCCATAACAATTTGATGGTGCATGTCTTTAAAAATCTCAGTTAACTTTGGAGACTCTTTCTGTTCTCATCTATTGTAAGTTTATACCAATACACCTCCATCAGCATTATCAGTAGTCCTTATTTATACTAGTGGAACTGATGACAGACTCAGGACTTGGGTACTAGGTCACAGAATATCTGTAACCTGTCTATGGAACTTCCACAAATCTTCCTTCACAAATGTTCCTTCAGATCTGCTGCTGTTAAATGGTTAAAATTTGTCTTTATTTCTTGCTATTCCTAGTATCTTGGAGAGGTGATATAATCATGGGAATTCAAGATAAACGTATTTGGACAAACAGCTTCCTCAAAATATTTTGATCAAAGAAAGCAACAGGCCAAGAAAAGCTATTAATAATTCAAGACCTTAAGGTGACTTTGCAAAGTTGATAAGGGATCAAAATGTAGATATATTTTAAATCAATAAACTAAGGAAATACATTTTTAATATATTTTGAAACTGGCACATTAGATCTGAGAATCACTGAGAGAAGATGAACCTTTGATGATATATACATGAATCCATAAACTCAAAGGCTTAGTTCTGTAGCCGACAGGACTTCCAGCTTAGCTTATGTTAGTGTCAGGTTCCTCTCTGAAGATGACCACTGGCCTTTTTTTCAGAGTAAATCGGATCTGTAAAAGCAAGTAGGGAAATAATCTATTGATATTAAAGGCATCTCCAGCATGTCATAGGTGGAATAATACTGTGCTGTGCACGTGTGAGCAATACAGAGTGTTTGTTAGTGAATCCTTTACAAGAAGAGTCCTGGAAGAACTCACTACTAGAATTCTAAGTAAAAGCATCATGTTAAATTTACAATGAGGCTTATTTTTTTCTGTTTATTCAGCATACTGTTTACCATGGCTCTCAAAATGCTTAGCCACCATCTTTCTGCTGTATATTCAATACAGATAGTGACTATTATGATAATAATAACAATAATAATAATAATAGCAGTAACAGGAAAGATGTTTTTTCTTGATACTTCCACTCAAATATCTCAGAAAAAATAAGACTCCATTTCACATGCAGAGAAAGTAAGAGTGATTTTAACCTTTTTAATAAATATGGAAGGAGAAGCAAAACAAAGTTATATTGAATATATATTTTAGTTCTTCCTTTTAAATTTCATTTTATTCTTTGGTTCAGGGAACTTATTCAAGCTAATTGTGCAAGCTAGCAGCATATATAGGGTAACAGTTTTGTGTCTGGCACACTGAGACACTCTGAGCTAATGCATATAAGCCATTTCAGTCATATGGATCTTCTCTCATTAGATTGATCAAGACTGTATGTACTAAAAGAAATCATTGCCTTTCCCTTGATTCCCTAATCAATATTATCCTCACATTATTTTTTTTCATTTAACTCTATTTTTTCTATTTTTTCCTTGTTTTTATTCATCTTTCCCCCAAAACATCTTTGTCACCCTAGTACTATTGTCCACTCAGTGAGCTATTTTTGAATTTTTACTTAAAAGATTGGAGATGTCTTTCTTCCCTTTCTTGATATCTCTAAGTCTCTACTCTGGCTTTCAAAGCAGAATTCTGGGGAGTAGAAGAGGAAGTCTGGAATCCCACCTGCAGGATGAAGAAGGATTTGAAGAAGAAGTCTTCCAACGTCTTCAACCACTAAAAAAGAAGAGTCAATCCTCTGCTATATACATAATATATATATGACAGGTGTGTAGATCAAAGTAAGGCAGTTCAGCCTCTCATCTCATATGAATGGCAAATTTGAGGCTGAAGGTAAGCACCTTAGCTCTAGGGAGGGAAAGGATTTCAGTGATGGCTTTCTCTTTTGCACCTGGTATTCCTGTCTGGCAGAAGTGTCTCTACTCTTAGCATACTGTGTACAAAACAACGAGGACAAAAATCTCCTCGCTCAATCTGAGGACAAGAGAAACCTGCTTCACCTTTGTTGTTTCTGCTTCTAGAGTCAGGTGCCTCATTTCTAGGCATTTTAGTACTGAGACCTAGGGTCCTTCTTAAATCGTTCATGTTTTGCCTTGAGGTCCTTTAAAAGAGTGGGTAGCTCTGTTTCTGACAGTGTGAGTATGAGAGCTTTTCTCTGAGAAAAATCCCACTGAAACCTGTGAGATTCATCCCTTTATAATGCTAATTATTGCATGATGTGACCTTAAGATGTGACAGAGTCAAAAGAAAACCTAAGGCTTGCTATTTGTTCAGATTCAAAACAGATTGAAATCCCAGGATGGCTGTGACACCCCACTGTGACCCATTTCCCCCAGTGTTGTCAGATCAGAGCATTCTCAGGATGCAGGCAAGTTTCGGAGCAGAAAGTAACTCTTGAAAGAGCCACGCCGTCTCACTGACACAATTTCACCAAATGCTTATCGGAGGTTTCTCAGCACAGCCTGCTCCTCCTGTGAACAGAAGGACTGGGATGTTTGAACATGTCTGAATCCCAGAGGGACCCAAACTGTTACACTGAAGGATGGTTGCAGGTATCTCCTGCCCATTCCATTCAGGGGTTCTGTCCCAGTGATGATACCCCTCCAGGACACCCTCCTCCACTTCCAGTGGTCACAGGGCATTTATTTAAGAAGCAGCAATGATGAGACCTTTGCCATGATGAGCCAACTTGTCTCATCAGGGAACAAAGACCCATTTCTGTCTGCTTTCTTAGCAGAATATATTGAAAAAACAGGTTCAGAAGATGAGCCTATGGAGAGCAAGCATGAAAATAACATCCAAATGGCAGGAAAAAAAAAAAAAAAAAAAGGGTTCCTAGATACTCCAAAAAGCAAAGGCTGTTTAAATTAAACAGCTTTCCAACTAGCAGCTCTTGCAAAGGTACTGGTTATCATTCCATTTTTCCAGAAACTGGCAAGTACCCCATACTATTATGAGAGAATATAATCTTCTTTCTGCTGCATAGTTTGTTTTTAATAAATCACACAAAGAGTTTTTATATCATAAGCCTCCAAAATAAAACTTGTATTCACATATCCCATATAAATAAATAAAATAATAAGTACACATGCATGCACACATAAACAGAAGCCAAATAATTACTGAGTTGCCAGGGTCCCAAATGTTGGATTGTAAATTATAGATTGGTTTGGGAATTTTGCCCTGTTTGACTCTGTTGTGATAAATATGCTTTAAAATATAAACTGTGTGATGCTGATATACAGTGGGTGTACACACGGGGAGCCTGGGTTCCTCTGATATATTATTCTGGCTAGCACAGAAAGGTCAGTGTAGTACCTGCATCTGGAGCAAAGAAAACTTGTGTAGTCCTGGACTTTGTCATGATTTTTCTTTGGCAGCTTACTCCTTTTCCCTATGTTAACAGTGGGAGCGTTGATTTAATAGTTAGAGGAAACAAGGGTTGTCATGTACATTTATAAAGCGGCAAGGTCATCAACTCCAAATGCATACACTAAAATGCATAAAATATTTTAAAATAATAGGTTCCTACAATAAAAATATGGGTTTTTTTTGTTTGATGCTATTATATGAGCTTGCATTTTAGGTGTACATTCTTCCAGGTTCTTCTTGTAATGATGATACCTATAATTTTGTGCAAAGAAAGAAATAAGATTTTACTGTTATAAAAATCACATAAATCTGAGAGATGCGTATTGGGAATGAAATAAATTATGTGAGACTTATGACAAATTGATAGAACTAAGTAAAGATTGTCTAATGCACGAAAATAAGAAACTGAACTTGAACTTAAAGTAAAATTAACTTATTTTAATTCCAGCCTATGTTCTATTTAATGCCATCCCAAGATGTGACTGGGTGACATTTCCATGAAGAGCATCAATGCCAGTGTATGAGGCCAGATGTATTAGTAGTGGATCATGAAGCTTCAGCACTGTGTGCTGCTTCACAGCAGAGAGATACAGAGAGAACGATGTGTTAAGAAGAAATCGTTCCATTAAAAGGCATCCCAGAGATACCTGATTTCCATGTTTTCTTTTTCTTTTTCCTTTTCCTTTTCTTTTTCCCTTTTCTTTTCCATTCCTTTTCCCTTTCCTTTTCCTTTCCCTTTTCGTTTTTCTTTTTCTACAGGCTGGTTTGCATTCACAGTTATAGTAACTGTGTGGAACTCCCGTATCCTTATGTCATGTGGGATGATGGTGCTGAATGTAGTCTTAACAAGTTCTATTATTGGCATCAGATTGGAGAGATTTAATATTCGGGCCGGTAGCACTTTCTGTTCAGTGGATCCTCCAAAGGCAGGAGAAATGGACTGAAAGAAACCTCATGGAGCTCCCAGAAGTTCCCCAAAAAATGGAGTTCCCCTCTAGCGGGGAATAATGTAACAGCAGAGGTTGGGGGCCAGCGACAGTTTTGCTGTCTACGTCTAATCTCTACTTTTTTTTTTACTTTTTTTTTTTTTCTTCTGTAGTCTGGGAAGTGTAGCAACAGTTCGTTCTTTAGGAGTTCATTCTTTAGGAGTTCATGGCTAGTTTTGTATCTTTAAGAGAAGTTGTGCAACAGCTGGTTTTGGTGTGGATGATTGACCCAGAAAATAAAAACAACAACAAAAAAAAAAATAGATCCTAGATAAAATCCTCTATATCATTGGAAAGAGGAGGAAATGCGGATAAGAAGAGACAGGAGAAGGAACAAAAACCTGTGCACAATTGATAGTCTAAAAAAATTACCTTTCAATCCTGGTATTTCATAAGGAACAATTTAAAATCTTAAGTGGCATAAATTCTTTGTCTTTGAAAAGAGGTGGCAGGCATTTCCTGTGTATTGCAGGTGTATTAGGCCCACGGATAGGGTATAATAGGCATGGAGCAATTGCTTGACGCAGAACTGCTTCAGGCACACCAATCTACAGGTGCTGGCGTACTACAATTACAACAACTAGGCTGAATTACAGCTACCCAGCAGAGATGTAATAAAGGTATGAATTATTGACTTGGCATCATCCTGAGACAGCTTTGGTCACAGCCTTGCTATGTTTTGGAGATGATAGAATGAGATTTGTGTGATGTAAAATTATAATCAAAGACAGCTCAGGATGAAAGATGACCGCCAAGGTTATGAACCTTAGTGGGAAGCTGCACACTCTGATAAAAAAGGAACTGCAAGGGAGAAAGTATTGATCATTTGGTTGCATGGAGCCAGCCTAAAAGACCAGACTTCATTCAGAATTTAACTTTAGGAGTTTCTCACATCCAAGCAGTACAAATAGAACTCTGAATAATTGTGTCAGAGTTGGTAAGGATGGGAACAGGCTTGCTTTGGGAATAAATGCACCAAGCAACAGCTTCATCCACTGGCTTCATGCAGGATGCCACAAGGGAGAAAGGAAGGAGCGAGGACGGCAACAGCACCTGTTATTCTAGTCCCAAAACATAGGGAGCATGGGAGTAAGGATTAAGATTTACAGAATTTCTTTTAAAGTGGAAATAAGGTCCGGCTTCCATCTCTGTGTTTCTGTTTGTTTGTTTTGTGATTTTTTTTCCCCCCAGTATTGGCCCTGTGTGGCTGTTAATCTGTCTCTGAAATAGTTATTCCTATCTCATAGCATGCAAAAAAGGGAACTGGAGAGAAGTTAGGATGAATCTGTGCTGCATATCAGAGATGAACAGGAAGGTAATAACCTATTTTCTCTCTCAGACACAAAAATCCCAAAATGATAAACTTCACGTGCTTGCTGAAATAGGATTTGAGGCCACCTTAACAGATCTTTCATTCTCCACAATAACTGCTGAAGTGAGGTCCTGTGGGTCACTCCCATTGAATAATGTGTGATGTGGGGTGAAGAGCATTGCTGTGGCTGGGAAATTTTGTGCACACTGATAATAGGCTAAGGTGGAATGGCTGACTTTTGGTGCTATGCATGAATGTATATGAATATGTACTTAGTCAAAGCAACCACATAACATCAGCAATAGCAGCAATGGAGGCACTCAAAGCAGCTGAGAGAACAAAGATGCTACCCATATTTTCTTTCTTTCCCCCTTTTCTTTCCCAGCCCCGTTAGACAAAGTTCACCTTGGATTTTAAAAAATCACCACGAACAGAAATACCAAAAAAAAAAAAAAAAAAAAAGCCCATAGAATTTTCTGAAACAAGCACATAGCAAATAGAAAATGATAGCAAAAATGGCAGTGTAACATTTCCCAGATCTGCACAGCAGACTGCCGCAAACAGGTAAAAATATCCCTCCTTCTTTCTCTTTGGTCCTGTCCTCCATGACAAGATCATTTATGAGAGTTTATTCATCTCTCTGATGAGAAAATCATTTATTTAACTCCAAAATTCTCCATCTGTTTCAAAAGTTTTGTCTGAAACTCCTATTTTAACCCGATTTCTTGCTCATTACTATTTATTTTAACCTCTTAATCAGATAATGGAATACTTTCCCCCCTAAACACACCTTTGGTAGCATAGAGTTTTCTATTAAATATCTTCTGAAACTGTTAAGCTCTTACTAATAAGAAAATTGTTATTTAATGTTTTAAAAACAGTCGTTAGAACTTCCGACATTAAACACAGAGAAACAAAATAACTTAGCAATGTGTCATACGTGTTTTAGCACTCTTGTTGTCTTAATGTTCATATGAAAGACCTTATATAAAATAAAAGCCAATCCTGAAAATGTTAATTACCAGCTGATGTCAGTAAGCCCTGGGGCAATAAATACATTAATTAAAAAATTAATATAAGCTTTGCACTGAAAGACTCAGAGACCTTTCATTTCTCAGGTTTCTTAGAAGGACATTGTTAGCTGATTGAAAAAATCCTGTGAACATGGCAGGTTTTTTTTACTTTTCCACCTTTCTCTGTTTGCTTTTTCTTCTTTTTACTACTGAAAAGGTTTTGTAAGGAGAGAAAGTGAAAATGCAAGAAAAAGAAGGGAGAATGAATAAATAATCTCGGGAAATTTTAATATTCAGAAGTCATCATGAAAATATACCAAACAATAATAATAAAAAAGAAAATACTATTATAATGAATATTTCCACTTATTTTTTCTTCTTATTTAATTATTATTTAATTATATTTTTTCAATAAAAGATATTTTATTTGTAAAATTTCTCCTGTAATATAATTTTTGATCTATATCATCATCTTGCATTTTAACAACTCATCTAGTTATTGCACCCAATCTGTATTTTTCCATTGTTATTTATTCCCCTTATTTATGAGGAAGGGAAGGAAACAAAAGCCAGTTTTTCTCCTGAAAAGAGCACTTCTTTTTAAGGGGTCATTAAACTTCTCTCTCACTTGTTTATTTTGTCCTCAGCAAAGTCCTTTATTTTTTACTACTAAATGACCATTTTTATAGACCATTTTTTTTTTCTCTTTCTTCTTTTCTTTTATTGTTTTTTCCTTAAGTCCTGTCAAGACTTGCAGGAATAAAGGTCAATAGTTGCAAACCAGTATCTCACATCAGGCAAGTTTCAAATGCTACCGTGCAATATTACCTACTTAGTCAAGTTTAGCTCACTGCAGAGCTTTTTTAGCTGCTTATGACATTGAGTCAAAAATCTTTTTTGATCCCTATTTGATCATATACACTTAATTTAATATAACAAAACAGTATTTCATAGATTTACACCATGCAACGGGATAGTTTTATGTCTTTATGTAATTTCAAATTACATATGAGAAATACAGTAACTCATATTAATGCATTTCCAAAACATGATCAATTACATTGTATTTCCAAGCCATTAAAACACAGTTTTATAGCATCAATAACGAAGGTAATAAAATTGTATTTCCTTATTAGGCCTTTTTTAAGGAAAAAAAGAAACAACAACTGAGGACTGTTATCTTCAAAGTTACTTTCTTTTTAAAAATGGCTTAATTGTTCTTATATTGCATAATAAAAGAACAGACGGTATTGACAAAATTAATTCTAGAAAAAAATGGTTGTTGTTTGTCTTTTATTTTCCACTAAAGCACAATGCTTGACTGAAATTTGAAAAATGGCCTAATAAAAAGAAATCACTTTTACTGACAAAAATATAGGAATCAGTAAAAAATTGCTTTACTTTTACACATGCAGTGCTTGACTTGAAGAATGGTGAATTACTGTGGATATTCCAATTTGACTTTGATTTGGAGAAACTTTATTTGCTATTTTTTTTAATTGAAAAGTAGAAAATGTTCCAGAATGACGATTTTTTTTTTATGTATGGTTGATATATATTGCTTTTCGCCAGACATTTCTCGTCTTTCCTCTTCACTTGCTGCACAAAGGCTTTTATCTTCAAAACTTTTTTTCTTCCCCGCTGACATACAGGCTGGGCGAGAAGGGAAACTTACTTACTCGGGAAGGGGGTAAATTAGCCTGTAGAACTTCTTTTATGAGGTCTGAGAGATTTTCACTGACCTTTGGCTGAGTGAGGAAGCTGATGTTTGTGTGGATCACAGACATCAATAAATCTGTGATTCTTTTGTCCTAGGTCTTTGAAAGCGCACTCATTTTGGTCCCAGGACTTGTCTGGGTCAGTACATCACCTAATAGGGGGACACTGGAAGCAGCAGAACAAGCTGCCTGGTTCTCTTGCCACAGGAGGGAGCAACGTGGAGAGGAAATGCCCCTTACATTCAAATATTTTGATTTCCTAATCTCAAGCAGGCAGATAGACCACAGGGAGTCATTACTATTTCTTACGTGGTTCTGGAATTGCTAGCTTGGCTGAATTTTAGAAATGTCTCAATGGAGAACTTTGGGAATGGCCAATCATGTTGTCCCTAGTGCCACTAATGCTGTCCTTCAGACTGGAATTTTCCTGCTTCTTTTGTATCTATTTGTACATGGGAACCATTCTATCAGATGTTTATGAATAAGTTAAAAAAAATGCTGTATTAAAAGCAATCAGATGATAATATATGAATTTCTTGCTTTAGTCTGCCACAGATTTCTTTTCTAACCGTCACAGCGGCATTTTACAAGGTTATGTATACATAGATATATATATACACGCTATATATATGTGTGTGTGTATATATACATATCACACAGGATATATATGCAATATCAACAGGATTCAGAAGTCAGGGCTGGATCCACAAACTCCTTGCACGTACTTTCACTCACATCTCGGTGTTTCAAGAAGGTTTGCATGAGTCTCAATACATTGGGCAGAAAAATTCCAAGTCAGTCACTGAAACTCTAAGAGTGGATTTGCATTATGCATAACTGATTTTTGTCTTGAATGACAAGCCAGTGTTATCTTCATCATAGTGGTTTAGGTTTTGCCCTGCTGTTGTTATTCTAAATAATGTTCAACTACCCAGCAACATTTTAGAATAATTTTATTTCATCTAGTCTCTTGGTATAAAATCATACAGATAACCAGAGTTCTCTTCATAGTTTCAGTGATCAAAATTACTGAGCTTTTCTTTTTTCTATTGTAGCTTAAAGCAAGTTTATAAAAAATGTTTAAGAGCTCAGAGCTCCTTAGTACCAGAATTATCCCCTGGAAAACATGATGGTTATTTATAAGAAGACATCTCAATGCTTGATCTATAGATCATATAGTCTTGTAGAGTTGAAGCAACACATGTTTTCAACTCTGTCTCTCTTCAGTCCCTAGTAGTTTGACCAAGATTGTATTTGCTATTAAAAAGCAGAGATTCAACATATTTCCCTTTGGAAAATATATATCTTTATCTGTTTGTTCTTGCTACATTTGCAATTCTACCTTTATAAATAACTCACATTTGGAGTATTAAAAAGATATACACTTGGATGAATTTCATGATAGTTCTACAAATTCTGATAATTAACTGGTTTTGAAATATGAATGATAGACCCTAGAAATGTAAAAGTTCAAATACTGAGAATAGCTAAATCCAACATTTTATACACAAGTTTATGAGGTGCAGTTCTTGGATATTTTAACTTGCAATAATTGTCCTTTTTTATTGTTTGAGCACTTTTTCACCACCTGTTTTATTCAATTGTTATTTTATTACCCGTTAATAATACAAAATGACATTTAAACATTAAACTGAACTGGTCAGGGTTTTTTTTTTTTTTTTTCCTTTTTCCTCCAGACCAATATCTTTCTTCATCTCTACAATTCGCGGAGTTAAAACACCACTGTGTTATATTTTATTTCCTGGTAGACCTGTTTTCATAGATGCAGCCACTGATACCTCTCTTTAAGTTATCAAAATGCCTTCAAGGCATCAGAATCTTATAGAAGAATGACGAATTTAAATGCACTCCATTTAAAATGGAGTGGAGTGAAACTAGTAAGAACATTTCTGAAGAACAGACACATTCTTTTTCCTTACCCATCAAAGTAGGGCACAGTATCAGAGTGCTTTGCTTGTCATATGACTAAGACTAAATGGATAGGCAGCATTAGCAAAAGCAGAATGTCTGTCTCAGAGAGTAGTAGGATGGGATTCATCTGACTAAATGCCTATATCCGACTTGGTCACCCTAGGATACCTTTGCAGTCTACATGAAGACTCAGACTTCCGAAAGAGCAATACACATCTAAAATGCTTCAGATGACTTGTGGCTTAAATACGCTTATGCTTGCGCTATGTCATGTATCATGTCATAGCATACAGATGTCTAAAAATTAGATGTATGAGATTGACCCTCCCAGACAAGGTCAAAAGCAGCTGGAAAATGAGCTGAAAATTAGAGAACTGGCCTGGGGATAGAGATAGTTTGTGAGTCCTGAACTGTGTAGTCAGAGTTGAGAGTACTCGTGCCCCAAGAATGTGGACTCCCATTTCTAGGCTGAAAAGCAGAAAAGATGTTCTGCTAGTTTATCCTGTTTCAGTTGGAGTCGTGTAGCAAGGGAGAATCCACTGACTGAAGCTGCCACACACTGGATGAACTGAAACTATTGCCATGCTGACTCCCGATACTGCATCAGTGGTAGCAGCAGTATCACATGGCAGGCTGCCTATGTCTGGCTGTAGAAGTGGAGTGTGCAAAAGATCTCATTAAGCAATTCAGGCAATTTGAGTAGCTGATCTTTATCTTCTTCGTATTAGGAAAAAATGACTTTATTGGCCACAACTACTCTGTAATAATGACATTTTCTGAGTTCAGATAGAGCCAGCAGGCTACTTGATGCATAGAGATGGCTTTAGTAATGAAACACTCTAGGCTGCAGTAAACCTAGAAAGACTTTGTTTCTACTGAATATAAATATAAATACAAAGTATAAGTATAAAAATATAGCAGAGAGACTAATACACAGTGCTACCCACCATTCCTCTCTTTCTTGGAATTTCTGTCACCCTCATAGTTAAAAAGTTTTCCTTCATGTTCAGATAGAATTTTCTTTCTTTCAATTTGTGCCCATTGTTGGTCCTGCTGCCGGGCACGACTGAAATGAGTCTGGTCCCAGCCTCTTGACATCCTCTTTTCAGATACTTATACATTCATATACTTGTACATTGACTGGGGCAATATTGTCTTTCTTCCAGTCCTCTGCCACCTCTTGTTCTCCATGACTTTCAAAGATGTTTGGGAGTAGCCTAGCAATGACGTCCCCCAGCTCCATCAGCACTTTTGGGTGTATCCCATCAGGGCCAATGGATTTATGGATGTTCTGTGTTTAAATGAATGAAAAGATGATCTATTTCACTTTTGCACTATCAGGAGTTGATCTAAGAAGGCCAATTAAGCTTTTCTCAGAACAGAAAAGTCCTACAGTTTCATGTAATACAAAGATACTTTTGTGCAGGACAGATAACTTTCAAATCTGCACACAAACTTAGCAAACAAATGTGGCATAGGCTCAGCATCTTGGTCTACTTTCTGAAAAGAGAGCTTCTGGGACCAAAGTGAGTTAGTCATATGTTAGTCTTGTTTTTTTCCCCTTGAAGCAACAAAGTAGAAGGCACGCATAAAGAAGTCATTTACACTTTTTAATAACCATAAGAACTAAATGAGAGAAGGCATGAAGTCAAAAGCCTCAGTGGCAACAGAAGACAGTCTTGGGAGTAGGAGGATTAAGAAATTTTTCTAGAAAGAAAAACTTTTAGCTCAAAGTCTGAGTAAAGCAGAGCTGCCTTAAAAAGGGTTTTTCATGTGCTAATATTCTGTGGGTGAAACCCTAACCTTATTAAATCCTTTGCTTCAAGGAGCAAATTTTGTTATGTATTTTTCTTCACCCTTCAGAATTAGAAAGTTCTTATTAAGGAGGAGAAAATAAATATTATGATTTCATTTTGTTATTAAAGTAGGCACTAGTGTGAGAGGAAGTCTAGATTCAAACTACCAGATTTATAGGTGCATTTTATTTCTTGAAGGCATCATCACTGTGATTTAAGTTAAACTTCATAAGTTTGCTGAATAATTTGCTTAAGAAGTCTGACCTATCATGCAGTTCTTTCAGCACAAAGTACTACTGTTGTGAATTTTTTTCTTTCTTTCCTTCCACTATTTTTTTATTTCAGGATCACTGGAGTCTACTGTGTTGAAAAGAAAGGGGAGGGGGAGGGGTAAGGGGACTATGAACCTAAGTTATAGCCAATCAGATTGTACTCACAGCTGAACTACTAGACAAATTGCAGCTCATGAAATTTGCCATGGGTCAGGAGACTGAGTAATTTCATTTTAATCAGTCTTATTCGAAGCAGGGCTGCCACTGCAGCAAAAGATTCACAGCAACTGAAATCTGGTGGGCAGAATGCATCAAGCGATAAAAAGTTGTAATCTTATTCTTTTAATTATTATTATTATACAGTGAGCACTTTCCATACCTAAACGAAGAATATGAAATATTAGCTGAGATCTTGAATTATCATCTAGCTCTAAATGTACCATCCTGTGCATGCTGGAATTTACCAAGGACTTAGAATCACAGAATCATAGAATCATAGAATGCTGAAGGTTGGAAGGGACCTCTAGAGATCATCTAGTCCAACTCACCCCTGCACACGCGGCCGTTTCCTCTAGTTCTGTCAGTGGCCACCAGTGAAAAGAGGCCGGCACCATCCTCCTCACTGCCTCCCTTGAGGTACTTAGACACGGATTAGATCCCTTCTCAGCCTTCTCTTCTCCAGGCTGAACAGGCCCAGCTCCCTCAGCCTCTCCTCGTAGGGCAGATGTTCCAGGCCCCTGATCATCCTTGTAGCCCTGCGCTGGACTCTCTCCAGCAGCTCCACATCCCTCTTGTACTGTGGAGCCCAGAACTGGACACGATACTCCAGATGTGGCCTCACCAGGCTGAGTAGAAGGGCAGGATCACCTCCCTCGACCTGCTGGAGATGCTCTTCTTAATGCACCCCAGGATCCCATTGGCCTTCTTGGCCACGAGGGCACACTGCTGCCTCATGGTCAACTTCCTGTCCACCATGACGCCCAGGTCTTTCTCTGCAGAGCTGCTCTCCAGAAGGTTGGTCCTCAGGCTGTACTGGTGTCTGGGGTTATTCATCCCCAGACTTACTACTCCCAGTGTTAACCTGTCCGTAGGTACATCTTAAGAATATGGGTAGCTGATGTTGACATTGTCTGTGTTTTTCACTTAAGACAAAAAAAGTTCTTCAGCCATCCACAGGTTTCTCTTCTATTTTATTCTTTCAAGCTTTTAAAACCTCTGCAATTTTTGTTCTTGTTGCATACTCCATAAAATAGTAAGAGTATAACTGCACAGCAGAAAAGAGAGAGGTGTTTTTTTAAAGGACCGTCTCAGAATCTCTAGCCAGTAACTAGAATTACTAATGTAAATTACATTAAGATTTTCCCCAAATTGCTTGTATTTCATAATCAGAATCCTGCATGCCGATTAGCTTATAGCTGTAGGGAAGAGCTGATCTTAACACATGAGAAATTACTGTGTGTAAAAGGAGAAAAATCATTTTAAGAGTTCATTCTGATTTCTTGGGGAAACTTTAAAGGGCTAGAAGTGATAATGAGACTGCACGTATGCAGTTTTAAAGTACAGACCTTTAAGTATTACAAACAAGCAATAAAGAAGACAAAATACTGTTTTCCTCCAGCTAGAATTTAGAAACAAGACTAGGCATATATAGTTACTGAAACAGTACTTGGAGAAGAAACAACATCAACAAAAAAGTCATTGCTTCCTTGTCTTGCACAGCTAATCAAAACCTAGAATAAGTGGAATTGGGTCAAATGGCATTTGTTTATATTTTTTTTTAAAATAAATAGTGTGTAGATTCATGATTTTAACAGAACCTATTCAAAGTTTTCTGTTCTTTAAAGGCTTACCTATGCTGAGTTACCAGGACTGACATAAACAGTTTTATGGGATATGGTTGTTTTAATCAGAATAGCAATATCACTATTAGTCATAGTATTAGAATAATAGTATAAATTATCATATTATATATATGTATATATAATATACCATATCATATAATCATTAAAATTATCATAGTATTATAATAATAGATATCATATATATTCGTCATATCACATCTTCCCTGTTTAAGAAAAGTATAGGTATAAAGTATCATACAATTGATGTAGAATTGATATACAATTAATGTAATTTTACATGTCTTCCAGAGATTGGCATTCAGGAAGATACTGCTATATTATTATAAAAAAAAAAAAAAAAAAATTTTTTTCCTTAAATAACCCTAGACACATGT